>CM034710.1:90790482-90803709 GCA_020142125.1 Phrynosoma platyrhinos | reverse complement strand
GTGCAGGTCATACACTCAATGCGGTCTTCAGTATGGAACAGGAATATCTGTGGGCAGAGGTGGTAAGTACCTCTCCATTGTCATGGACGGATCATTTCCTGGTCAAGATGAAACTGAGAGCCAATATCTGCCCCGCCGGGGGTGGTGGACCTATTAGAATGGTCCGCCCTCAAAGGCTAATGGAGCCAATTGGATTACAGAAAGCCTTGGAGGGTTCGTTGGTTGGAAATGCCGGTGATTCTGTCGATGCTCTGGTTAATATCTGGAATGTCGACCTTACCAGGGCTATCGACACGATCGCTCCCAAGCGTCCTTGCCAACCCGCTTCGAACCGAAGGCCATGGTTTACACCTGAGCATAGGAGAATGAAGTCGGTTGGGCAACGACTAGAGCGCAGGTGGCAAAAGACTCGACTCTTATCTGACAGAACTTGCCATAGGAACTTTCTTTGTTCCTATCGGGAGGAAATACGTGCAGCGAAGAGAAGTTTCTCCTCTGCACATATTGCGTCTGCAGAGTCCCGTCCAGCAGAGCTGTTTAGGGTGGTGAGGGAACTGACACAGGTGCCCCCTGTACTGAACCCCTTACTTAACCCAACGACGGCCTGCTGTGACTCATTTAACTACTTCTTTGCAGATAAAATCTCTCAGATAAGAGTCAACTTTGACGCCACTGTTGAAACAGAATCTATAGGAGAGGCGTCCAGCAACTCCGTCGATGAAGTTATTCTGGATCAGCTCCAACGAGGATGTGGACAAGCTGCTTGGTAAGGTGAGGAAAACAACTTGCCCTCTCTACCCTTGCCCATCATGGATGGCCGTCCAGGGGGGGATGCATTGTTCAGATTCCTCACGGATATCATCAATGCGTCCTTTAGGGAAGGACATGTTCCATCCTGTTTAAAGGAAGCAGCTGTTAGGCCGCTTTTGAAAAAACCTTCCCTTGACCCCCTGGATATGAGTAACTACAGGCCTGTATCTTTGTTGCCATTTTTGAGCAAGGTGATCGAGAGGGCGGTTGCTCTTCAGCTCCAAGCAGTCTTGGATGAAACTGATTATCTAGACCCATTTCAAACCAGCTTCAGGACAGGCTTTGGGGTCGAGACTGCCATGGTTGCCTTGACCGACGATCTGCGTCTGAGCATCGACAGGGGTAGTGTGACCCTGTTGGTGCTCTTAGACCTCTCGGTGGCTTTTGACACAATAGATCATGGCATCCTTTTGGCCCGCCTGAAGGGGTTAGGTATCAGGGGCACTGCTTTGCAGTGGTTCCGATCCTTCCTCTCGGGTAGGTCCCAGAGGGTGCTGCTCGGGGATAGTAGTTCCAGTAAGAGGGAGCTCACTTATGGGGTCCCTCAGGGGGCTATTTTATTCCCGATGTTGTTCAACATCTATATGAAGCCACTGGGTGAGATTATATGGAGTTATGGTGCTGGATGTTATCAGTCCACTGTTGACACCCAAATCTATTTCTCTGTGTCTTGTTCGGCGGCCTTGAATTCCAATGCCATCTCCTCTCTCAATGAATGTCTTCGAGTGGTAATGGGCTGGATGAGGAAAAACAGATTGAAACTGAATCCAGACAAGACGGAGGTGCTCACAGTAGCGGCCCCGAAACCAAGAATTGGGTTGCAACCTCCAGTCCTGGATAGAGTCACACTCTCCTCCAGTGACTGTGTTCGCAGTCTGGAGGTGCTCCTTGACTCGTCGCTCCTGATGACAAATCAGGTGAATGCGACGGTCAGGAGCACCTGTTATCAGCTTCAGCTGATACGCCAGCTGCGCCCTTTTCTGGAAATAAGGGATCTCGAGACTGTTGTGCACGCACTGGTAACCTCACGCCTGCAATGTGCTCTACATGAGGCTACCCTTGTGCTTGGTTTGGAAACTACAGTTGGTTCAAAATATGGCAGCCAGGCTTTTGTCGGGAACATCTAGGAGGAACCACATCACTCCGGTTTCGAGGTTCCTCCACTGGCTGCCTATTGGTTTCTGGGCCCAGTACAAGATGTTGGTTATCACTTTTAAAGCCCTAAATGGCTTCGGTCCAAGCTATCTCAGAGACCGCCTCTTCCCATATAATCCTCCCCGCGCTCTCCGGTCCTCTGGGAGGAATCTGCTGCAGCCTCAAAAATCTAGGCTTGCGGCAACCTCCCAGAGGGCTTTTTCTGTTGTTGCCCCCAGGCTCTGGAATGGCCTGCCGGACGAGATCCGGCAATTAACATCTTTGGATAGCTTTAAAAAGGCTGTCAAGATGGATCTCTTTTGGCAGGCCTTTCCAGATTAAATCACCCAGCCTCGGGCCCTCCCTTTTTTAGGACTATTTTATAGTCCCCGTTAGAACTTGAAGTCGCAGGGGTCTGTTGGTTTGCATTTTTGCTTGTATTTTTTAATTTTAATTTGTTATGTTTTAATTGTAGATCGTTTTTAAATTGTGATGTGATTTAATAACTTTTTAAGGGGGGGGCAGGAGGGAATTATACTATTTTAAGCTGTAAGTATTTTATTGTTGTACACCTCCAGGATTGGCTTGCCACAGGGTGGTGGTATTATTATTATTATTATTATTATTATTATTATTATTATTATTATTATTATTATTATTATCTTGACAATACAAAGAGTGAGGCAGTACTAGTTAATGAAACACAGTTACTCATCAAGTGGAGGCCTACTCACAGAAGTCATAACCAGTTAGATGCAGTTCCAAATGTTTGAATTTGGCAGAGTTAACCAAGCATCCTAATTAAACTCCATGGTATTAAAACTGCTTAACTTTAGTCTGTATCCAACATTCTAAATTCAAATTGAAAAATATATTAAGCGGTATGGCATTACACAAATAGTTCTTGACTGCAAGAAGGGATTGAGTTTTAAGTATCTGAGGCAACCTCTCATAAAACTGTGAATAAAAATCCCAAATGAAACTATGTAGTTTTCTCAAACAGATGGAGAAAAGAAACACTGTCCAGGTGCTGCTGCTGTAGACCACAGTCTTGCTATACTACTCTTGATTTTTTCTGTTACTGCACTGTAGATGGTTTTGCCATGTAAGGAATTTTTTGAGGTGAGAACAGAACTGGAATGTGTACAAGATGAAAAAAAAAAAGTCAAGATGACAGCCTCATCCTGATATCCTAATGACCACTCAATCCTAATAGCTGATTTTATGTTGTTTTTCTTTTTATAGTATTGTAAGTTATTCTCTCCCCCCCCCCTTTATATTAATGGGTGATATATAAATGCATCAGAAAGAATAATAACAAAGAAAACAATATTATGAACAGCATGATAGTGATGTTCTATTATTTATTATGAGGTTTTAAAGGTTGTTGGGGCAGAAGGCAACTATGACTGGGGCACCCACACTGGAGGAATAATCTTTAACTGCCATAGCTCCATGAAATGGAATTCTGGAATTTGTAGTTTCTTGTGGCACCAGAGCAGAGTCTGGTGTTGTTTAACATCCTTATAAATGACTTAGATGATGGAATAGAAAACATGCTTATAAAATTAACAGATGGCACCATGTTAGAATAGGTGAGTGGATGTAGCCAATACCCCAGAAGACAGGTACAGAATTGAAAATGCCCAAATGAATTTCAACAGGGATAAATGCAAAGAGCCAGTATGGTGTAGTGGTTTGAGTGTTGGTTGGACTGTGACTCTGGAGATCAAGGTTTGATTCCCCACTTGAGCATAAAGACCCATTTGGTGACCTTTGGCAAGCCACACTCTTTCTGCTTCAGAGGATCGCAATGGCAACCCACATCTGACGAAACACTCCAAGAAAACCCTATGGTAGGTTTGTCTTAGGGTTGCCATAAATCAAAAATTACATGGAGGCACACAATAGCAACAATAAACTACATTTTGGCAGGAAAAGTGAAATGCACAAATATAGGATATGTGACACCTGACTTGAAAAGAATGTAGATGTCTTATTATACCACAAGCCAAACATGAGTCAGTGGTATGATGTCGTAGCCAAAACACGCAATGTAATTCTAGGTAAAATCAATAAAAGTAGTGTCCAAGTTGAAGGGTGGTCTCACCCTATTGTGCTTTGGTCAGACCTCACCTGTTATACTGTGCCCAGTTATTGGCACCGCAGTTTAAGAAGAATGTTGGCAAACTGGAATGTGTCCAGAGAAGGATAATCAAGAAGCTATCTTTAATTATCTGAAGCAATATCATGTGGAAGATTGAGCTAGCTTGTTTTCTTCTGCTCCAGAGACTAGAAAATGAGCCAATGGATTCAAATTTCAAGAAAACAGATTTCAGCTAAACATTAGGAAGGGTTATTATTATAATTTATTATTATTATTATTATATTGTAAGAGCTGTTTGACAGTGGGACAGATTGCTTCAGAGGTTGGTGGATTCTCCATCTTTAGAGATCTTTAAACAGAGGTTGGGTGCTGATCTTTTAGAATGCTTTAGTTGTGAATTCCTACAGGGGAAAGGGTTAGATAGCCCTAATGGTCACTTCCAACTCTATAATTCTATGTGGAAAAGTGCATATCATCTTACTCCAAAGTTTACTTTTAATTACTTAGAGTCAAGTGTTTTAATTAAAAATGATTTTTACCAAGTGAAATGATGAGTTGTTTTTGTGTATCTTTAAGTAATTTCCAATTTGTAGTGACACTAAGCTGATCTCTGATCCTCTCATGGGGTTTTCTTGGCAAGATTTGTTCAGAGGGAGTTTGCAGTTGTCTTCCTTTGAGGATGAGAGAATATTATTTGCCCAGGGTAACTCAGTGGATTTCCATGGCTAAGTGGGGATTCGAAGCCTGTAGTCCAATGTCATGCTGACTGCTATTCTTAATTTACAGGCTTGTGTACTGCTGCAAGGCACTCTAATTTTGTTTCAAAGGCTATCCAAATGGATAACTGGCTTGATCAGCAGTGGCAATGGTCAAGCTAGATTTAGGGCTTGAACAGACTGCCAGAAATAATCCAGCTTGAGACCACTTTAACTGCCCTGGCTCAGTGCTAGGGAACCATGAAAACTGTAGTTTACTGTGGCACCAGAGCTCTCTGACAGACAAGGCTCAATGTCTCAGAAAAAAACTACAATTCCCATGATTCCTTACCACTGAGCTGGGACAGTTAAATTGGTCTCAAGCTGGATTATTTTTGGCAGTTTTAGGCCCTTAGTTGTGGCTGGAGTTTACGAGGCATAGCCATCTGTAAGATATCATGTTGTGTGTCCTCGTAGGGAACTTATTAGTGCAGCACCTTTTGGCATC
Organism: Phrynosoma platyrhinos; assembly: GCA_020142125.1. NCBI lineage: Eukaryota > Metazoa > Chordata > Lepidosauria > Squamata > Phrynosomatidae > Phrynosoma > Phrynosoma platyrhinos. The sequence continues at coordinate 90,798,455 of CM034710.1, read as the reverse complement.
CATTGAAGATGCCATGCAGAAATCTTCAGCTGTTGGCTAACAAAAGGCAAATCTGCTGACATGACAAGCATTAATGATAATAGGAATCATGTAAGAGCAAACCAAATGAGCAGAAATGTTGAAGCACAACTAAATTCTATTCTAGTATTCACATGGACTGCCTGACTTCAGTGAAGGCAGGGGCAGACACTATCATGAACAATTTATTTCAGATTGCAATCTTGGCTGTAGCTATCATATGATGATTAATTTAAGCTTCCATGTGATTATTTCTCTGCCTGTGGGTTTGAACAAGTCCCTCAGTTCTAAGTTAATGGCATTTGTAAATGAAAACAAATTCCAAGAAGTCAGAATTAGATTATTTTTGTCATTATCTGGCTTGTGATGATGATGTATGAAGCAGAATAAACACAGCTGGGTTTTGTTCATCTACATTAAGCCTGAGTTGCTGAGATTAGCAAAAATATTTTTCACTGCTTGAAATAGGATGAATGTGTTAGAAAAATTCATTGCAGACATTAGCTGTCTTCAAGGTGACACATTTCAGTGCACATACATGATTGGCATGCTCTACTGAGTAACTAATATGAGTTTGTTATCTTTGGTATTTTATTGTACACTTCTAGCAGCATAATATATTAAGCTAATATGTGCAGTGTATTGGCAGGCTGTTTATTATTTACATGTAATTTTCCTCAATATGTCATTGTCATGCAGATAAGAAAAAAAATGTATTGCTTATGTTATTGGCTTATTCACCACCTACGCACAGTATTTTAGGGTGAGCAAATGTTGAACCTGGCAATTAACCCTAAGAATGGCTATGTGGCTAACTGCAAAGCTGAGGTTGTGTTTATTCTAGTAACATCGAGCATCATGCTCATTTGCATTTTTCTGTTTTGCATAGAAAGGGAACATGGCTTAGCATTAAATACCTCACATTATGCTTTGCATGCAGAAGGGTCCAAGTTCAATTACCTGTATCTCCAGAGTTTAAAAAATGATCAGGAAGCAAGGAGCATTAAAATATCTCTAAGACCCACTGCCAGTCAGAAGAAAGCCAGTGGACAATCTTGTGGCATCTTAAAAGCTAATTTATTTGTTGTGGTAAAAAGTCTTATGGTAGAAGGATGTAATTTTTTAGTGGTGGGTGGATCTAAGGTAGATCTGGAAACACTTGTAGATTTATGCCTATGAGAGATTATGGGCTTCTGATTCCTAGTGGTTTTGCCATAGCAATAACAAAATCAGGAGAAAGCTGGGATATAAATTAATTGAATAAATAAACTGCTGTTCTCCTTGTCCTATTGTATTGTGGAAGCAAAGGGGTGAAGAGAGAAGAGTGTTTTGTGTGTGAAGGGAGGATGGTGAGCCATTAAGCTTTAGTACTTAGTTTTTTCACAAGAAATTACTAATTCTATATGTCTGTCTTCTGCATTAGTGGTTGCTAGATCTCAGGGGGTCTAAGAAAATATCTCAGGGGATGACATGTTATCCTTTAGAGCACTGTTTCTTGGGCTTTCTGATGTGGAGGACTAGCAATACCGCCCCCCCCCCATGTGCTATGGACCAGTACTATATTTGTGCCCATTGGTTACAACTGTTTGTTCTTTCCAAGAAGCTTGTTGCGATTTGGCAGCCAAAGGCTCTTCCATGGCCAACCAGTCTGGAGTAGTAGTAGTGCTTTTGAGAAGACGGTAATGGGAAAATAGCACACTTCCATCTCCTTTGTTTGTTGTTTAGGAATGCATATTTAAATGCAGGTTTTGGAACATACATTTATGTCATATTCACAAACAGACTTAACATTTCACTGGAATTTGTAACTCAGTTGTGTACTAAAAGAGAAGATTTTAATTGATACAGCTGACAATATTATTTACTTGGGATAAGGAGCAATTTAACACTCCCTTCATATCTCCACTTCTTGGCCTTTTCCTTTCTAGGTGCTAGTGAAAGATTAAATTTGTTAACTTTCATAATATATTAAAGCAGGGGTCCCCACACTTTTTTATCCAGGGGCTGGTTCGCTGTCCCCCAGATCTTCGGAGGGCCAGAAAATAAATTGTGGCTGGAGGTGCATGCATGTAACACAAAAAGGCACTGGAGTAGTACACATTTTGGAACACAAAATGGTGTTCTGAGTCGCGCGCAGCAGCGGCAGGACCGGCCATGGGCCGGTTGAAAGGCCTCGATGGGACAGGTTCGGCCCGCGGGCCATAGTTTGGGGACCCCTGTATTAAAGGCCAAATTAATTATATTTAGGTCATGAATGACAGATAGATATTTTTCTTTACCCAAGCTCTCATAAGGACATTTAATAACTTTTGCATTTCATCCAGATACTACCAATAGTCAGTGAGAAGATGAACAACAAATGAACAAGGTGGTTTATAGGATTACACAGCAGGTTATTCAACTAACAGGTTTGTTCCTTATGGGCAAGATACATTTGGTCAAGCATTAACACCCATCCAAAGGCATACATAGGGTTAATTAGTATTTTGATGGTTTTGTTAGATAATTAGCTTGGTAGTTCAAAGCTGAGAATAACCAAAGATTGGAAATAGTCTGAGAAATAAACATTTCCGTTACCAATGTTCTTGTACAGTTTTTGGTCACGTCTACATACTTCACTTTGCTTTGTTTACTTTTGTGCTATACAAGCCTAGGGACTCCATCTTCATCAACCTTTCTTGGGAGTGCTACGAACCCTAGCATTGTCATCCATTTATCTGGCTGTAGGTAACTGGAGAGCTGGCCATAAGACAGAATTAGTTGCTTGGGGGTCCAATTGTACCACCTGCTGTGAGGGGATGCTGGATGTCAACAGTGAACTAAGTACTATGATGTTTCTCTGCTTTATACCAGCCACATTATTATCTACCAGCAATAAGGCTTATAATTTAACTGTAACATGTGTCAGTTTTTGATACCAAATGAAATCTTTGGGAGACCGAATCAGTTCTTTCCTAGAACATTAAGGATCATTAAACTCTTGCCGGTCAACCTAAACATTTGCTAGATGCTAACAAGGCAGTTACTTACTTAGGATTATTACAAACCAAGTCTCCCAATAGCTCTTAAGACAGGGATTCACTTCTACATGTTCTATTTCCAGGATAATTCTAAATCAAGGATATCCTAGTTGAAGTAGGTTAAGATAAGGCAAAAGATACTACTGCCTGCAGAAATTCATTTGTAAATAATAACACAGTCTTATACATGTCCAGCAGAATTGCCCCTGGTCATGTTGGCTAGGGTTGATAGTACTTTCAGTCCAGCACAACTGAAGCACACAAGCTTGAGAGAGGCAGGTGTGTAGACTGCAGCCGAAGTGTGTTTAGGCAGAAGGTGGTTTTGTTCTACTCCTGTGATTGGTTGTACGATCAATCAAATATCTTGGCTGGTATTCTATATTTGCTGGTGTCTGCTGAGTGTCATAAACCTTTGTAAGAAAATTTGAATGTGTAGTACGAAGCAGGCATTTTTATCTCACACTTGTCTACATTTTGTGCATGATGCTGCTACTAATTATTTAAACAAACAAGCCTACAGATTTCTTTCAGTCATTCCAAAAAGCAAAATTAAGTGAAAAGTCTTGCAATTACTGCTCCAAATCCTTAAATAGATAGGATGTAGACAAAAAACATGTTTGGATCTGTAAATTTATCCTGGCATAAAAACTGGAGGGGGAAAATCTACAGATTTCTTTTTTTAAATAAAGGTATCTGCTATTTGAATCAAATGAAGGCCAAACTGCACATTTTCTTGGTGTTCATTAAGGTATGTAATTTTCTTTAAAAATAGGCTTGCTGCATGGAATAGGACCACAGCATTGGTAAGGATAGACTCCCTAATATTGTAGCCCTTATCTAAATCTCTTCTATGCCTACCTCCATGGTTGCAATTACAGTAGGATTTCCAGTCATCGATTTCCAATGATGAGGTATTTCTAGTACACTCACACACACCAATTTGATGAATCTGTACTCTGGCATGCTTGATCTTACTTCAGTTTTCCTTGGAGCTGCCATTTATTATGAGCCTAGGTAGAAAACATTATTATGCAGTATTGCTGTGGTTATTGACTTGGGGAGCTTCAGGACAGCCTCTAATTCAGTACGGGTATGATATACCCTGCCTGGCAGCAGCCCTTTGGGTTCTCAGATATAAGACTTTTTCCTATTTGATCCTTTTAATTGTAGGTTCCTGGGCTTGAACCAAGGACCTTCTGCTGGCAAAGCACATGCTCTCAGTTTACCTATTCACAAAATATTTGTCCACTTTAAAACTGGACTTGGATCTGGGAGACCAGAGTTTAAGTCTGTGCCTGCTTTGAACTCAGAAGGTAGCCTTCTGAAACTTTCTGACTTCAGTTCTACAAATGTAAAAATGAAAATAATACAGAAAAACTCACAGTGGCATTGTGAGAGAGGGTCCAATGAATATAATACAAAACCTAATACTAGGTTTCCACTTGGAAAGGCTCAAAGCTTGGAACATGACTCACAGTGTATTCCTTTATTACATCTTCTAATATTGATGAGGAGTAGATATAAACTTTCCCAACATAGGTTTACATTTATCATCAGCATTTTACAGTCCAGAAATGGTTAGCTCTGAATGTACAGTGTGATCAAGTGATTGAACGGTAGTTCAGCAGTTCAAAAATATTTTACTTCTGACCAGCAGGTACATGCTACAAATGGCAGTTATATGGTTGTGAAAGGTTTCAAATCTAATGAATCACATTCTGAAGCAAAAAGCATATGGAAGTCTCATTAATCTTACATGGTTGCATTTCTGTGGCAGCACATTTACCCAGTTCAATCAACCCAGAGATATTTTTCAATCAAACTTATAAATAAATACTTTTGTGGTACAGTTTAGACCCAGTGCTCAAAAACCTGGAGTTGGAGCTACCAAGAGAACCAGTTTGAAAGAACTTCTTTTTTGTATTCATCTCAGGTTTCTGTAAGCATAAAAATCATAAATGAGGCTCTGTTATGTTTACTGGGAAAACCATATGCTATGCCAGTGATGGCATCTGGCTTATCTGTACAGTGGAAGTGCTTTGGAAAAATAAGGGATTCCACTATGCCAAATCATGAGTAGGCTCACTGTCCTCCGTGTGGATTCCTAGATTTGACTGTTGCAAGTGTGAACCTGGGAGAGGTACCAAGTTCCCATGGCCATTAAATCTTTCAACTACAAATGTGGGGTGGTGGTATCTGTGTACTGGGTGCTAAATTTATACACTGACAAATTTCATTCTGAGAGTATAATCTTCATCAGAACCTATTTTCATCAATCACTGCAAGTAATCTTTCTGTTTCCCATAGTTTACAGCATAGTTTTTAGCTGAGGTTCAAGATGCAACATGCTTAAGATTCATTCAACATGTTACAGTAATAGCAGGTAACACCTCAGAGATTCTGATTTATCTGCTTCAGTTATGAAATATGTGTCAAGTGTGGTCAAGTATGCACACACCTTGGTCAAGTGTGCACTGGTTAAAAAAAAAGCTTCTTCCTCATATTTCCATGATTTTTGTTTGTATAATATGGAAACTTAATAATAAGGCTTTCACCTCTGCAGATTTATTTCCAAAAAACATTTAATATCCCTGGTTAAGCTGAAAAGAGACCAAAAATTTATTTCATATTGAGATCCATTTTCTTAGAATTTAAGGTTGCCAATTTATATAAAACACACCCTCTTTATTAAATGGCCCTAATAGAGTGGGCTGATAAAAGAGTGAATTATAACTTCCTGTCTTATGTTTATGTAAGTCAAACCTTTGGAGTTATTATAACCTATTTTGATGGTAACTTCTCTCTTTGTATATGTGAGAAATGAGTTGAAACAATGCAATGAAAACATTCTTGTATAGAAATTTGAGTTCTGAGACAACATTTTGGATGGATTATAGCCATATGTACTGTTTATATGCATGACTATTATTACAACAAAATGATTCTTTTAAAAAAATTATTTCACTGTTAATGTTTGTTTTTCAGTCTTCAGTGCTGCCAAGTGAATCTAGTTTTGTCTGATTAGTTGCATTCATATTCAATTAGTCTTTTTTTCTTCTCAGTTGTAATAAAAGTACAATTATGTTTGCTTATTATATTGCAATAAATGTATGCTTATCATTTTATTTCTCAAAGTTGGTTCTAATGATATACTTATCTTGTTACGTTGTATTGATATTGAAACACATTTCACTGTTTAGCATTAGGTTTTCACTTGGAATGTCTCTTATCCAGGCCTGTTTTCCTGAAAGTTTATATTAGTGCTGTCCAAAGATATCTACCAAGTCATCTAGCAAAAGGAAAAAGCCTGTCTGTAGCGCTTGTGGGTACAAACCCAATAAAATGATGCCACAGGAGACTGAAGGGTGGAACAAAGAAATATCGCCCAACACAGTGCAACTTCTAGTTCCACAGAACTCAATATGCCTGCTGACCTTGGTTTTCCCAATGTTGTCTCCATGCATGCACCAACTCAAAGACACTTTGGTTCCTGTTGTCATTATCCTGTTTGTGATAGTGCATGCCCTTGTTCACACAGGTGTACAAACCTACATTTATTCTCATGTGCTTAACTGTCATGGGAATATTGGAATTTTCTGCACACACACACAGTAGATTGAGCACCATACTCAGACTAGCTGGGGAAATTAATTTATGGGAAAGAGTTAGAGGAAAGTTCATATATTTTATTGTACTATAAATAGTTACAAAAAGGAAAGTATTGATAGGAACACAGAGGATTTCACTTCCAGATCAGTCACAGTGACTTAGAACCCATCAATGAACAGTGTCTGGTCTGTTTTTTCAGGCTTCAAGATACCAATTCTCCATGCACAATGAGGCAATCTACATAGGCTAGAATACTAATATTTGTTCACTTGTGGTTAGTATGCAGACTACAGGTGATATAGTGAACCATGTGGGATTGAGCTGATGCAGAGCTATTATTCAGAACCTTACCTCCACATCATGTGGAATTCAGTTCAGAAGTAGAATTTGAGATAGGGGCAAGTGAATCAATGCTTGTCCTGACTCTTTGTGCAATCTGAGGAAAGTAAAAGTGGATAGACACAAGGCAACTGAGAGGGAAGATATGAAGGAAGCCAACTAGCACAAATTCCCATCATGCATCAACAAAATGTCTTTGAGTAGGTATTCTGGGCCATGAAGAGGATTAAAATGCCTTACACAAAAACTGATCCATAACAGTCACACCGCTTACTTTCTACTGTGAAGCTTATGCTCCCTGGGTAAACAAGTGAGCTCACAAAACATATGTGGCCCTAGTGTTGCATTCATCTGTATAATGGCAAATATGGCTGTTGCACTCAGCATACATAGACAGTACCCTGAAATGGCTTTTACCTAAATGCAACATTTTATGGTTCACAGGGCCTGAAACGAGGCATTGAAGGCAGAAGTTATCTATAGTGGTCTCTAGTTTGGGCAAGGGAGGGAGTCATTCTGATACTATTGTTGTTTATAAATTATTATTATTATTATTATTATTATTACTTGGCTGCCATATATATATATATATATATATATATATATATATATATATATATATATCTTTATGTGGCTTGGTGCATCACAGGTTGTGTAAACTTAACTTGGTTTATACTAGATGCTCATGGGAAATAGAGGTTTCAGTTCCATCAACTCTTAACAAGAACTACCCTAGGTTTCTGAATTTTTGAAAGACATTTTAATGATGCTACTCTACTCCTAAATGAAAATTTCAAACCTTTGATACAATCTAATCCATGCTTTTTTCTGATGGTACCCTGAGAGGGAGGCTACCATTTGATGATATAACACATATCAGTAGTTTCATTCTCTGGCTTTGATCTAGTTAGAAGAATCTCAAAATAGCAGAACTAACAGAGTTAGTACCGTATTTTTCGGCATATAAGACGCATTTTTTCTTCCCCA
>CM034710.1:90740815-90767983 GCA_020142125.1 Phrynosoma platyrhinos | reverse complement strand
CTTTGGATTAGGTCTGCTTTAGACCCCGTGTGATAAGGTCCTATGAGACATCTCCAAGCCCCTGTGTCCTCCACTGCCCTGCTTAGGTCTGTGACCTCCCTAATTGAGTATAGCCATCTGGTGTGCAGTGTTTTTCTCTTTCTACTGCATCCTACCTTTTCTACATCTTTTCCAGGGATTCATGCCTTCTCATGATGTGGCCAAAGTATTACAGCCTCAATTTAATCATCTTGTCTTCCAGGCAGAGTTCAAACTTGATTTGTTCTAGGACCCATTTGTTTGTCTTTTTGGCTTTCCACGGTATCTTCAGCACTCTTCTCCAGCACCACATCTCAAATTAGCTCATTTTCTTTTTATCCACTTTCTTCGTTGTCCAGCTCTCACATCCATACATGGTGGTATCTTTACTGTTTAGAATGTTTTCTTTTGCTAGTTCTTTCACAGCTGCCCTTCCCATTTCTAGTCATTTCTTGGCTGCAATCTGCTTTCTGATCAATATTTGAGTCAAGATATGTTTGTACACTGTCCTTCAGTATTCGGTATTGATTTGATATCTTTGTTGGAAGAGCATTATATTTGTTTGCCAACATAAGGGTGAAGCAGACTGGTGGCTTGGAGCGGCCTTGCCCACTCCAGCCTTGGTCAGTCCTCAATCGGCCATGGACCCTGGCAATTGGATAGCCCACTCTGAAAATGGGGCACTGCCACACTCCAAAAGGAATCACAAGCAAGGAGTGCTTTTCCCATGCTCCTTTTTCCAGTGGTTCAGGCCTTAGGCAGCCTTGGAGTGGCTTCCAACCACTCCAGGGGCATATGCCATCTGCACACCCCACCCCTGAAGCAGCTGGAAGCTGCACCTTTTGGCCTGTGTGTTTCAGGCCATAGAGAGCAGTTATAGGGCAGTAACCTTCTTCTCAAATAAACTGGAAAAATATTTAAAAATAATTAACTCCCCTGAATTAAATATACTTCTTAAAAATTTGTCACAGTATATACGGTAATTTTTTTTTCTTGTAACAGATCTTTGACCCTTAGCACAATGTAAAAGACCAAACCAGATTTAACACAAAATTATTCTATCTTTGAAACAACCATTAATTCAGAGAAATGTTGGCTGAGATCCTGCATCAGAAGACAAAGGGCCTGAACAGATTGCTAGAAATAATCCATCTTGAGACCACTTTAACTGTCCTGGCTCAATGCTAGGGAAACATGGGAATTGTAGTTTTTTCTGAGACATCAATCCTTCTCTGTCAAGAGAACTCTGGTGCCACAATAAACTACAGTCCCTATGATTCTCTAGCTCTGAACCAGGGCAGTTAAAGTAGTCTCAAACTGGATTATTTCTGGCAGTCTGTTTAGGCCCATAGTTATAACTGGCCCATTAGAGCTGGCTACAGGGCTGCAAGGAGAGGAAAGAGAGGCAAGCATGCATGCGTACTCCTCTCCAACCCCTCCCTGCCACTCTGTAACTGGGGGAAGGGTTATTCACAAAACTTTCACATTTGTGAGGATCCTTCAGCTCTAACCCCCATGAATATGGAGGAACAATTGTACTCCAATATAGGAATTTCTGAGGAATTGTGAATCAGGGTGGTCAGCGAAGAAGCATCCAGAACCCCCTGGCAAATGGTTGTGACAGGCTTTGGCTTGTCATGTTGACTGAAGGATTCTGAAACTTAGGGGGGCTGCAGACTGCCAGAAATAGTGCAAATTGAGTCCACTTTTAGGGTTAGTATTAGTGTTAGGGAATCATTGGAATTGTTTTTTTCCTGAGACATTGAGCCTTCTCTGTCAGAGAGCTCTGGTGCCACAATAAACTACAGTCCCCATGATTCCCTAACCCTAACCCTAAAAGTGGGCTCAATTTGCACTATTTCTGGCAGTCTGCAATCCCCCTCAGTCCCCAAAACTAACTCCTCTAAGGGATCAAATAGATGGCTGCTTTGCCGTGGCATCCCAGCGGCATTGGGGCATGTTGTTTAGGCGATGCATGCCCCCAAGCTATTGTAAAGCTGCAATGAAGCCACCTGCCTGACCACATGGGGGCAGCTTTTTGACACTCCAGCGGTGTGGCGTTTAGATGCAGCATGCTGCAGGAGTGCTGAAAAGCAGTGATGGCGGCAGCCCTGATCCTGTATCAGCTGGGGTGGATTGACGCCTCCCCTTTGGGGCCATCTATTTCACCCAATAGCTACTTTTCCTAGATAAACTTTTCTCATATCAGTATTTCAAATCCAGTAGTCATAGTTCCAGGTGCACCTTTTCTTTTCAACGTTTTTTTCTTTTTAAAAACAAACACAATACTCTATTCTTTTTTTCAAAAGTTCTCAGTGTGACTTAGGGCCTTTGCAGACTGCCAGAAATAGTGCACATTAAATTGAGGCACTGCCCTGGTTCAGTGCTAGGGAGTCATGGGAATTGCATTTTTTTTCTGAGACATTGAGCCTTCTCTGTGAGAGAGCTCTGGTGCCACAGTAAATTACAGTTCCCATGATTCCCTAGCACTGAGCCAGGGCAGTGCCTCAATTTAATGTGCACTATTTCTGGCAGTCTGCTTAGGCCATTAGAAAAATATCTGAATATATTTAAACATAGTATGTAGCAGCTAGCAAAATGACAGTGCAGAAAACCACAATCATGGAAGGAACAGCATACATATAACATTTATTTTATTTATTTCTTTGATGTTATGCTTTTCCCCCAGATAGGATCCCGGGTAGATTACAATGTAAATTAAAATATGATACATGAATTAATAGTGAGTAATGAAAAAGTAAAAAAACAAACAAACAGTTAAATAAGCTCTGTATTTAGACAATGTTTTTTAAAAAAACAAAAATATAAAAACATTTAAAATTACAATGACAATAAAAATGTAGCACACAGACACAATGGAAGACATTTCTGCATAGCCACTTAGGGGGGATGCAGATGGGTAGCTGTGCTAACACACACAGTGGCCCCAATCCACCTTTCTGCCAGCCCTGGAAGGAGCACTAAAATGCTGCTCCTTCCAGATTGGGCAAAAGGGGTGCCCGAAGAGACGCCACACATCTCTTCCATGTCTCTTCCAGCGCAGCATGTCTGGACGCAGTGGCATGTGTGCAATGGTGCATGCTCTGATGACGTCCTTGGGAAAGAGGTTGGAACATCTGGCATCCATCTGCTCCTCCCCTTCCCTGGCTCTGCAGACGGCGCTTTGCACCGTCTGCAGAGCCCTTTAATCTTGAAATGGCTGTTCAAATAAAAAAGTCTTTACTTGTTGGTATATGGTGAATGGGATGTAACTTGTAAGTGAAGAGTATTAAGTTGGAAAGCTCTTTGGAATAGCCCATATGTTATAACCAAAAGAAAATGTGTTGGAGTATGATAATATAACCTGTTAGAACTTTCCACAAATTGCATGGGTAGAACTATTATTCTTCTTTAAACCCCAAAGTACATTTTTAGTTTCTGTTGGAAAGGGAACCTATGACTTCCTGTTTCAGTAACAAGTGCCTTAGGATGGGAATGATCCAGCATAATGCCACAAGACCTGACATTATTGATGGCTCACAGACAAGTCCAAGCCCAAAAAAGTGATGGTTTGCAGTAAATGAGATTTTTTTTAAAGGCAAAGTCTTGTAAATCTTGGTCCACACCAAAACTTTCTGAGGTGACAAGTCTATCTAGTAGTTTTTCAGCATGACAATACATTTATGAGAGTTCTCAGATCTCATAACTCTGGAATTGCCTTAGAAACAAGCAGGCTATGAAACGTGTTTCTCATGAGCAAAATAAATGTGCTATTCAGTGATAAATCATGACAGACTCCTGATATATCACACAGAGTAAAAGAATGCTAAGCAAATGATTCCTGGTCTTACCATGTGCTTGAGAGCCTGGATAAATGCTAAATTCTGTTGCTGAGTGATAAAAAAGCTACTGTTGCAACCTTTAATTCCCTAGGTGCCCATGAACACTTTGTAAAGTAATTGAAGGAAATTGATGACATAATTGGATGTATCTTGGGTATCAAGAACATGCAAAGGAAAACTAAACCATTTCTACTTGCGAGTTTCAAAGACAGTAAGGCATTTCTCCTAAAGAGAAATTTTGTATGAAGAAAGGTTCTTCAGGATTCTTTTTTAACAGTTCATACATTCTGGCCAATGCTGAATAGCCAAAAATATTCCTTTTGTGAAGACCTGTTGAGTTAAGCAGCTATAATGCTCCACAGTTTTATAGTATAGCACGTAAAGTTTGGGAAATGATAAAATACAGATTTGTATTGAAGAACTATTTTCACAAATGATTTCAAAGAAACAAGCATTTAAACATCTTTGAATACCAGCTATGCCATTAATAAAATAGAATAGCTATGTTTGACCAGTGGTTCTGTTACTGGGAATATTTATTTCATTATGAATTCTACTCAGAGATTGCAATTAGTTACCACAAAATTGCACCTGATGCACTGGGCTACAGAACTAGCTGTTTGTTACAGTGGTTCTTTTGATCTAAAAGATAACTATTACAAGCATTTTCCTTAGCAAAAATGTTGATTATTTACATGTGTCTGTGCTTGTGTTGCTAAAGGACTTTAAAACTATTTTAATGAGTGGTTTTATTATGTTTTTAAATGTGTTTATTTGTGTATTTAATGTTTTAAAAAGTGTTATCTGTTGGAGTTTGCCTCAAAGGCCTTGGTGGACTGAGAGATAAAAAAATAATTGCTATAAAAAAGATAGAAGAAAGAAAGAAAGAAAGACATGTGCCACTATTGATATATGGATCTGGCATGCAAACACTTGTAAAATTTCGCCATTAATATAATTCAGATGTAATTCAGATAATCTGCATACAGAAGTGTGTTTCTCATATAAATTAGTGAGACACATTTATAAATACAAGTGCAGTTGGAAATGTCCTTCCTACTCAGTAACCTGGTTAACTCATGTCAGAATTGCATCGATATCCTTAAGGGGAACTCCAGGTTCTGTTTCTTGTTGCGTTGCAAGTGTCCATGCATCTTGCTCAGTATGTCTTAGGCTTAGCACATTTTTGCACAACACAAGTGAGAAATGAAATAACAAAGACTCAAGAAGTTGAACACTTGCTGTAGATTTTCTGATTGGGCAGCACAGTAGCCCTCTTTTCTTACACTGCTTCAAGGGCCACTCTGAGGCACTCAGCTTTAGTAGTATCTGGGACTGATGTTCTCATCAGGCAATGTAGCAATAGTATGCTGTGTGGAAATGTTGCAGGACTGCAGATTCATCTGCTGAGGAGGAGGTATTGTGAAGGCATAAGATTAATGGCTGAGGATGGAGAGCTGAGTGTTAGCAGGAGAAGCATGGAGCAAGAGACTTCAGCTACACCACCAGCACTGACAGTTGACTGGCTGATGTAGAAGAAGAGAGAGATGAAGGTTGGGGCAATAGTCTGAACAAGACAGTTCCCGGGTAAGTGGAATGGTGAGATCAGTGTGAGAATGTGGTGGGAACATTTCTTTTCCTCTGTGCAGACACGACCTATATTAAGCAGAGTGCATCAGGGCTGGTACAATAAGAGCTTCTGATAGAAACAGGAGTAATTACTCTGGATGCTCTTATTAAGGTAATGCAGAAGACTTATGTTTGTTGTCTTAGAAAGTCCAATTTAAGATAAAGGAGATAGACAAATAATGGGCAAAATGGACCTGTACATTACACCAGCTTGGAGGTGGCATAGGGGCATGACATTTAGATGACATGTACCCCGACACTGCCCCCAAGCTGGCATCATGCCACCCACCTGACCAGTCAGCAGGCAGCATTGCAGCGCTCCAGTGGCATGGCTTTTATATGCTGCACACTGCAGGAGCACCAAAAAGCCACCCTTTTTCCAGTGCAAAAAGGAGCAGTATTTTGTCACTTCTTTTTGTGCAGGAAAAATGATGCATGCAGTTGCCATGGCCCCAATCCAGCGCTCAAAGGGGCGGCATCAAGTTGCCTTTATACGGCCATCTGTTTCGGCCCTAAGTTGACCTAAACTTTGTTACAAGGGTGTGGAAAAGCTTTTATGTGAGTATAGGTCAGCAGTCATTGGAGTTGAAGGCCTATGGATGTTCCCTTCCTAGACAAGGTGAACAAAGAAGCTAATTTCCTTCTTGAAGGAGGGGGAAGTAACATCTGCAGATAAAGAAGCAAAAGAGTTGAGTACATAGACCAAATATACATACAGAGAGGTGAAACAAAGAGCAGATGTTATCTAGACACCCTTCTCTCACTAACCATTTTATACAAACATTGATGCCTCTTTGCTTTCAAGACTGGGATGGCAAACGTATGGGAAAATCAGCCACATAGGTAGAAGCAGCCTTAATTTACATTCTAGAATTTCATCAAGGCACTTTCTCATACTTTGCAAATAATTTCTTCTGTGAATTGTTCCCTCCTCCCCCCCCCCCCCCCCCCCCCCCGCCTTCAAAAGTAGCTTGTCAGGTTTCCTAGACAGATTTGTATGTGACAGAAAGAAAATCTTGGAAGCCCTGGTAGGCATGTAGGTGCCCTTATGTTGTCCAATAATTTATGGTGCTTAGCTCACCTATGAAATTATGTCTATAAAACTGGTATGATTAATTTCATGAGACTGTATTATGTTTCTAAACACAAACTGAAAGCACATCTATATAAGCCTTTTCCATGTGATGATAACTGCTCTGTTTATTTTCCTATCACTAGAGGTATTTAATATCTTTCTAAATTGTTTTGATTCAGTTTTATATTGTTTTGATACTGGATTAGCATTGTATTTTAGTGTAAGATGCTTAAATAATTTATCATATCAAGTAATATGCCAATATAATGAATATAATAGAAGTTTAGGGATGTAAGTAATCAGTGGCTAATATCCCAGAACTGTGTGGCAGTTTTCACACAGTGATTAAGGCTGAGCAGTTCACAGACAGAGAGAACTGCTTGCGTGTTTCTAACTCTTCCAAGCTGACAGCAGTTACACAGTTAACATAGGAGAGGTATGAAAATGAACTGTTAGATTGCGCCCTGCAAGTTTGCAGCACTTGGGAACCTATAGGACTCTACCTGGTGCAATGCAATAGCTATCTCAATCTGAATCCTTAGTTTGATTAATCTGTCAGCTGTAGTAAATCTTGCCAAAAATACCCGATGATAGCTTCATCTTAGGGTCATCATAAGTTGGAAATGACTTGAAGGCACGCAACAATAACCAAAGTTGTTATACATAATCCTGGGAACAAATCCTGTCTAGACGGATGCTACACCTTCAGCTCTACCTCACAAGGAGCTTTGCTTAGCCTTGTCTGAAGCTTGTCTAGAGCTAGGAATATTAATTTTTAAGAGAAATTCATTATGTAACTCAGGGGTAGGCAACCTGGGGCCGGTCCAAAGGCCTCAGGGGGGCGCATCTGGCCCCCAGGCCTTAGGTTGCCTACCCCTGATGTAACTCATTAGAATAGGCTCACTAAAGATAATTTGTTATCATTAATTTTTCTAATTTTAAAAGATAACTCATTTTGATCATTCCATTACTCATAACTTCAAAGCAAGCAAACCACAGAATTAATAAGCCAGAA
The DNA here is from genome assembly GCA_020142125.1 of Phrynosoma platyrhinos. NCBI lineage: Eukaryota > Metazoa > Chordata > Lepidosauria > Squamata > Phrynosomatidae > Phrynosoma > Phrynosoma platyrhinos. The sequence goes on along the minus strand of CM034710.1, from coordinate 90,760,404 downwards.
TGACATACCAGTAAGGGACGCTTGCCACTTATGGATATCCCTGTTGCTTGCTGCTGGAAGGACTCCCAACTTTTTGTATTGTCTCCCTCCATCCCTGTGACTTATTTCAGCTTGTTCCACTATCTCCTTTTCCCCATGCCTCACTGCTTTGCACTGCCACCTGCTTACACTCTTTGTAAAGCAACAAGTGGCTGCAGAAGGCACCTTCAGGGTAATGGAAAAAGGAGACAGCAATGGTGTGAATTGGTGTGTGGAAAAGGTGGAAGTGGTGGCAGCAGCACAAGACAAGGGGGAAAAAGAAGAGAAAGTGGTAGTGGGGGGAAGGGGGGAGTGGTAACAATAATAATGATGGTTGGATAGCAGTACTTTTTGCCCTGCCAGATGGCAAATGAGCTTTGCTGGGTTTGCTGCTATATATGATATGAAAAATTCTGCTCAAATTACCACTTTTTAAAGTATCAAAAATATACACAGAAAAAGCTTTAGAGTTACACTCTTTCAACAATGTCAGAACTCATTATGTTAATATCATTTAATATAACATTGTGACACCTTTTGTAGTTTTTCTTAAAAAGAGAGTAATGAGTTGCACATAATTATGTTAATTGTGATGCATTTCCTTTGCACTCTGGCCTTGCCTGGACAGCTGTTGAGCAGCTGGCTCACCTGCCTCATGGTTGTCAATTCAACCAGACCAGCCTGTCTGCTTCACCAGCTCTGACAGTGAGCCTAAAGGAAGCCAACCCTGGGAATTTTTTACTACACTTATATAGTTAAGCTATTTTGCATGGAGGAAAGAGGAACCATCTGGCTAAAATTACCCTGGCAGTTTTCAACAGAAATGCAGTATTTTTTAAAATCTTGCCTTGCTGCAATACAATTAGGGAATTGAGGAATATTTACAAATTTTTCATCCTTGAGCAAGAGTGAAGAAAACAATCCTCCCTTCCCTTCCCTTCCCTTCCCTTCGAGGGGTGGAGGGATTGTTTTAATGCAAAAAAAGGAGAGTTTTGTGCACACAATATTGGACTTTTTCCACAAATAAAATTACTCCAGAGTCTCCAAATGTCAAAAAGCCTTTAAAGTTGCACCAAAAGTCTTGTATTGTTGTGTGGGGGAGAAAGCCTTTCAAAATTTCCAGAGATGCTTGCTGGTGGCAGTGGGGAGCCATTTCTCCAGTCTCTTCTCAGTGAGGAAAGAGTGTTTTTGCCTGAGTATGTCTGGGGCAGGGAATCAAGAACCTTCTCTTCTGTCCATCGCCCTCAGCAATCCTGAAGCAGAACATTTTAGGCCAGTGATTCCCACACTCTGGTCCTCTATTTGATTTGGACTTCAGCTCCCGGAAGCCTCAGCCATCTTGGCCAGTGGTCTGGGGTTTTGGGAGCCAAAGTTCAAAATACACAGAGGACCAGAGTTTGGGAATCGCTGATTTAGACTGTTATCAATAGTAAGGAAAAAGTGATCTGTGTGAAATTTGCTGGAAATTGGCCAGGGAATACAGAAGTGAAGGAAGGCTGTTGATGCTTTGTAAATATTTTGAGGTGCACTCAGTTCCTGTGCCATGGCTTTTGTCCCTTCTGTTCTATGATTTTTCTCACTGTCCTTCTGTGATTTCTAGGGAGAATTCCACTAGCTCCACCTGAAGATCGTTATACCATAAAGATAATGCTTTTCTTGTGAGGTATGTTTACATGAGCATAGGCTTCATCAAATATATCTGATCATATGGTTCTTGGCTCATGAAAATGTAAGTGCCAAGTCATAAAGTTGCCACAATCCTTGTTGTTTTGCTTCCATTGCTGCTGTTTACTTTTGCAAACTAACAAGGCTACTTGATTGGACTTTGTTAGTTGCTTTACAATTACAACAAAAGGGCAGGACTTTAGTCCACTTCATCAGATGCAGCAGAAGTACATAGTTATATTCTATGAAAAATCATGCTATAATAAATTTGTTAGTCATTAGGATATCACAGGATTCATACTTCTAATGTACGTAGTCTGACAGCTTATTGAGCACATTCGCCTTCATCCATTTCCCCCCACACTTCATATCTCAGATTTTGATAAAAAATGTATCTCACTATAGAGGTTGACCTTGGACAGTCCCTTCAACTTCCTGTGTGACTTGAACGAAGCATAACCCTTGTTTCTCTCTGTGTTGAGGATGATAACTGTAGGAGTGGGTATAAATGCTATCCTGTATCAGTCTTTCTTAGACATGGGTAAATGAAAGTTCAGATGCCAGTTCTACAGATATGGGATGTCATACTGTATTTTTTTAGGATTTTTAAATACAAAGTTACAAAATGATCACCCAGGCATTATGTTACTGCTTTAACATGATTAAAGTTAAAGAGTTAAAGAAGTTTGTTTACCTTGAGCCTGTACAAGTTCATTCAATCCAGCTTTTGAAATATTTTATATTTGTTTATTTAAAAACATTTATTTGGCCTCTTGTTCTCGGGGAAAAATGGCATTTAGACTTTTCATTAAAAGTTTCAAAATGTCATGATAATGCTCACTCTGAAATTATAGATGTCAGTAGTGAAGGCATTCTTTACCACAAATCCTAGCCTATGAATATATTGCTATTTCTTGAAGGACAAATCAAGGCAAAGTACCTGCAGACAAGATAATGTATCCCAGCACATTAGGATTTAACACAGCCAAGCACAGACCATTCTTTTCTATAAATATTAGTATGTCCATGAAAGTGAATGCAGATAATATTAGGACTATGTTGAATAGCAGTAGATGAAGTGCTTTCTACAAAAGCTTTACCAAGTGCAAAAAGTATTCTGCATTTTGATAATTTCTCAGTAGTAGTTGGGAAAAGGGAAAGTATTTGTGTATTTGGAATAAAGGTAGCAGTCCCTCCTCTCACTTGGAATTGGCCTCTTATAGGAGATGCAATGCCATCATAGCAACCATGTGGTTTTCATATGGCTAGACCTGAGGAAGAAACAGGTTTTTCAAAATGGTGCCAGACAGCAGCATATTGGTGCTATGAACAGCAGTAAATAAAATGAATGCTTCCCTTTCAGGCTGAAAATATCCATGTAGAAGCGTTTATGATGAGATACTTATTGTTCATTCTGTGATAGTGAGGGCTGGTAGCATGCATTAAGGTAAAGGTAAAGATAAAGGTATTCCCTGTTGACAAGGTTGTCAAGTTTTGTCCGACCATAGGGGGTGGTGCTCATCTCCGTTACTAAGCAGAAGAGCCAGCATTGTCAGAGACTACTCTGTGATCATGTGGCCAGTGTGATTGCACAAAATGCTGTTTACTTTCCCACCAAAGTGGTGCCTATTTATCTAATTGCATTTGCATGCTTTCAAACTGCTAGGTTAGCAGAAGCTGGGACTAGTGACAGGAGCTCACCCCATCATGCAGCACCCAGCCTCAAACTGCCAACCTGCCGATCTTGCAATCAACAGAGTCAGCGTCTTAACCACTTGAGCCACAGCTCAACCTCTTTTATGGTGAGCCTGCAAAGAGAAGAGGGCTTCATGAGCAAAAATGATCGGGATGCCAACATTAGGATCATTTTGGCACCAAACTAAAAATTGTTTATTTATTAAAAACTTTGGGCCAAATTGATTTTATCCTAGCTGCACATGCTTTATAGTTAAATTATTCAGCATTGCTTTAGCCAGTTCAAATTGTTTTTGAACTGAAAAACTATTTAATGTATTTTAATCTTTTAAACTTTTGTAATTGTTTATTGCTTTAAGTTGATTTTATTGTAAGCCATACTGAGATCTTTGAATGAAAGGTGAGATATAAACAAACAAAAAAGTTCCTACATTTGTAGGGGATGGTTCAGAAAATGATTGTTGACCATTTTGAAAATGTACTATTATAGTTGCCTGTGCATCAAGCAAGATGTTACTTTCATTATACAGACAGCAACCTTGTGAGAGGTTTGTTTTTTTTAAAAAAAAAAAAAATTAGGCATGGTGGCTCAGTTTTCATTTGGGACTGTAACTAACAGGGCTGGGAATTTCTGATTTCCTCCCTGGCTGTGATCCTGACAAAAACTTCCTGATGTACCAACTAGCTTCTCTGTCTCTCTCTCTCTCACACACACACACACACAGAGAGAGAGAGAAGAGAGAGAGAGATTCTTGTGTACACAATTACAGTGACTGCCCCCTTTTTAATTGAATCACTAAGTAGAAACAACTCACACATATGACGGAATGAACATCTGAATTAGTCCTTAGACTCTCTCCAATAATTTTAAAAATGAAAATAGCTGCAGCCTTAAATCTACATAAACATGTGTACATAAATATTTGTAGGTTTGAGGCCAGTGTGTTCACAAGCCATATGAGTCAGGATAATTGCAATTTATCTGAACTGTAAATAAAACAAACATAAAAGTAACAAAAAATTGGGGTGGGGATTATTTGCTGCTCTTTCAGCCTCATTGGCAATATCCTCAAATATGAATTTGCCCTAAAACCTGTTTTCAATTTTTAACAGTTTGCATTAATGTCATTGTATGGGCTGCATTACATTTAACTGCTTCAAGGTCATAATGAGATGTCAGTTGAATTCCACTGATTGGCACTGATAAAGAGGGTTGCTGAAATTTTCAATGGAGAAAAGGCTGCAAAACTGTTTGGAGTTCTTTTTCTCACTTTAGCACTCAAACTGTAATTACATAAACAGAGCCACTTCAGTCATCCCAACATGTCATCATGAATTTTCCAGCTAATCTATCTATTCATCTTAATGGTCCAGAACTCATACTGTATGTCACCCCTCAGTCTTTGTATCCGTCTTTGATCTCCTGAAATGCCTGTCACAAAAAAGTGTTTATCATGAATTATGTGGGGAAGAAGGTTAGGGTGCACACTTCTGAAACTTAGCATGAAATTCCAAAATAAACCTTGCTGGTTGTGTCATAAAAATAATTCAGGTCTGACTTTCAAGTTGTGTTCTGCATTAATACTTTTGAAAGTACTGTAAAGTAAGTAAGTAAATGAATGCAAAGTAATGCATACACTATCTGTTGGTCTATCTATAAAATATTAAATATCTATAAAATATTAAATCTATAAAATATTAAAATTAATGCAATTGTACCAAAAACCCCAATAACACACAATAACAAACATGATAACTTTCTCCCATTTCTAATTACAGATTAATACCTATCAATCAACCAGCTCCTCTTTATAGTGTGTTTCTGCTTTGGACTAATGCTGATATCAAGTTGCAATATAAATACATAAAAATAGATGTGTCAGGAAGATGAGAACAACATGTTAAGGATAAAGGATCCTTGAGAGGCAAGCATGCAAGAAGCAGGTGAACAGGAAGGTTTCATACCTTGAGCTGGGTGGAGCCTCCAGACCTAGACTCAGAGTTTAGACTGTGCTTTCCCCCGATTTCTCTGCACTGTAGAAGTCTCACAATAGTTTCCCTAAAATATTGCCTATTGTCAATACTCATCATGGTCAAACTCTTCTCTCCAGTAATGCCCTTCAGTTATAACAATAATACGAGTGCATAAAATGAGGAATTTGTACAGTGTGCACTGTCATTAAGTCGTAAATTCTTAAGTTTCAGCTTTTCTTTCATGAGATTGAGGGGCTAAGCAAATGGACAGGGAAAACTGAGCCTCTTTTTGAAGACCAACAGAGAAGGAGGCTTCACCACCTCTCTAGGTAATTGTGTCAGTTGTCAAAAAAACTCTTATAATCAAGAAGTTCCATCTAATGTTCGATCCAAATCTATCCTCCTGTAACATAAAACCATTATATTTGGTCTTACATTTGGGGGCATCAGAGAATAGACCTGTATCCTCTTCTCTGTGACAGTCCTTTATATATTTAAAGAGTGTAGTCATGTCACCCCTGAATCTTCTCTTCACTAGGCTGAACATGCCCCCCCTTCAACCTTTTCTAATATATTTCATGTTCTCTTAACACACTCTAACTTGCCTATGTTCTTCTCAAAATAAGGTGTCCAGAACTGAATGCAATATTCCAGATGAGGCCTGACTAAACCAGAATATAGTAGGACTATTACTTTCCTTAACTCAGAAACTATTTTTCTATTAAAGCTGGTTAAAACAGTATTTTCCCTCTTTGTTACAGTCTCACGCTGCTGGGTCATGTTCATTTTATGATCTATGGTAATCCCATGGTCCTCTTCGCATATGTTATTGCTAATAAGCTGTATGTTCCCCATCTTATATCTCTTATTTTTTTGTGGTCTAAATTTAGAATTTTGCATTTGTCTTTCTTGAATTTTATTTTGTTAGGTTCAGCTCAATTTATTAGTTTACCAAGGTCTTTCCCAGTTTTGTATCATCTAGATACCTGATAAGGGAGCTTATTGCATTACTTTTTAAAGTGAATAAAGCCTCCACAGCTGCAGCCGGGACACATCATGGAGGCAGGGATTATTGCACAGTAAGTCATTGTCAAATCAGGTAAGTACCAGCTGTGCTCAGCCAGTTGGCATTTAAATGTTGGGAGCTTTCCGTTTTCTAAAAAGGCTGGCTGAGTGCAGCTGGGACCTGAGCTGCAGTCTCTCGGCGATTTGGCAGCAACATACTGTAATCCCCGCTTCCATGCCATGTCCTGGCTACAGCCCATGAGGCTTTATTCTCTTTAAAAGGTAATGTGACAAGCTCCAAGGATTCCTTCTACCCCATCATCTAAGTCATTGATGAGAACATTGTAGAGTGTTAGCCCCAGGAGAGAATCCTGAAGCACTCCACTTGAGACTTTCTTCCACTGGGAAGCCCAGCCATTGATGATGGCTCCCTGAACATGGTTTTCCAATTTGCTAGTGTTTTCATAAATTCCACATTTAATCAGTTTGATAATCAAAATACCATAATCAGCTGAAATCCAGAGAAATTATGTCTGTCACATTTTTACCATCTACTAAACTAGTTCTTAACAAAATATATTATTATTTTGGCAGGATATTTCCTGACAAATCCATGCTGGCTCCTACTTATCACTGCATCATCATCCAGATACTTGCAAACATATTCCTTCATAATCCTTTCTAATATTTTTCCTGATGTTGAGGTCAAGAGGACTACTCTGTTGTCTGCAGGATTTTTTTGCCCTTTTTAAAGAGGAACAATATTTGCTTTTTTCTAGTCCTCTAGTACTCACCTGTTGTCCAAGATTTGTCAAAAATGATGGGAAATGGTGCTGATTCATAGTTTAGATCTCTTGTAAAGTTCTCCGAGAGCCAGTGTGCCTATGACTCTAGAGACCAGGATTTGAGTCTCTGCTCAGCCATGGAAACCCACACTCTCAACCACAGAGGAAGATAATGGAAACCCCTTCTGAACAAAACATGCAAAGAAAACCCCATGATAGGCTTGCGTTAGCCTCTCCATAAGTCAGAAATGACTTGAGGATACACAGTAATCAAGGTCTCTGCTGATGTGTGGATGCACACAGTTCTTTTGGGAAAAATAGGTGTTGAATAGTTCTGCCTTTTCATTGTGATCTGTTAGCATTTCACTACCTTATTGAGCACTGGCTCTACCATTTTCTTGGTTATTCTTTTATTTTGAACATACCTGGTTTTGTGTGTGTGTGTAACCACCCATTTTGTTGGTCCCTGTTTCCCTAGCTAGTCTCAGCTCATTCTGAGCTTTCCCTTTCTTTACATTATTCCTAGAAACTTCTTCAGACAAGGCTGTTACAAATCTCAGAACAATGCAATTAATCACCTAAGAAATTAAGACTTAACAATCCTTTGATCCTCAATTGTTTTTTAAAATATATTTCACACTGTACAAAGGAAAAGCACAAACACAGTCTAGCAAAACGAAACTATCAATTAATTGATTAATTATAATATTTATGTCTACTTAATTGATATTTCTGTTTTGCTAAACTGTGTTTGTGCTTTTCCTTTGTACGGTATAAAATATATTTTTAAAAAATAGATGATGAAAGGAACTCTTTAGAACCTGTTTTGACTTGGCATGTGAAGTCAAGATATTCCCTCCACCATACTTTTCTTCACATTTGATACTTCATGGTTTTCCATTGGTTTATTGATTTGACTGGGTTGGCACTGTCGCTAACATATTTGCAAGTGCCTCTTCCCCATCTGGAGTCTCCTTTTGAAACTACTTTATAGGTTTAACAAATAGGTTTCCAATCCTGTTACTTCTGTCTCTTCTTCTAAGAAAAGTTTTCTGTTTCATCCATGTTGGAATCTGTTTTATCTGTCCTGCCCACTATTGTTTGGCTGCAACTCTGGAGTCTCAGGAAGGTTGGATTAAATCACTACTCAGAAAGACTTGATTTAATCATGTGATTCCACCTTCCCCCCTCCCAAAAGGCACTCTTCTTCATTATAAGCTTAATACATATTTTGCACAACTCAGAGTTACCAAACACTCATTCTTGCTGATCTTAAAATTTACAATTAGATGAAAGTTGTTGAGATAGAGTCCCAAGGAAAATGCACATTGTGGGATATAATAGTGACTAGGCAACAAATGGTCACTGGCAGTCAGGATGACAAGGCATCTTTCCTCCTGGTGCTGAGTCATGGGAAGTGACATCAGATGATGGTCACCAAGTGCAATAAAGTGCTGAAAAAGGCTGCAAAACTGCAAAGTCACCCTGGTTGGGTGACAGGTTGCATTGTGATACAAGAGGAGGAGGCAGCTCCAAAAGGCCACATGGAGCCCTTGCTATATAAGGGAGGTGCCTCAAGTCAGAGTGTGGGTTGTTGTGATGGTGGACGGCGTATGGTGTGAGTGTTGTATAATAGTTTTGGTACAGTGGAACTAAGATTCACTCATTCTGGAAGGGGAGAGGTGCTTCTCCAGCTCACAAGCTGCTGCCTGCATCCCAGAATGTGGTGATCCTGGTGCCAAACATTGACATGCTACATCACTTGCTGTGTAACTGCACTAACAAAAATTTCATTTTTAGAACAACAACTTTTCAAATTACTTTTAGTTTACACACACACACATACACACACACACACACAGAGATTTGGTAATACTGTTAGAAACATATAGATAATTATGAAATTATTGTGAACTATTTCCAGATTAATCATTCATATTTGGATAGCTTTTCTTCTGTACTTTATTGGAAGGAGAAAAATAATCATTATCTTAATAATAACAATTTAAATAGTTTAACTAAAACAATAGCATTATAGCTTACATGTATTATTGTATTTGCTTAAACATCCATGTTTGATAACTGAGGAACTTGCCCCTCCTTCCTCACACTTAGCTTCTCCTGCAGATCTATTCCATTCGCAGGCTCTCCAACAATGTATTCATTTGATGTTTTGATACTTAGCACTTAAGAGGTAAGGGATTTGATTGTGTACACAGATTTGCAAAAGAACAATGGAATTGTGATATCTGCAGACACAAATGCACAGTTTTGAGAACTGTAAAACCAAGCATCTGTTGTAATATGTTAATAATCTTACAGAAACCTCTGGAAGAGCATGACATTGTGAATGGTTTAATGGAATTCATTTACCAAAAAATGTAAATATTGCATGAATAAACATTCTCATGCTATGTAATTAAAAACTAATCCCAATTTCATGATGAATAACCTTTAGACCATAATGTATATTAAGTAGAAAACTATCTTTAGATAGATTTTTCCTCAAAAAGCATTTAAATAAAAAAGTTCATTTTAAAAAAATCTGAATTTTAGAATGTTTTTGTAAAAAATCATTTTTATCCACCCTTTCTCGGGAGAAGGGGTGTCCTGTCACTGCTACCTATTCATGATAATTGGAGTTGCCACGGATTTAACCTGGGACCTTTGCCTAAGCTCTGGTTGCTTCTCCTGCTGGTTGTAATCTCATCTTTGTTGAGAGAGGAAAGATTGCTCCACAAGTTCTTATATTGTAACAGGTTCATGTGTACCCAGGCACCTAACTGAAAAAGATTCTCAGTTTTTGAAATAAAGGGTACAATATTAGACTTTGCCCATGTGACAGCAGAGCAAGTGCTTATGCTCTCACGGTCTTCACTCATTTTGGTCTGTTTGTCTGCTCTTGCTTTACTTTTCCACCTTGGAAGCCTTCACTGATCCCTCCAGCCCAACGAGTCCTGCACCATTTTGCATCACGGCTTTATGTACCTGCCACCAAACTCAGCTTGCCTCTCCAAATAGTTATTTTGCCTTGATCCTCGATTAGGTAACTCAGCTTGGCTGTCTTGCTGAGACAGCCCAATTCTATGGAGATGCAGCTCCTCTTCCTTTCTACCCAAGGGATCCCATTTTGGGACAGTACATATCAACCAAACGTAAACTCATCTCTAAATGACTCAATGTCTCTAACATATGTCCCAGCTATTATGGCTTTATGTTCTTTGATCTATTTATGCTGCTCATCTGCTCCGTTTACTGTGTTCTTATTTGTATATTTGCAAAGACATTTTCATTGCATCAAACTTGTTTTAGGATGAAAATATGAGTAAGTGAAACAAAATCAGCCCTGCCAAAGACGTGTGCTTAATGCTATGGCTTTGAACCTGTGAGGCAGACTCTCTTTATTGATCATTAACATTCCTCAGCTGTTCCTTGAAATTATAGTTTTCTACGGATAAAGTTATGATGATATATTTGTGTGTTCTGCTTTTAGGATCATGACAGTTCTTCTAAGCTTTAAAGGATTGCTAACAGATTTGCTCTTTTAGCTGTTCTTGAGATCTGTCATTTCCCACTTTTGTTCCTGTTTTCATTACATTATGGAATTTAACTCTTTGGAGATTTCAATTCTGCCCTCTTTTCTTGTATTGGAATTGGTTCCAGAATAAGATTTTAAAACACAGTCACGTAAACACATTCTCCAATATGGACAAGTTCTGTTGACATGGATGGAGGCTGTACAAGAGCAATGCTTGATAGATTTTGCTTCACGTTAATAGACAAATGAGGCTACATGCTTATTTAATCATTTGAGGAATGCTGTATACTGTCTTGGAGCAGCAGTCCACTGGTGAAAGGAACTCAAGTTTGCTTTCATAATAATACATCAGTCAGGCTCAGGGACATTCCTTCTTATGAGTCACCTGCTTGTTACTGTAATATATTAGCCATATCAAAAATAAACTGTCTCTCAATATAAAGTTTCATCTATAAATTCCCTTGCTTCCTGTCCCCAGATGTAAGAATGAGTCGCCAAATCAACAATCCCAAACCTACAGATCTCTCCACTCCTTTGGGCTAGGGTGTCTCTTGGAATTGGCTTTAAATTACTCCACAGAATAGCAGTCTCTGTGAAGAGTTCCATTTCTGTTCTTGAAAGTGGGGTCATTCACTCTATAGTAGTTGCTGTGGTAAAGCCTTGAAGAACTCTGTATCCTTCTAGGCTACAGTGATGGGACAGTGGGTTGCAGGAAAAAATCCAGGCTGGAAAAGCATGACAGTTTTCTCATGTTGAATAAGAGCTTGGAAAAATGGTGGAATACAAAACCCGCAACCAGCATGGCCACTATACTGATGAGTGTAGGTGTTAAAAGTCCACAAAATAATTTTTCCAAGTTTTGCACTGGATACATTTTAACCTGTAGGCTGCTGTTTCTATATACAAGGGAGTCAACATTATTGATTTATAAGGGGAAAGAGTGGGAAAGACATTGATCTATATGCAATTTTAAAGATCGGTTATCTCTAGGTGGTAGTGGGAGGCTACTGAGAGAAGCTGGTAATTGTGGGAACAGAGTTCTCAGTTGGGCATAATAGTTCAGAATGATTCATGCAACAGTAGTGGAAGTAAATTCTGGTGCCAGCTGTAGTGAAATACTACACATCTGTGGATGTTTGTGCAACATGAGCTTAATTATCTAATTACTGGTATCCAGAGTTGTTCTAATTGTACATTACCCCCCTCTCCCCTACTATTTTAATGAAAACCTGTATAAAGAGGTTTCCAGCACAATAAATGCTAGAAGAGTAGTAGGTGTGTGTTGTGTGCCTTTAAGTTGTTTCCAACTTATAGTGACCATAAAGTGAACCTATCATGGAGTTTTCTTGGCAAAATTTTTTAAAGGGGGGGGGGGGATTGCCTTTGCTTTCATTTGAGGATGAGAGAATGTGACTTGCCCAAGATCATCCAGCGAGTTTTCATGGTCAAGCGGGGATTCCAACCCTGGTCTCCAGAGTTCTAGTCCAGTTCTCAAACCACTATACCATCATGGCTCTTTACTTGCAGGTAAATACACTCAAGAATGCAGCCTCTTTCTGAACCAGGAGTGGGAATTTTGAGGCTCTCTAAATGCTTTACTGTAAGCCTGAGAAACCCCAGCAAGCATAGGGAGGAATCCTGGGATTTAGAGTCCCAACAACATCTGGAGATCCACATGATTCCACATAATTTCTAAATGGTATTTCCTTTTTTATTGTTAAGATTGGTGGCAATTCCTTACTCCTTGGTGAAATATTGTATTATAAAGGACTGTTTCTTGGGTTTTTTAAAAAAGATTTTCAAACAATTCAAAACAATAAGTTGTGGATCCTTGTCTGACCTATCATTTTAAAAAATCCACTTCTGGATATTAGTGACAGATTTTCACATCAATAAGGAACAAATAAGCTTATCACACCAGTACCTATAACATTCCCACCGAGTTCCTGGAACGTAACGATATGGGAACGGGTGTTACTGCATTAGACTATTGATAACACGATAGCAACATTATGAGAACACATATTATCACACTGCATTTATTGTTGTACCAGTACTGGCGCTAAAGTAGTTCCTCAGCCATCCCTCATTGGTGCATGCTCACTGTTACGAAAACCCCTATGTCTGCATTGGAAATAATGCTACCGAGAGGTTTAGGTAGTGAGCATTCATTGTTTTTTCTTGTAAACACGACACAATTCAATCTACAAAAATAATTTTTTAAAAAATTACCCGTTGCACCTTCGCTGCGTCAACATCAGAAGAGTTTAGTTTGGTTTGTGGACGTTCCAGGACGGGTTGTCTTAGCCAATCAGAACACAAGGACAGATTGAGACTGGGTAGGATTATCACACACACATCATATGGAACAGTCTGTAAGGAGCCCTGGTGGCGCAGTGGTTAAATGCCTGTACTGCAGCCACTCACTCATAAACCACAAGGTTGCGAGTTCAGTACTAGCCAGAGCTCAGGTTTGACTCAGGCCTGCATCCTTCCGAGGTCTCTAAAATGAGTACCCAACTGTTGGGGGGCAATGAGCTTACAGTTGTAAACCAGTTAGACACTCCATAGTGCAGTATGAAGTGGTATATAAATGAAGCTGCTTTGCTTTCTTGCTGGCTGAGGATGCATTTTTACAGTTCTCCAGAGCATCATAACTGTGTGATAAAATATGTTCCGTTCCATTCACATTACGTACCCATTACGTTACAAGAACACAGTGCGATAAGCTTACAGGTCTAAACACAGCAAGACAAAATACAAACAGAATAGCTACAGGCAATCTAGAAGACTGTGTGGGGGGGGGTTGCAGACTGCCAGAAATAGTGCAGATTGAGTCCACTTTTAGGGTTAGGGTTAGTGCTAGGGAATCATGGGAACTGTATTTTATTGTGGCACCAGAGCTCTCTGACAGAGAAGGTTCAATGTCTCAGGAAAAAAAAATTCCTATGATTCCCTAGCACTAACCCTAACCCTAAAAGTGGACTCAATTTGCACTATTTCTGGCAGTCTGCAACCCCAAGGGTTGAGAGGCTAGTACAATGGCTGTACCTCCTGTTGCCCTGCACAGAGCCAGCAGTTCCTGTTGCTTAGCCCTGATCCTTCCAGGACTCTGGCAGCTCGGGCATGGTCCTGCAAAGACTTTGGTGGCAGAGCTCCAGCAGCCAGAAATCTCATCTTGTAACAACTTACACAGGTGGACCCTTATAGTACTTCAGAAAAACATCCGGGTCTGTGTGGTATTTCCCCAGTATTTCCCATGCTAGGGAAAGCCAGCACATGTCAAAGTGGACTCTCTTAGCAAAAATGTTGTGCTTACTTGGATAGCTTGAAATTATGTGTAATGATCATGGTGCCCTCACTGCATGTGGGGTTTCACTGGCTAGGGAAACTTCCTATTGAGCAAAGACAGCCCTCTTGCTGAAAGTCCATGTGGAAGACCTCCAGCTGATCCTTTGTCCAGGTATCAGGTGAACATCAGGAGACTGGCATCATTTGGCCTGGGGAGGGGATTGGGTGGTTTTTCCATTGCTCCATCCACAAAGCATTCCCTACCCTGTAGCAGGTAGCAAGGATCTGCTGTTTAGTTATAGTGCATCCGCAGCATACACAGGCTTATCATATGCTGACTCAAAGTCATGCAGATGGTGAATCCTGGAAATTTTAATGGCGTGTGCACATGCAGCATGTGGACAAGAGAGCACCACCACAGAAAACAATGGGACTTGAGGTCCTATGTTTTTCCCCCTTACATAGGGGGAGGGATATGGAACAGATCCCCCACAAATACAAAGGGTGCACTTTATTTAGAAATATTTCTTTCCCAACTTCCATTTTTATACTGTTCTGGGTATAGTTTTAAAATATTGTTGGTGCAGAGGTTGGAAGTAACCAGTAATAAACAACCAGTTACTTGTAATCATTCCTTTCCCCAGTAACAAAAGTATAAGTGTCTTACATTTTATGCTTGTAGCTTAATGCAGGATAACTACTCTTTTTGTAGGGTAAACATATCATTTTAGTTATTTTATAGTTATGCGGCTGTTGCTTTATTAAACAGAATAGGAAGCTTGAAATACTGTTTTAAATGCTTTGTGCTCCTGTGTTATGATCTCTTGTTGGTACTGAGGCTGACACTGAGATGGATGGGAGGAGAATGTGTTTTATATCACAAGCCTGTAGCATTCAGATTTTGTTTCTGAAATAAGTTAACCAAAAAGCAGGTTATTGTTACTTTTGAGACATGAGAAAGTGCAGTTACTACACAACATAAACACACACACACACACACACACACACACACACACACTAATGGTGTGAAACTATTTTTGGGGCAATTATATCTTTTAAAAAAGTATTTTCAAAGCATGGTCATAGCCAGGAGGATTATGGTCAAGACAAAGCCCTGAATACAATTGAGAGCTCAGGAAAAAAAGTAAAAAAAGAAGTTAACATGTTCCTGATAGTGTTCATTAATTGATAAAAAACAAATCCTTAGAATAACTACAATCACACATACAGATTTCTCAGTTGCTGACCTTTCCCCTGGTATATGTTGAATATTCCTTATCTGGAATTCTGAAATACTCCACGACATACTCCAGAATTGTCCATTTGGTTGGCTGAGAAAGTAACACTTTTTCTTTCTTATGGTTCAGTATTCACAAACTTTGTTTCATGCACATAATTGTCGAAAATATTATGTATAAAATTATCCTCAGGCTCTGTGTATAAAGTAGGTGTATGTAAAACATAAATGAATTTTCCTCTTTAGAGTTGGATCTCATATCCTTATGTATATGCAAATACTCAAAAATCCGAATCTGAAGTCCAAAACACTTCTGGTTTCAAGCATTTTGGATAAGGGAGACTCAACCTGTACTTCCATTTTGATTCCCTTAGAGGGAGCCATGGTAGAAGATTAGTCTCCCAATAGTTATTTTATTTCCATCAACTGGTGAAAATATCTGAGGAGATCTGAAGCTGTTACTGTTTCTTGTAGATAATTGTTTGATCTCTTTTTGCATGGTCTACAGACTTGTAAATCATGTCAGCCCCATCCTGATAGTTGCCAACTGCATTAGTGTTTAAAAATAAAGGAAATGACTATATTTTCTTGTGGCAGACATCCTGGAGCCTTCTGTTTTGGATGTTCTAGGCATCATACTATATAAATAATGTGAAACTTTTATCACTGCAAAATTATGAGAACGACTTCATGTATATTCATTTGTTTTTCTATAAAAAAACAAGCTAAAATTAATATGGGAACTCGTTTAACAAAACAGCTTAGATGTGTTACATTTATTATCTTTGCTTCTTATAATGCATTTTGGCATCCCCCAGCCCTCTAATGTGAAGCTACAACAATCCATTTTATTTCTTCAGCAACTGGACACGGATAGTCATCACATTCTTTAAAGCCGTGTTCAGTTTTCACTCCAGATTTATATGTTTCCTCCCTTAGGCATACAAATAGTCGTGCTTGATGTTGGAAGTGCGAAGTAAGTAGCCTCAAAGGAAGCAGTAGCAGCACTGTCTCCCAGGAGAGACACTGGAAGATTTGGATGGATGTCAGACAGTTGTAATGATTTGAAATAAAATGCTTTCTTCACTTCCCTGGTAGGACAACATAAGAAGACCCCTGTGATCTGCTTTGACAGGGAATGATTATCTGATTGAGGGAGGAGATAGGATGGAGGCTCTGAATTCAGTCTTCCCCACTGTGATTGGCAGTGCCATATTTTAGCACATTGAACAACCATTAGGGGAATCATGGATTATGCCCACATGATCTGTATACAGAAATTGACTAGATCTGGTGTGTGGATACACTATGGTGAATGTACTCTTTTTTGTTCTAGATGTTTATTGCCATATGCTTGCTCATATTGTCTGCATGGTTCAAATTCTCATTTAACAGATACTGACAGCCACAAAATCTTGATCTTGCATAATTTTATAAATGCCCATGTGACTTGATGAAATAATTTTTGGCAGATTGCTCTCAGAGTGTAAGATAAAATAAAAATGAGTGAGGGGAGTAAAATTTGACCCAAGAAGTTTTCAATACCAATCTATCAGAAATATGGTGAAAAATATATTTCTGAAACATGACAATTAATCACTTGGGATTTTAAATGTTTTTTTAGACCCTCCTTTTAGTAATTAGGGAGAGCAATGTCAGTAATTTGTAAATAGGAAGCTTGAGCTTTTACAAATCTGATACTAACATTATAGAGCATATCACTTTCACTTATAATAATATTTCCATTTGGCACTTTCCACTGACATGTTCCATATGGAAATTCTTCCTCTTTGTATCAGTCCCATCATGCAGCTTTCATTTCTTTAATGAACTGTTAGTAAACTAGAAGGAGGGTGTGGAAGCAACTTTAGATTATTCCTTTTCAATTATAATTTTTAAAGTAAGAAACAATGAGAATCTCTGTCCTTTATCAGAAGGCAAAGTCACAGATAACTAACTTAAACTGTTTTCATGGGAATATAGTGTTGATTTATTTAAACTTCTTATAACATGTTTCACTCTAACCCAAAGTATCCCATAGACAGTGGAAGACAATCTGTTAATTGAAACCTAGACTTCTTTCTTTCCTTTCTGAAGGCCTAATTTAGACTAGTTCTCAAAAACTAAATAAACAGTAGTCTGCCTGCCTATTAAAAAATGAGTGTGTCAGGTTTCTGTGTATTTAAGTCCTTGGGTAAATCCCCATTTCGCTTTTCACGAGGGGCCTTGAAATATTAAAAAGAAACCTGCAACTCTCATTTTGCCTACAGATGAAGGATATGCGTGAGTCTTCTTGTCTTAAGTGAACTGAGAGAGTCTAGTTATAGTGTTCACACTTCTGTTTTCCCCAGTGACATCTCAATACTGACAGGACCTAGTTCTCTAATGACTGATTTGCACAGTGAGTTCTAGTGAGTGAGAAGCAAAGATAAGCTTATTTATTTTACATTTTGTGGTGACTGGGAAGCAAATGATGTGCTTTGCAAATATGAATGTGTGAGTACTATTGAATGTGGTCCAAACATGCAAGTTATATCCACTTCTGAATTGAAATTCCTTCCTTTCCACCTTGACAATGCAGTAACTTGATCATCCTCAGACATTTTCTAATTTTGGACATTTTGGGCTGGAGCGTAATGTCAGGCTACACATACCTTGACTGAGTAAAGTAAATGTACGTGTGCAATCAGAAATGAAGGCACACAACACACACACATATTACAGGGGAAGAGGTGAAGAACACACTTGTTATATAATCCATTAATTAAAATATTTGAATCTAAAATTTAAGATGGAACTAATGGGTGGAACAAAATAAGAGAACCCATAAGTAATACATACATGTAACCCTACTTTCATCTCCAGTTACCATGGTTGTGAAGGCATTGTAATCCATTAAATAAAATATTTGAATCTAAAGTCTAAATCAAGACTGAGACTAAATATGGTAACTAATAAGTAATATGCACATTAGCTCCACTCTCCTCAGCAACCCAGATTGTTGAGAAAACTGTGAGCTATTGCTTCAGACAATTGTGGGATAGATGAATGGGATAAATGCCAGTTGATGGTGCTTCCAATTTAACAGTTCCCATGTTCCCTGAAAAGAGGTAGGGTAGAAATATGACCTGGCAGTTCCTAATAATAACAACAGTGGTGATGATGATGGTAATGATGGAATGAAGGAAATAGAAGTCTCAGTGGCTAGTAGTCCTGGTGGATATATAGTCCTTCTAGTACCATAAATAATATGTTAGTGTAAACAAAAACAAAAAATGGAATATATGAGATAGTTGTGTTTTTTTAAAAAAATCAAACCATCAAAATATAATACAAGTATTCACTACAGGCTAACTGGTACCAAAAGTGGTGGAAGAATGAGAGATGGAAAAAAAAAATGTCTCTAGCAGGATATTGTGACCATTACATTTTCTGTTCTTACTGGTTTGGAATTTTTCATAAACCAGCAACAACAAAGAGGTTTTATGAAAAATCCCAAACCAGTAAGAACAGAAGAAACCATCAGCACTAGTAAAACAATTGAAATGATTTTGTTTTGTGTTGTACTTCCAATATCAATCAAACATAAAGCACTTATTCCCATAAAAAGAACCAAGAAAAGGAATTTAGGACAAGGAATTACCATGATATTGTATATTTCTCAGGCTATGGTGGAAGTGGCTATGGGATAATATCATGCTATGCCAGGGACCGGTACCCTATTTGTACCAATTGTTTACAACTGTTTATTTCTTTCCTGAAAACTCACAGTAGCTCATACACCAGCACCAGTCTACAGACTACCACTTTGAATAGTGTAGCTTTACATAGTCTTATATAAAATTCTACCTGCTATGTAGTTTTTTAGAAATAATGGAGGATTGCTGTACATAGTCTTACCCAGAGGTCTTCCTGCTACATTGTTTTAGAAATAATGTGGGGAAAATAGATTAACATCTCATCTTAAACATATTATTTAAAAAGAAAATATTCCCTAATTTCTTTTAGTCTTTCTGCAAGAAATAATAATAAGAAAAAAAGAAAAAAATGGAGAAAAAGTCCCTGCTTCATGCCCCTCAGTTTTTTTCCTCCTCCGTTCTTCCCGTGATCACATCTCTAGTCCAGATAAAAACAGAATACTCAGAAGGGAATATAATTTGCTCATCTCCAGTTACATGAGCAGGCAAAGCTTTTCCCGTTTTAGTAAGATGCATCACATTTCCATAAACTTGTATTAATTGTGTTTTGTATTTGCACACATAAATTATCATATGCAAATTTTATGGAAATCTGCATCCTCCTTTTTGGCAGTATCAAGGTCAGGGGTCCCCAGACTTTTTGATCCAGGGGCCGGTTCGCTGGCCCCTAGATCTTCCGGGGG
>CM034710.1:90719615-90740715 GCA_020142125.1 Phrynosoma platyrhinos | reverse complement strand
GTTTGGGGACCCCTAATCTAAGTGGTCACTTTATGGATGAGAAGCCCCTCTTTTATTGGCCAGAAGTGATTAATTAGTTTGAATAGACTAACAGTAGAAGATGCCAAACTGGATTGTGGCCACAACATGGAGGGCAAAGACTTTTGCTCCCAAAAAATAAAATAAAATAAAATAAACCTTATCTGTAGGCATACTTGTGAATGTTATCTAGTTTGATATGTTTATCTCTTATCTTCAACTCTTAGCATTTCCCCCATGACTTTCTTGTCTCATAAGACACTCATGGCAGTTCCTGACTAAAGATCAAAAATAGCTAAGCTGTTCAGTTTATGCACAAAACTAGAAGGTAAGTACATGAAATATATATGTGGGAGAATGTTTTACATTCAATGTCTGTAGTAACCATAGGTTGATATTTTTTTCACCATTGTGAACCTGAAGCATAATGATCCTGTCTCTGAACTGAGAGAATACTGTGCTTAGAACTATTCTCCTGAGGTTGAATATAAAATTCATTATTATTAAATTGGAAAAAAAATGGAAATTAGATTCCATGCAGTTCTGTGTTTCCACACCAGTGACTTTTTAAAAATGGTATCCTTTGTAGTTTTTATTTTAATTCAACATACCCGGAGTGCTGCTGAGCTAAGGATTCACATGCAACATTTGAGACTGGCTTAGTTTTTATGGCTGAATAATTAACCTCTGGAAATGGGGGTTTATAAGGGAAACTGCAGTTTAAGCTCAACTGGAATAGCACCTTACCATAACATATACTTTTTTTGAAAATGCACAATCCCTTGGTCTCAGGAGTATTGTCATAGTGAGAAAATTGTATAATATATTTTAATTCATCATAAATACATAATATATTTCATAATGATTTGAACATGCTGAAAAATTCACCATACAGATTTTAATAAAACAGCCTACTAGTAAAGTTATAGTACTTGGCTCTCCCCTCCCCACCTCTTGCCAGTGGTCGTAGTGGAGTGAAACATGTAGCTTAAAAATAAGTAAATACAAGTGTTGGTTAATAAAATGTGTATGCAATCTCCTTTGGATTTGTTCATAAGGCTGATAAATGACTAAGGACCTTTGCAGACTGCTAGAAATAGTACAAATTGAGTCCACTTTAACTGCCCTGGCTCAGTGCTAGGGAATCATGGGAATTGTATTTTTTTCTGAGACATTGAGCCTTCTCTGTCGGAGATCTCTGGTGCCACAATAAACTACAGTTCCCACGATTCCCTAGCACTGAGTCAGAGCAGTTAAAGTGGACTCAATTTGCACTACTTCTGGAAGTCTGCAAAAGCCCTAATCTGGATCTCCTTTCTGTGTGGCAAGGTTAATCTCTACAGTCTGTGAGGTGGTATTGACTAAAGCAGTATTGTAAAATGTCTAACAAGCAGCCTAAAGTGTTCAAGTCTTCCTAAAAGAAACATGAAATTTGACTTTTATTTTTCAAATAAATCTCTCTTAGGTTGATGAGTTACTCTTGGGGCAGCCATGTTTCTAATCTCAGTGCATATTGGCCTAACTGCTGTGACACTATTCCAGTGCTGTCTTTTGGTATATATGGCTAAATATGGTCATGAGGAAAGAGTAGATATAAAACTATGCTGTTATACACACATGTCAATCCCAATAAATATCATGGACTAGCAGATGGAATATAAATATTCCAGATGGATTCTCTCTCTCCCCCCCCCCCACTCCAGTTAAAATGGGTATAAAGAACCAGCATAGTGCTCTGTTTTAAGTGCTGGACTAGGATTCCATAATGCCAAAGTTCACATTCCTGCTGATCCACAGAAACCCATAGAGTGACCTTAACTAAGGGCCTCTACAGACTGGCACAAAGGGCTGGTATCAGGGTGGAGTGGGGGTATGGTGACCGCACATTCTGACTCCGCCTTTATGCAGTGCAGCATTTAGAAGCGCTGCGCTGAAGATATGGCAAAAAGCTGCTGTGGCAAGGGCAGCTTTTGGCTGTTATAGAAAGGATTGGCATTGTGATTGCTGCATCTCCGATCTGGCACTGAAAGGGATGGCAGGAAGCCACTCCTTTGGGGTTTTCTGTTGAGCCCCTAAGTTACAGTTTTTCAGACTTAATGGAAGCCAATGGAAAACATTTTCTGATGATAAACCTTGCCATGAAAACTCTGATCGGTTTGCCATAGCATATGCATACTTTATGTAAAGAAGTGCTCTTTTTTTATATAGGTAGAGGAATAGGCATTGACACACCCAGGATGCTTTAGTCATTTCACAGCTCTTTCAGTTTCCATTCTAAACTGCAAATGTCTATGTTTCTGAACTTCTCTCACATACAATCAGTTATTCCTCTGGCCTTAGCTTGTGTGTGTTTGTATGTCTGATGGTGTATTAGCTTCTTCGAGCTTTAATAGCCATTTTAATTCCCTTTGCAATGTGGAAATGTATTGCTTTTAAAACATTTAAAAACATCTTAAGACTGGTTCTGTGACTCTGGTGACAAACAATTGGGTTGGAGAGGGGTCATAGAACACTCTTCGTATGTTCATTATGCATTCAGTGAACACATAAGAGAAAGTGGGATCATGCCACTGCCCCATCACATGTCCTTTCACAAGATTTCACTATGTGTGTAAACATACAGACCTCAGGGGTACTGGCTTATATGTATGCCTGCAAAAACATAGTCCCCAACAATGCATATGACTATATCAAAATATAATTGTTAGACATATAAACAGATTGTAGTTGATTTATTGAATATTTGTGTGATGGGCACAGTATAAAAAAAGTTTCTTTTTGGATTACTTCTGTAAATCTCAGCCCATATTGACCACTGTTATGTGAGCTTGCTGTCACACAATGCATATTCATACGTGATGTGTGTTTATGTCATTGTAAAATTACAGTGAACAATTTATGCAAAGTAACTCATGACATAATTCAAGAGTACTCTATCTGGCATTTCATATATCTCTGTATGAGCCTACCCAAGCCCTAAGATAAATTGGGAGAGGCCCTTCTCTAGTTTCACCATGTTTGCAAATTGGTGGGGACACAAGAGAGGACCTTCTTGGTAGCTGCCCTTAAACTCTGGAACAGAATGCCCCCCCCCTCCATACTGTCTGTTCATCATAAGGCTAAAACCTTTTAAATCTGACAGGCTTTTAAAATAGAAAGTTTTTAAAAAATGAGCTGGGATGATGTATTGTTTTAAGCTGAACTGTTTTAAATAGCTTTCTATTGTTTAAAAAGGCATTTTATTCGTTTAGCTTGAGATTTGAATTGTTTTAATACTGTGAATAGTTATTCTGTTCACAGAATAAAATAAAATAAAATAAAATAATATTTTAATGTTCACTTTTTATATATTTTTAATTGTAATGTTCTTTTAAATTGTGATCCATCTCAAATCCTGATTTTGCAGGCAAAGTAAAATATAAATAAATATGTGTGTGTATGTGTATTTGTGTAAATGGTGTTTGTAGCTTACTTCTAATAAATTATACACCTTTCATCAAGTGCAGTGAGTTTTGGAGAAGCTTTGAGACTTGATGGATCTGAAATCTTATCTATAATGAGGAAAAAAAATCTAATATTTATTTTGAGCCGGTTTCTTCTTTTTCATGTCTTTCTTTCTATGGTCTTCTTTATCTTGCTTTTCCAGATCAGAATTATAACAAAGAGTTGAATTAAATATTTTCTATAATTCCACATGAGCCATCTGAATATTGTACACTCTGGAACTTTACGTAGTTGTTAATTGGCAGGTTAAACTTTTATGGGTTTCTGGTACCCTGGTGATACATGACTATTAAAAATTGCAGGTGGTTCATAGGGGAGGGAGAAATAAGTTCCTGTGCTAGCAATATATCATAAAACTGTATGTTTCATATGCCTGTTGTGAAAGTGAAGACGTTAATACTCTCATACAACTTAAGTCAATTAAAGAATCTTTATTGATCTCATTAAAGTATTTTCCGCCTCTGGAAACACTGAAAGTTCCTTGCTTATGGACAAAAACACAGGAATAAATAATTAGCCACAGTTGTCTCTCCTTTGAATTAAGAAAACACAGCAGGACATTTAAATGCCCCATTCAGTAGTGAGCTCAAATATTTGTTATGCAAGAAATTTTTCCTGTGGGTTGAAAAATCCCGTTTGATCACTTTTTTTCTAGCAGATCAGGCTCAAATACATACAAGACTGTTGCATCTGCCATCTCATATGAGGAATACTTCCCGTATTTTGAAATTTACAAATTGTGGGAAGTTGTGTTCTGTGACTGGCCTCTGAATTTATGGGTACTGAGCTTCAGATACTCCATTAGGTTTCATTTTGTAGACTTCTGGGATCATATTGCAAATTCTGAAATGTTTTTCTTTTTTTAAAAAAACAAAACAAACATTTTCTAGTGTTGCTATTTTTTCCTTAGGAAAAAGTCATGCAACCATAGCTTTGCTATTTAAATTCCACTCCTATAAGAAACTCAAACATTATATAAATATGTAAGCCTTTTTTTTTTCCTTTTTAAAATTCCTCCTCCCTCCATTACTGTATATGGAAGTGCAGCTAGAATTCATCTTATGGATTTGAAATTACCATTTTGACTTATTTGTTCCTTTTTTCCTTGGTTG
This sequence comes from Phrynosoma platyrhinos, assembly GCA_020142125.1. Taxonomy (NCBI): domain Eukaryota; kingdom Metazoa; phylum Chordata; class Lepidosauria; order Squamata; family Phrynosomatidae; genus Phrynosoma; species Phrynosoma platyrhinos. The sequence goes on along the minus strand of CM034710.1, from coordinate 90,736,081 downwards.
ACATTTTGATTTGGAGTTGCCAAGACCCAATCAGAAGAATTGAGAATTAATGTTAAATTGTAACATTAAAAGTTGAAGTTGGAGAGATATCATTTTCTTTGTTCAGCTATTTCTCCTGCCTTCTGTGCTTACACAAACAACACTGCTTACATGACAACAAAATAGAGAAGGCTGATTTTTCTATTTAATAGTTGAAGCACACCTGCTACTGCTGACGTCCATACCTAATAGCCCCAAAGGGGTCCATTTGGCCTTCCATTTTCCATCTTCACCTGCCTTTTGTAACATAAAAGTCTCAACAATAATAGATAGCAAGCCCTCTCCAATTTTCCTGTCCTGCTCCAAAACCTCAGGATAGAATCATACACTAGCCTTCTTCTTTTCCCCTGTTCCTCTGCATCACACAGGAATCTTTAGAGCCGTGTCTCTGAGAGTCTGTCCCTGTTTTACAGTCGTTTAAAAATATTTTCCAAAATTACTTATGGCGGTCACATCATTTTTGCTTTTATAAATCCCACTGTTTAAAATTTTGGTTTGAAACACTGGCCATTTTAATATGAATGATAACCAAAATCATTTTGTTGAATTTTGAAGTCTACAACAATGCCCAGAGTTATAACTTATATATATATATATATATATATATATATATATATATATATATATATATTATGAGATGCCTAATAAAGGTTATGGAATGGAATGGAATATATATATTAATATATAATGATCCCCTTTTGCAATTGTAATTTGCATGTCCAAAAACATGATGGAGCTGTCTGCATGGGCCAAAAGGCCTGTGTTCCCCCCAGCCTCATGTTGTCCTGTTTGGATGATGCAGGTCAATATGCACAATTGGGCCAGATCCTGAAAAATCGGATGTGGATTTGTTGGATCCAGCTCAATCCCAGAGTAAATGAGGCTTAACACAGGACCAATTGGCCACCAGTTTGCCATGGAGTTTCTCAGAAACTCAGCAACAAACCCTGGAAGATTAGACAGCCCTTATCTTACTCTCCCATTGCCACTACTGAAAAGATCCCAATCATCATTTCTGATACGAAAATGGGGAGCCTGGCCATGTTGATATAGCTAGGCAGCCTGTTTCCACATCAGATGTGGCAAGAGGGGTCTTTTCAATAGTGGCACCAGGAGAGTAGTGTAAGGGGCATGTAGTAGTACTTGGTCCATGGTGCAGGAATGGGTGGGTGTGTAAACCTGCCTATGCTTTCCTGACCTATGCTGTTCTGGCCCATCTGTTCAGCCCCCATGTCAAATTCTGAGGTGTCTGTTTTCTGATGAATTAAGACAGGTCCCAGTTTGTTTACTAAAGATCAGCCTCCTATTTGTAATGTTGACTTAAAAGCATAACTACAACTTAGAGTGTAGTATCTCAGCACTGCAAGGAAACTGCACTTCAATGTGAAAAACCAAATGTACTCTGTCAGATTTCAAGACATTTGGCATTATGTCATGTTGAGTTATGATTGCCACTGATATGCAGACATTTTCTCTTATTATACATTTATTTATTTAAAATTGTTCTTATGTCTTTAGGTGTGGTATTTGAAAATAATTACAGTGGCCTCTCCAGCTTCACTGGAGTTGGGGTGAAGGACCTCCTTGAATGTGGAAAAACTGCAAATAAAAACACTATTCACTCTGAGAATACCTCTCTAGGAATCTCCAGGTCCCTCCAGTGCAACTCTGTGGTCAACATCTTCCAGCAAGATGCTGGAGGATCTACAAATACCTAGAGTAGTAATTTCTCTAGGAACTTCTAGGTTCTCCAGCACAACTCTATAGTCAAGTTCTGACAGAGCTGCTCTGGAGGACCCAGAAATGTCTAAAGAGAACATATTAATCGAAACCACAAATAATCAAATCCATAAAAGTGAAAGCAGCAAATGTGGAGGGTCAACTGTATAAGCATAGTTCAGTTAACAAAGGGCCTCGGCAGATGGCTAATAGAGCCGTCTTGGAGGCAGGGAAGGGGAGGGGCAGCCGCACGCTCAGCGGCCCATCCCTCTCCCGAGGTCGTCCTCGGAGCCGCCGGCCCTCCGCATGGCCAGTGCTCCGAGGACAACCTCCCGCCGCAGCATCCAGACACGCTGCGGCGGAAAAGTCAGCGAAAGTGTGCCCCACAAGCTTTTGAGGCGCACTTTCACTGACTTGTGAAAGGAGCACTATTTTAGCGCTCCTTTCAGGGGCAGCGAAGGTGCACCGCAGGATTGAGGCATGGGGATGCCTCCGTCCTGCGGCACACCTTCCCAGGGCAGCCCACGGCCGCCAGTCTGCTTAGCCCCAAAGTCTCTGGCAAGTGAAAGTCTTTTTTGCAAAGTACTTTTATATTCACCCAGATGTGAACTTTCCTACTTATTCTCTCTCTAACTGGAAAGTTTTTTTAAGCAACAGGATAGTGAAGAAGGTTGGATAAAACCAGTTTTGGTGTTGGGTTGTTGCCGAATATCTGCAGTAAACAGTGCAGTAAAACTTGAGCTGGAAAGAATGGAATTCTTCATGCATGTTCATTTCTACTCTAGTTGTGTGCCTACAACAGTGAAGGTAAACAACAGCTGCTTACTGAGCATGCATGAATAGCCAAACAATAAACAAGAGGAGAACAGATAACCTTGCCTTGTCCAAATACCATCAGTTTGTTTTAAAAAAAATTATATAATGGCTACCAAAATGGAAATCCTAATATAAGTGGAGGCTAGTGAAAGAAAAGTCTGGATCCAATTTTGATAGCAGCCTTCAAGTAGTCTCTAAATAATGTTTATAAATGTTTTTTATTTACATATACAAGGTTTACCATACCTGGTTCTTTCATTTCACATATATATATATTTCATTTCAGATGTACATATTGTTCATATTTCTGAAATATGTTGAATTGCTGTTCTTTTTTTTTTTTTTAATGTTGTAGGAACTTATCCCTCTTCTTCCCATGTTATTTTGGCTTCTGGTACCAAATTTTCCTTTAAAGTTGTGATGCTCATGAACACATCAGCTTTAACTGAACTATATCTGTAGCTGCAATTATATCACATTAAAATTGCAACTCAACAGGGGAAAATTTTCATTCCTTTTACAGTGTAACTGCACATTTTAAGTTACTCTCCTTACTATAGGGATGTGGCCTCACTGAATAGTGGAAAGAGAAATACCACGGTTCAAATGCAGATTTGTGTTGTATGGTTCATTTTGCTTCCTCATGAATGAGGTAGATAGAATGAGTATGTGTTTTATTCCAGAAACAAGAGATTTTTATCTCATAACATGAAGATACTTTTATTTTAAAAGAAGTATCTTTAAACAACTGTTCTAGATAGAAATAGGAAAGAGTTCCTTTACAAATACTTCAGTTAGACTGCTAACTACTTTTTGGACTTGAGAATTATAACTGTACTTAATTACTTGTTAACAAATAGTTTTCCAGGCTGTAAATGTGAGACTCAAGGCAGTATACATAAGAAATGAAACAAACATAGCAATATTAAGTTATAAATGGGTAGAAGCAATGGACTCGAGCTTTAAGAGAACCATGATTCCATTCCACATTAGATTAATGTCGCAGTTTGGTTTAGTTGTGTAAGAGGGTTCTTTTGGTGAAATAATAGGCTAGGGGTAAGGGAAGTACACTTGAGGCCTGTGTGTGCCCTCTGAGATTTTTTGTGCCTTCTGGCCTCCCTAGAGTCCTGGGAATCATGGTTGTCTTAAAGCTCAAGTCCATTGGGGAAAGGGTTAGCTAAAAAATGGCAAACTACAACTTCTGGAACAGTGGTTTATTCTTCTACATCCCTAACCCCAAACATTTTTTTTTTAAATCCAATACCCGAAGTCAGTTCTGGTGGGGGTGGGTTTCACCTCTAAATCTTTCAAAAACAGAGGTGCAGGGGCAAAAATTGGCCCATGTACTAGCCACTGTGGGGCCCCTCTCTCTATAAAAAAGGACATATGATCTTAAGTCTTTAGAGGAAAATTCACTTGAATGAATGTACACTACTGAAGATCAGAAGAATTCCCTACCTCTTAGTATTCTATAACTTTATGAATGGCAAATACAGTTAGCATTCTGTTCTGGAGGCTTGATACATAATGCCCTAAAGCAGCTGGTAACAGGACAGACCCCTTAAGCAGACAGCTTATTGGGCCATCTTGGGGGCAGGGAAGGGGAGGGGCATCTGCACAATCGGCGCTCCCTTCCCAAGGTCGTCCTCGGAGCAGCTGGTCCTCCGCACGGCCGGCGCTCTGAGGAGGACCTCCTGCTGCAGCGTTCGGACATGCTGCGGCGGAAGAGTCGCCGAAAGCGCGCTGCAGCCTTTTGCAGTGCACTTTCGGTGACTTATGAAAGGAGCGCTAATTTAGCCCTCCTTTCAGGGGCAGCGAAGCTGAGCCGCAGGGTCAAGGCATGGGGATGCCTCGGTCCCACGGCACAGCTTCCCAGGGCGGCCCATGGCCACCCATCTGCTTAGCCCCAGAGTTCCATGGCCAAAGAGGGAGGTCAGAACTGCTATACCAGCATTAGGTTAATTAAGGTTGCAGAGAACGTTCAGTATGCCAGATAATGTGCATCCACCTGCAGAAATAGCAAGCCTGGAGATGGTAAGCATTGAGAGGGCTTGTGTCACCCACTTGAATGCACCAGCCAAGGCAGCCCCTAAAAGGCAAACAGTTATTTCTGCACAGGTCATAATTAGACTGAAGCTTTATGAAAAATAGAATATACGGTCCTCCCATATATTGGTGGAATAATTTTTCAACTATCCCTTATCACTGGTCATGCTGGCTTGGGTTGATGGGGGTTGGAGTACAGGAATATCTGGAATGGATATAGGAAAAGGGTGAGCAAAACAGCTTTAAACTACCATATTTATACACTGTGGCTTGGTGACATCCATGGAAGAAAAGGAATAGCTATGATTAATTTTCCATTAAAATAAAAATATCTTTTTTTTTTATAATAATAATGTACATGAAAATATAGTCACCAATATAAATCTGGGTAGTACATTTTCCTTTAGGGACATATACACATTTTAGACTATATATACTTGTGTGTACCACTTCATTTACCTGTCTTTAATTTATAATAGTCTATAACATTATTTTGGAACCCACAAAATTGTTTAGCATGTAAATACAATCCATATTAGAATGGCTCAGATAGATGATGTACAGTGTTTGAAACCCCTTTTGCACAATTATTACTCTAACTTTACAACAGAACTCTACTGGGGTGGGAGGGGGCATATATTTCTAAATTACAGCAAATCTAACCTTGTGGAACATTTTTATTAATACTCATATTTGCTTTTACAATCTAATTACCTCAGAACACAGCAGTTTATTCAAAACAGGTATCTTGGATTTCATTTCTAAAAATATTTACATACATTTTATGAACTTTTAAAACCCCAAAGCTGTGTGTGTTAAAAACAGAACTTCAAAATTTTATTGCTTTCTTACTTTTTGTCTTGCATTAAGAATGGACTTGCTGTGCCAGACACCAAAATGAAAGGTGCTCTGGTAAGGAACATAAGAGTCAAATATGTCTATATTGGCAGTCAATATACTCAAGCTCACCAGGTATACTTACTTACTTATATGGAAAAATATAGCTATTAGTAGCCTATTTTGCCATGACTCCATGTGTTGTTCTCACATATATATTTATAAATATTTTTTATCCATTTCTTTTTAAATTAATGAAGAGAAAATATTAACCAGCCTTTATATTTTAAAGTTTGTCTGAAAGGGTGTCACAAGGGTGTGAAATTGCATCAACTAGTAGCAGCCAAGATGACTGTAGGCTGAGAAGGTTTTGCACTGGTGGAGATCCCCTGACTAAGTTTCAGGACTATGCAATTCTTAATCTTTCTTTTATTTCTATCCCACTTTTTCCCCAGTTTGGGATTCAATGTGACTTACATCTTGTGTTAAAAATGCACAAGATACAAAAGTTAAAACAAAATTAAGCCATAAAGAACACCAGATGAAAACATGTGTCAGACACACACACAGCACAACAATTAGCAGGATCCAGTTCATTGTTTAGGTGAGGTAGGCTTTATGCAGTCACACATCAAATGTATGTTAAAACAAATAAGCTTATCACACTAGTGCCTGTAATGTTCCCATCGAGTCCCTGGAATGTAACGATATGGGAATGGCTGTTACTGCATTAGACTATTGATAATGGGATAGTAACGTTATGAGAACATATATTATCACACTGCATTTACTGTTGTACCAGTACCGGCGCTAAAGTAGTTTCTCAGCCATCCTTCTTTGGCGCATTCTTACTGTTGCGAAAACCCCTATGTCTTCATTGGAAAGAAGAGGTTTAGGTAGTCTTCATTGCTATCAAGAGGTTTAGGTAGTAAGCATTCATTGTTTTTTCTTGTAAACACAACACAATTCAAACACAAATATTTTTTTTAAAAAATTGCCTTTGGCACCTTCCTTGCATTAACACTGGAAGAGTTGAGTTGCGTTGAGTTTGTGGATGTTCTAGAATGGGAGGGGAAGGGGTTGTCTTAGCCAATCAGAACACAAGGACAAATTGAGACCGGGTAGGATTATCGCACACACATCATCTGGAACGATCTGAAAGCATTCTTGCTGGCTGAGGACGCATTTTTACAGTTCTCCTCCTGGAACGGGCTAGGGACTGTCAGAGCACAGAATGGGAACTCGATGAGGATCATACCTTTCAATATAATACGTTCTATTCAATTCTCATCACGTACTCATTATGTTCCGAGAACATAGTGCGATAAGCTTAAAAGTCTTTACTAGTTTCTGAAAAGAAATAGGGGGAGTTCCAGTCTAATTTCTCTGGGAAGAGAATTCCAGAGCTGGGGGATCTCCTCTATTCCCACCAGATGTACCTATAAAGATGGTGGGACAGAGGGAAGAGTCTACCCAGCAGATCTCAAAGTGCAGAGTGGTTCATAAGGGAGAAAATGATCCCTCAAATAGTAACCTAAGTCTGAGCTGTATAGGGCTTTATAGATCAAAATCAGCACATTGAATTGTGCCCGAAAATGGACCAGTAGCCAGTGAAGCTGTTACAACAAGGGAATTGGTGTTCTTTGTAGCCAGCCCCAGTTAGCAATTTGGCTAAGTTCTTTGCACCAGTTGAAGCTTCAAGGCAGTCCTATGTAGTGTGTGTTAAAGTGATGCAACCGAGATGTAATTGTTATTGTGATTAATTAGGACTTAGCTACAGTTATTATATAGTAAATCAGTAATTATGATTTCAAAATGTGTCAGATTAGCCAACAAATTCTAGGTTTTTGGAGTAGAAGGTAGCCAGTAGAAAGACCTGATACAAACTGTAAGAACAAATGCTGTTTCCTCAGTAGCCATGATGTCTAATGTATGTATTTCTATGCTCCATGAATTAAGTCCATTTTAGCTTTTTTTATGACATTTTATAATGTAGACTTGAAAGTGTAGTTTTGTGCGTGTGCGCATGTTCAGTGGGGTAGGACTATGAAGAGGATACTACTCATTCAGACCGAGTTAACTATCATTTTTCTTCCCATAGTGGTCAGTTACATCCAGTAGGGAAATTTACAACCTTATTTTTCTAGTCCACAGTGTGATTCCAACATTGTTCCATCAAAATTATCATTCAGTGACTTACTTCTACTGAACATGTAGCTTCTGTTTAATTGATAGAGTCCTATTTTCCATAAATTTATCTCCATTATAGCCCTCAAGATTTCTAACTATATCCCACTTCCCAGGATTACAATAGAGGATGCTGGGACCAGAATGTTTTAGTGAGATGTGTTGTGTAAATAAACAGATTTAGATATACTAAAGCTATATTATTCAACTATGCCATTCAACCATAAAAATATTTGAAGTGAATGGTATTCAGTTTTCCATAGAAAAGTGAATATGCTAGAATTAAAGCTAATCTGCCTAAGGCATCACATTCATACTATAAAACTGAAGATCCAACAGGGCAGAGGTTGAAATAGAATATATGTTTCTTTCTTATGTAGCATGATTATTCTATTGGTACAGTAACAGGAGTCAAATAAGCTAAAATCAGATTTATAACATAAATTTGTTCAATGTGTCACACATAAAAAGGACAGGTATAAATGTTTATTTTATTTTGTTTTGACAACTGAGCATGAAAAAATTCAAGGTTTTCTCTCTGTTAGGCAAGATTGTTTTTCCCCCACATTTCATCACTTTTGCAAAAATTTGAGGAAGTTTTCTGTTTTGGTTTTTGTGATTTTTTTGGACAAAAACCATTGTGTTTGAGGCTATCAGTGGAGATTATCTGCCAAAATGATCAAGTTTGTGTGGGTTCTCTATATAGCAATGACAAATGGGAAATTTCTTATGAAGTATGGGAAACTTCATTGATTGAATTATGTGGATGGAATGGTAAAAATATGATTTATTTTTCTCATTACCACTAGGGAGCAGGCCTTATAATAGACTCACATTTATGTTTGGCTGGATCCAGTTTTTCTCCAGTCTTCATTTTTGTTTGCCAATTTGTTACCTCTTCTTCTTGTTGATTTTGTTGTGGCAAGTTTCTTCAGAGTAGGTTTGCCATTGCAATCGTCTGAGGCTGAGAGAGAGTGTCTTGCCCAAGGTTACTCAGTGGGTTGTTACCTCTAGCTCCAAGGGAAAATGGGAATCAAGCCTGACGTTTTGCAGACAGCAGAGGTCATTTAGAAATAATTTAGTCTATTGCTTTATTAACAACAACAACAAATTATGAGCATAGCTAAGCAATAAACTTTGTTGTTACCTTACATCATGTTGATTTGACTTATGGCAACCCTATGAATAAGAGACCTCCAACTCACCCTATCATCAACAGCCCTGCCCAAGTTTTGTAGACTCAGGAGCATTACTTCTTTGATTGAATCTATCCATCTGGAATACAGTCTTCCACTTTCCTACTGCCTTCTACTTTACCAAGCATTATTGTCTTTTCATGTGTCATGTCTTCTAATGATGTGTCCAAAGTACAACAGTCTCAGTTTAGTCATTTTGGCTTCTATGGAAAATGCTCTAGGACCCATTTAATTGTCTTTTTAGCAGCCCTGGCTGTCTGTAGAACTCTTTTCCAGCACCCCATTTCAAATGAATTGATTTTCTTCCTGTCAGCTTTCTTCACTGTCCAACTTTCACAACACACATAAATATTGGAAATACAATGGTGTGAACAATCCTAACTTTAATGAATGAAGTTGGTAGCATGAGCTTTCATAGACTTGGCCCTACTTATTCAGATCCTAACCTGTAGGCTCAAGTGTATGAATGCTTATGCTACCAACCTATCTCTTTCAATTAGTCTCAAACAGGGGTAGGCAACCTAAAGCCCGGGAGCCGGATACGGCCCAGCAAGGCCTTTGGACCGGCCCCAAACCGGTCCTGCCACCGCCGCCCCCCCCACCGCCGCCGCCCCCCCATGATGATATTGATTATTGTTGTTATTACTTGTTCTTGGGGTTTTCTTGGCAAAATCTTCACAGGGGTTTTGCCATGGCTTTTCTGGGGCTGAGAGAGTGTGCATGCATTTTTTTTAAAAAAAATAAATTCTTTTTTAATTTTAATTTTAATTTTTATTTATTTATTTATTTATTTATTTTTGGTGCTTTGGCCCGTCAATTGTTTGAGGGACAGCAACCCGGCCCCTGGCTCAAAAAGGTTGCCTACCCCTGGTCTCAAAGGTGTTACAAGATGTCTCTGCATACTGATTTTCCAGACTAACACAGCTATGGTCCAAAACACACTACAGAAATAATTCGGTTTCAGACTGCTTTCATTGCCCTGGGTCTTTGCTAAGGAATCCTAGGAATTATAGTTTATTGTGGCACCAGAACTCTCTGATAGAGAAGGTTAAATGTCTCACAAATCTGGAATGGATCTGCTCCATCCACAACATGATTTTCTAACTTTTTCATAATTTGTTTATGTGTTGCTGAAAAAAATATTAAAGTATATTTCTGAGGTACAATGTTGGGAGTAAAAAAATAGAAAAAAGATCATGTTGCTTTTATTTATCACTGTGCCTTTTATTCATGTATATTTTATGAATCCACAAATTATGCCTTTTATTGAACTGGCTATGTGTTATTCAAGGTTACTTGTAAACTTCACTCAGTCTTCCTTTGCAAAGGAAACAGGAAATACCAGAGAACATTAGACTCAGTAAACCTATAAAAATTGGAGAATGCAACCCATTATTTCTAGCAACTTTTCACATAACACTCGGGGAAGCAATGACTAATTACTTTTTGGCTTTAACAATAACAGTTTCAGGGGGTTTTGTGTTTTGTTTTTATGGCTTTCATATTAGGTAGAAGAGGAGAAAGTGGTTCTGAGTGATGAAATATTGGCAGGGTATGCACTTGCTTCTCAGTAGGAGCTCAACTCTTTGATCCCCAGTACAATTATATGTGTTGCCCAGGCTTTATTGCTGCCACAAAGAGCTAACAAGCATCTGCCTTAGTCACTGCCCCATCCTAATAGATGTTTGCCAGAGCTAGTTGAATATGTCAAATTAACATGAGATTAGGGAGAAAGGAGAAATCTGTTAGCAATAGGATCTTTTTTCTAATATTTTTTACGTCCACCACTATACCTCAGAAATATCCTTTTTGTATATTTTGTAACAATTTGGCTTCAATCTGTAAGCAAATTTTGCCAACACAGAAATAATTTAGAAAATTAATATGTACTTTACAAAACAATTTAATAGGGATAACTTAGAAAATTAATTTACAAATTACAAAACAACCTGCAAACCAAAATACTTGTCCCACAGTATTCACACTTCTGTGAGTATTACAGGTCAGCTTCCCAGTTGTTGCTTTTTTAAAAATGTACAAGAATGCATGTTTTAGGGTAAAACTGTGCAAAAAAATGCATATGATTGTAAAAATAAAGTACAAAATGCATTTACATTGCGGGCAACTGCTTAAAAATATGCATACTACTTAAAATGGTTTACAAAAATATGTAAGTTAGGAGAAATGTGCCTGAAAATGCAAATCCTCATATAGACTTTTGTTTTGAAAAAAATCAGAATTTGTTGTTGGAAGACAATACATTTAACAACAACAACAAAAAAAAATTAAAAAGATTGAAATAAAAGATTTGTTGACCTCTATGAAATGTTTTGTATATGTTTGGTAACAACTGAAAATTCTTAAGAATGAACCCTCACAAAAATATGATGTGATCTAACAAACGTCCTGTACGTACCATGTTAGATTTGTTAAGTCCAGATGAACTCCAATCTCTAACTTGTAAATTGTGGGCTGTTTACAACATCTTGTATTTGCGTTCCTGATAGAATAGTAATTTTTCTATATGTCTGGAGGAGACATCCTTCTTCCCTCTGTTCTTTATACATAACTTGATTGGTAAAAGCTATATTGGAATGGTGCAGTGTTTACAAATACAATATTCAGCTTGGTTTTATGACACAAAATGCTGCAAACTGAACTGTAAATATGACAAGACAAGATTATTACAATCAGTTGATTTGTTTTGGTGATGATGTTGCTGATGAACCTACATTACTTTTATTCTGCTGCAATGGCAAAAAACTAATCAACAATAAATAATTTCTCTGATTTTGTTTTTGCTTTCTATTTCATTGAGTTATGCCATTAATTACTGAATTTCCAGCAATGGCTGATTTATGTCTCATAGTGAAAAGTGCAGTTCTCTTCAGTACATGCAAAGTTAACTCATTACCTGTGTCACTGGGGAGAGCAGAAAGTCAGCCCCCACTTCAACTTTCACTTTAAAAATAAAACTGTGTTGTGCAGTACTTTGCAGAACAAAGTAATTAGCATAAACTACTGGCTGGCAGATTCCCACTTCCTCCCATCAAAATCAACTGGGCTTGAGAGAATCCTCAAAAAAATCCTTCAAGGGTTTCTTTTTTCATGAAAATTCTGGATAATAGATGAATCTGCCCTCTCCCAGCCATCCACTTGCTGGGATAAATAAAATAAAATAAAATAAAATAATCTTACTTTTGCAAGATGATAGAGGAAGCATCTGGCAGAAGGGTAAGCTACACTTTGGTGTAGTGCATGTAGGATTCACAGTGTCAGATCTTTTTTTATTTGAAAGAGAATTACATCATCTGCTAACCTCGGCCCCAGAGGTTCCCTTGTGCCCTTGAATCATGTGCAATCCACATGTGTGTGTGTATGAGAGAGAGAGAGAAAATGGGTTTTCACAGCAACTTAGGGGGGTTGCAGACTGCCAGAAATAGGGCAAATTGAGTCCACTTTTAGGGTTAGGGTTAGGGAATCATGGCAACTGTATTTTATTGTGGCACCAGAGCTCTCTGACAGAGAAGACTCAATGTCTCAGAAAAAAAAACAAAAAACCAATTCTCATGATTCCCTAGCACTAACCCTAACCCTAAAAGTGGACTCAATTTGCACTATTTCTGGCAGTCTGCAACCCCCCATAGTTTTCTGTGCTATCTTTGTTGAAATTTTGTGAAGTGGCATCATCTTGAATGGGCAACTAACTCATTAATTTTACAAGACACCAACTCTAGAACTAATTTATTGGCATGAATCAATATAGGTGTTTGAATTTTTAACTTTGTTTAGGAGCATGGATCTGGGGACTGTCATGACTAGCATCTATTTACCAGCACCGTGGATCCTTTGGAACTGGGGGCTCTAGATCTATGGTTTCAATTGTCTAGCAATCACCCCACCCCATAATATTAAATGGTAGTGACATGAACACACATGTCCCAACATGTCTGCATTCACATAACTGCCATTTAATGATATGGGGTACAATCATCTGTGTGTTTTCCTGTGGGAGGGTTGCAGCAGAGTTGAACCCCGAGGACACCTCTGTATGCCACTACTCAAGTCTCTTCTGTCTCTTGTAAGCTCCCTCCCACCCTAGTTAACATCTTTGCCCTTTCAAAAGTAAAAGATTATTAATACTTTGCTAGAGAGGAAGAAGACAAACCTTAGTTTGGACTGAATCTCACTCATACTGGTGCAAAATTAGGGAAGAGAGCTGTTGTGTTTTTAAGTCACACAATTTAAAAAATTCCCTACTACTCTCTTGAACTATCTTGTGAACAGCTGGATGTTACCTTGGAAATGCAGTCTAGAAACACAATTAAGGTTGTTCATAGCAGTTTCTGCATATATGTTTATATGCAGACTAATGCAGACATAGCCTGAAAGTCTGCTATTCTATTTCTAGGTCCTGCTTATTTAGATCTGCCTGATAATAATATCAGAGCCAATAGCTTTTAGCAATTCCATCTGTCCTAATAATGGGCCTATGGTGCCAAATTGGAAAGTTGCATATCTTGATTTGTGGCATATAATTTTGTGAAAGAAAGAAAGAAAGAAATCTACAAATGTTTGAATTAATGTAATATTTTATTTACATTCCTGACAATCGGTAAGGGGGAGCCCTTGAAGTTTATGGTGGCTGGGGGTGGGTAGGTTAAGAAGTAAGGTTGTTGTACCGGAAATGACTGACTCTGCACTCTTGAAATTCTACACCAGACTAAGCTAATTCGCCAGCGTATGTGCCTAAACTCATTAATAAGGCTAAAATAGTCAGAGGGACCAAATGACGCAAGCTAGGCTGAGGATAATGGAACAGTAGAGGGGTTTACTAAGGATCTGCTCCACTGGGAACAGGGACTTTATATCCTAATTAAAGCCCTGTAAACCCCCATTTAGCTCTGAAAATCCAGTATCAAGTGTACTGAGCTGATTTTAATTAAAGCTGATGTTAGCCCCAATTTCATTTGGATTCCGGGCTAAAATAATCTTTTGGTAAGTAAGCTGTTCTATAAAAGAAAGATGTATATATCTCATTGCCTCTCTGTTTGTATGTCTGCCTGCTTGTGGCTCTATACTTCTGTCACCAAAAGATTGTGTTTATTATTTTGTTAATAAACATAGAAAATTTTGTTAATAGCATAAGGATATTTTATACATTCTTAATTGCTCTCAAACATTTATATATGACACACATTACAAATAAGTAGAAATAAACAACACACATTGTGTGTGTGTTTTCTTGAACGTCACCAGAGTTCTAAATACCACCTAGAATTATCATATTATTATTAACTGACTGAAAAATCTGGGGCAGTTAGCAAAATGAATAAAAATGAATTGTGAATCAAGCTGCCAGGATTGTCGTGAAAGGTCAATTTCAGAACTGTTTCCATTTCACAGGACAACTAAGGGCTGATGCAGATGGCCCAAAAGGCGCAGCACAGAGCCGATCCTGAGAGCAGTGGATCAGGGCTGCAGCAACCATTTGCCATGGCCTTGATCCTCCTTTTTGCCAACCCCAAAAGAGCAGTAAAATGCTGCTTCTTTTGGGGGCAACAAAAGGCCACCCTTAGAGCCACAGTGGTGACTCTTTTGCACCCTTTTGGCACTGTATGTGCACACTGCGCCAAGTGGGCGTCCTGATGCCATGCACCATGTGAATGGGTGCACGACATCAGGACAGCATTGGGGTGGAGTTGGTAGCTGCCCCAACTCTACCCCCAGCCTGGCCCTTGTGCTGGTCTGCATCAGCCCTAAGGCAAACTTTTTCCTAGCCAATATTGTATCTTCAGAATGCCCTTGGGAATGATACTCCATTGAGACTTAGCAGCATCCAAGTGCATTATGGGGATTTAAACATAAGAGCAGCAACAGGAAGCCAGAGTGCTAATGCATTTTGGAACCTCTTTTTCAAAATACTCTCAGAAAATAATTGAAAGGTTTATCACTTTTTCACCTGGCAAATGGAAGGAAAATAGAAAAATATTTTAATAACTCTGATTTATTCACCTTCCCCAACTACCAAAAGGTGGCAGACCAAGAGATACCTGTTATCATAACATCTCTCTGTTGTTGTTTTTTTTGGGGGGGGGGGAAGGGAGAACTAGGTAGAAGTAAATTGATCCAAAAGTCCACTCATATAATTAGCAGTAATCTTGTAAAGAGGAACCAGCCTAGTATAGTGTTTTGAGCATTTGATTACAATTGTGAAGACCAGAGTTTGAATCCCCACTTGCTATGGAAGACCATTGGGTGACCTTGGACAAGTCACACACTCACAGCTTCAGAGGAAGGCAAAGGCAAACCCTGCTGAACAAATCTTGCCAAGAAAACCCCATGATAGGTTTGCCTTAGGGTCACCATAGGTTGTATTTAAATGGGATTTGACCATCCACAGATTTTGATATCCAAGGGGGCTTCTGGAACCAAACTCCAGCGGATAATAAGGGCCCACTGTATAGCTCTTTGTTGTGTGAAGCCTGCTTATTTGTGTTAACCATTTCTAAATGTTTCAACAGCATTAGAAAAGTTATATTTAAGAAGGGTGGATATAATGACATGGCAGAACTATCCATAACTGAGCAATGATGAACATCGAGAGCATCATTCTACACTGCTCAGTTGTGGGTGGCTTCAGCTTGTCACTATATTTATTCTTTTTTTTTAAAGACTGCATTTGAAAAAGTAGCCAGAAATAATCTGTATTAAGCCTACACAGAATTTGGCTGTGTACCCTGTTTATTGTAGGGATCCAGCAGATGGCAGAAAACAGTTGTGCCTTCAATTGCAGTCAGTTATCTTCCTTAAACTTAAGGAAATACAATGTAGGATATCTAAAATGTTATGGAGCATTTCATTATCTGAAAAAGTTTTTAAAAACTGAAATGTTTCTTTTAGGATGAAAAGTTACTTTGAGCTTCTTGCCCCCACTCTAGCACTGTCTTCCACTGGTCTTGGCTTTAAATTGACTTAAATAATAAGCTTTGTCAGCTTATGGTGTTGTTGTTTTTAAGTATTCCCCAAAGTATGTCCCAAGGAAAAGAAGGTGCTGATGTTTTGTTTTGTTTTTGCTGGGAGGTTTTGTTTGATTCTTCCGAAAGGGATATGTGCAGCAGTTTGGTAGTATGGATTTTTCAATAATATTTCTTCTGTTTTTCCATATTTTGTATTATACTTAATTGAATGGAACAAAAATTACTTGAAGAATTTGTATTGGTGAACCATCTTTAAGATACATATAGGTATGTTAATGTTTCCCTCTTTCTATATTTATTTTTTATCCCTTTAACTTTCATCCTTCCATTTTCTCTCTGCTCCTGCCCTCCACTTCTTCCATTCTCTATATTTCACCTCTATATTTTTATATATTATTTATATACAGTGGAACCTCTACTTACGAAATTAATCCGTTCCAACAGCCATTTCGTAAGTAGAAAATTTCGTAAGTAGAAACAAATTTAACATTGAAAAGGCCTAATCCGTTCCAGGCCCCTAGATTCAAGCTACAACTCAATACAACTCAATACAACTCAATACAACTCAATACAACTCCATACAACTCCATACAACTCCATACAAATGTATAATACAGGGTTATTTCGTTAAGTACCTCTAATACAA
>CM034710.1:90700155-90714996 GCA_020142125.1 Phrynosoma platyrhinos | reverse complement strand
TGGACTCAGTTTGCACTATTTCTGGCAGTCTGCAACCCCCCTAAGATAGTGGCTTCTGTGGTTACCTTAAGGAATCCTGTCTGACTTATGTCCATGTATCTAGTTAATGAAGTAAGGACAAAAATGAAAGGCTTGCCTTTTGGAGAGTCTCTCTTCAATCAAGAGACTGATAGTTCTTTGGTGTGGATGAAGATATCTGCTAGATGATAGTGTTATGCAGTTTATTCAGGGCTCATTCCCACTATGATATAAACAGAATTGCTGATCAGTTTATATGTGCATTGTTCACACTGGAAACTGTTTCAGACTGAACTGCATTTGGTCTGAATCATATGAAGTGAGGCAAATGTAAAAAAATCTATCTTTTTGAAGACAGTTCATTTGGTGGTTCTTTTGGGGGGAAGATTAATTCAGAATATTGTTCAACAAGTGTGAACGATGGATCAGATTTGAAACGCACTGGAGGGGAGGGACTAAAGGCAGAATGTTGGGACTGAGAGAGTGAGAGGGCCTGGAGGGAGTGAACCAGGTGCAGGACCTCTCCAAGCCCAGCGGCTGCATCGGAGAACTTGGGGCCGCTCAGTTGCTCAGCCTCGCCCACTCCTCCAGGGTTCCCTGGGGCTGGGAGGGCAATGGGGGTGGTGGAAAGTCAGTGTATGGGGGGGGTCAGAAGGGGCACCACTGGTCACTGCCTCTCTCTCCCTTCCTCCCTCCTTCCATACTCAAAGGCTGCACATCAGGATCCACTGGTTCCTCCCTTGGCTTCCTCTCCACCAGGGCTGTTAGGCATTCCCCCCCCCCCGATCCTGGAGCCCCCGGACTGCCTGCCCATTGTGTCTCCCTGCCCTGGAAAAGGAGGATGCCTGGGGAGGGGGAGAAAGGCAGGAGGTGGAAGGGTCTCAGCTTCCTCTCTACCAGGACTGTTGGACATCACCCACTGATCCTGAAGCTCCTGGCCTGCCTGCTCCCTGGCAGACTTGGAAGCTCGGGAGCTGGTTAGCACTGATGACGCATAGATGTGCATCATATGATAGACATTTTAAAAACTACGGCTAGTGTGAATGATAAACATGTAAAAAAAGACATGCGTGCATGGAATTCTTGAAATAATTCACTTCTATAGTGGGAACTAAACAGCGGTAGTCAATGCGACTCGTGAACCAGTTTATATGCAAGTGGGAATGAGCCTCAGACAGTCTTTCAATCAACTTTTTTGGACCAAGTTGCTGTCTTTTCTTAAAAAACTCTGCAGATATCATTCACAGAACTTTACAACTTAAGCAACACCAGAACTAAGGGCCTAAGCAGACAGGCGGCCCTGGGCCGCCCTGGGAAGGTGCGCCGTGGGACCGAGGCATCCCCATGCCTCGATTCTGCGATGCACCGTCGTCGCCCCTGGAAAGGAGCGCTAAAACAGTGCTCCTTTCATATGTTTCCGAAAGTGCTCCACAAAAGGTTGCGGCGCACTTTCGGCTGCTCCGAGGACGACCTCGGGAGGGGGAGGGGGCACTGAGCATGCGGCTGCCCCTCCCCTTCCCTGTGCCGAAGACGGCCCAATAAGCCGTCTGCTTAGGCCCAATGTCAGGAAGACATTTCCAGGTGTAAAGAGATATAAGAACAACCAGCTTTCTCAAAGTCAGCCTCAGGCTGCATCCACACTGCAGAAATAATCCAGTTTGTCACACTTTAACTGCCATAGGTCAATGCTATAGAATTCTGGGAATTGCATTCTTTTGAGACATTTAGCATTCTGTCAGAGAGCTCTGGTGCCACAACCAACTACAATTCCCAGAATTCTATATCATTGAGCCATGGCAGTTAAAGTGGTATCAAGCTGGGTTATTTCTTCCGTGTGGATGCAGCCTCAGTCAGACCTCATTATTTTGTTATGGACTGTGGATTGTAAATGCACATAAGGCTTTTTTTCTTCATTCTCATTCTTCATTTGTTTTTCATATAAAGAGGTATATTAAAATAACAACACAAATTAACATAGACAGTTAAGCATATTATTTTGATCATCCCTGTATACTTAAACATTACCCTTTGAAAATGTTGACTTTGGGATACACGTCAGTCTTTTTCTCTGTAATGAACTTCATAAATATTTGCTTTCAAACCCCTTGGGGTATTTGATGGAGTACTTTCATACACAATGGAAATGTCCCTACATTTCATAACAAACAACTGTGTTTACAGATGAAAAAATTGTTCTCTGAGTTGTAAGCACAGATGTTGCCTTGCTTTCTAAGCAATTGGTAGCCAAAACCCAAAATCATGTTGCTTTCATCCATAAATACAATTGTTTGTAACTAAAGAAGAGGAGTAGGAATTAAGATTGACCTGTTTTTTTCCAGGGAAGTGCAAATAGAATATATGAAATTTCTTTATTGCAATGTCAAACCATTATTTCATATTTAGCTATACTGACTGGCAGTGTCTCTTTCTCAGTCCTACCTGGACATGCTGAGATTGCATCTGGGACCTTCTGCCTGCAGAAGTTATGAACCTTCTCTGTCCACAAAAGCCATTCTTGAGAAAGATGTAGTACATAGAATACTTACACTTATGCTTCATCTTCAAAGCACCCAGTCTTTTGTTTTATGTTGCTTGAGTTCAGGATAACTAATCTGAGCTGAAAAGTATTAAGAGAAAGTGGAAGCTGGATGAGTAACTGTTAATAGGTGCTTTCCTCACTGCTATTTTAGTGTCCAAAGGAAGAATTTGTGTGACTTGCCTCCTCATGTCCTTTGTCACAAGACGTGTGTGTTGCATGTCTCTCCAAGGAGAAATACAGAAGATATTACTTTGCATGTTTTCTGGAATTCATGAAAGCCAAATTTGATTACTTCTAGGTAGGCCATGGCATAGTGTGGTGTTGTTTGGTGTAGTATGGTAAGAATTTAATAACCTTCTCCTCCTTTCACTATTAATATGACACTCCCATACCATAGTTTATTAGAAATGCATACAACTGTCACAATCCCATTGAATGCTAATGGAGCAGAAACCCCACTAGCATAGTTAGATGTCTTGTCTTGAGGAAAAAGGCAAGATATCAATAAAAAATTATGAAGATATTGGTACCAGATTGCCCACATTAAGCATTATACAAATGGTAATAATCACCACAAAAATGCAACAAGCTTTTATAAAATCATAACAGATGTTCTGTGTGTGAGCACTAGATCCGTAAAACCATTTGTGCAACAAACTGTTGTGTGGGCAATTTGATGGCACTGGATACAGACTAATGTGTCAAATGAAATATATGAAAA
The DNA here is from genome assembly GCA_020142125.1 of Phrynosoma platyrhinos. Lineage (NCBI taxonomy): Eukaryota > Metazoa > Chordata > Lepidosauria > Squamata > Phrynosomatidae > Phrynosoma > Phrynosoma platyrhinos. Next base: position 90,711,718 of record CM034710.1, on the reverse strand, counting down.
GATTGTCAAACATATATTAATCATATAAGGAATGAAATGCAAAAGAACTCAAAACCATAAAAAGCAAAACTATGCGGTCAAACATAATGGTGGCTTGGAGAGGCCTCTGGCTGCTCCAGCCCCAGTTGAGCCCTGAGCAACCTGGGACTGCAGTGACCACAGGGTCTGCTCTTAGAGCAGGCCACAACCACAATCTCAAATGGACTGCCAATAAAGAGCAGACTTTCCCTGCTCTTTTTCCTGGTGGCCTCAGAATGGCTTCCGGCAGCTCAGGGCATGCGTCATCAGCACGCTCCACCCCTAGAGTAGCTGGAAGCCACTTTATTTGGCTCATCTGGTTCAGGCTTTATATAGCTGTATTAATTGTGGCAGATATTTATAAAAAGCTAATGGAGCAGATTACACTGTTTTAAAGAAAGGTTATAATAATAATAATAGACTCATAGAGTTGGAGGTGACAACAAGGGCATTCCAGTCAAACTCCCTGCCATGTAGGAAGAAATTTCATAAATGTTTTGAACTTAATGTTCCATGTGTCCTGTGCCTCCCTCCTCTTTGTAAGACTGTCTCAGAAGCTGCTTCCCCTAAATTTATCAGTAGAAATCTTGTGAAAATCATTGTGTGCCTACTAGATTATAAAGCTAGTAGGGAACTGAACTATGGGTTGAATTATAAATACATGAATCATAGATCCTGATGCAGCCATTGAGTTAATTTCAGTGCTCATTTTTGTTGTGATATATAATAGATATATATTATTCCTAAAGTATCAAGACTGAAATTTATCCCTACTCATTTGTGTAATGCTGCTCTGGTTCCTTTTCCTCCTCTTTATGTTCTTTTTATTTTGAATTTTCTGTAGTATGAAATATGGGTTTGTCTGATGGATAAATTATTATTTATGTCATACTGTGAACAAGGTTGCCCATAGAAGTGCAGTGTCAACACAAGTGGACTCAACACTAATAGACTCAATAATGGCCCCAGATGGGTCCAGAAACTATGTGATTTCTGGGCCCATCTGAACCTGGAACTATCCCATTGCACAAATTATTTTGTTTTCAGTCTGGATTTAATTATCTTTTGTTTTCAATTTTATCTTTGTTTTTATGCTGATTTCAGTGCAGATGTATTCTATCTTTTGCTCCTTGGGTTGCTGGTGTTTTCCATCCAAATGGCATTAACTTTAGCAATACTGTACCATTTTTGTAGGCAGATTGGACAAAGGTGAAAAAGGAAAACTTTCTACAACTCTTTCTTACTTACTCGGTGTCTTCAAAAGAAAGGTTTAAATTGCCTGGAATAGCATGATAGTGAGTGTATTCATCCTATGGTATCCTGGGATCTGTAACCCATTGGGGTCTTTAGAATCCTCTTGTACAGTGCTTCTCAGTGTATTTTATATGAGAAACTGACAGGCTCCTTCCCACCCCATGTGCCAGGGACCAGCATCATCTCTTCTCTATTATACTCCTCCTGCATTGTTCCTTTGGAGCTCTCTGGCAGTACCCCATGAAACTACAGATTCTAGGATTCCATAGGAAAGAGCCAGTGCATTGAATATATTATTAAAGTGTACTGTGAATACACCAAGTGATACTAATGCATTTTTTGAAAATTTAGTCTAGCTAGACACTGTCCATTTGGATAGGCAAATAAATGAGTTGTCTTGAATCCTGTTAGTCTCAACTAAAGTAGACCTACTGAATCAATGGTTGAATGGTGAGTCATAAGTCATTGAATTAAACCCAATTGATTCAATGGCTCTACTTTAGTTGGAACTGGCAATAGTATTTACAATACTAGAATACCATAGCACTGAGCCATGGCACTTGACGTGGTGTCATACTGGATTATTTCTGCAGTGCAGATGCAGCCTTAGCAAAGCAAAATAATGTAAACAAATGAGATTTGTCATTCCACAGTGGGAGGAAAACATGGTGAGTGTTAGCAATAAAAGAAGCTGTTGTACTCTATTTTTTTCCTCTACAATTTTTTCTCTGAAATTTCTGTTAGATTTTTTAATACCACAAATGTGTTGGCTTGCTGAAAAGTTCCATGAGCAATGAATGAGCAATGAATTCCTGCCATGACACAATAAATTTTGCCTTTAGAGGCTTCATTAGCAGTTGAAGCAGCAACAGGCAATGCACCAGCTCTCCATAATAGACTCCTTTATTGTGGTAAATTTAGAAGGAAACTAACAATTACCTTGTCAACTCTTGTCTTCAGGTGGCACAATAAAACACTTGGATCTTGTAGCTTTACTATTCAGGGATATTTATTTATAACCTTTCACAAAAGAATTAATATTTATTTCTATTCTCACATATATATTCTCAGCTGGTCTAACATGCCCTGTGGAACAAATTTTACTGCAGTTTTGGAACTAGTCTGTAGTTGGGAACTATATATATTCATTCCTGGGAGTTATATATAAGCAAACTGCATTCTCATAATACAAGTTCTGTTAGAAGGAATTATGGGAAATAGAGAAAAAATGTGTGTATATGGGGAGGAAGGGAGTAGCAGTGGCTTAATAATTCTGTACTCCCAAGGAAGGCTTAGAGGACTCACCAGTCAGGAAGCTAGGCAAGAAATTTATTATATCTCTTAAACAAGAACAGAAACAAGAAACACCTGACATTCCCCAAATGGAATTTAGTTCAGTACTACCTAGTGACTAAGTATATAGCAACACTGCCCAAAAAAATACATACGATATAATTCCCTTCACTAGAACAGCAGCTCATTTCGTTGAGGTCAACATTCTTAGGCTCAGGGACCATCCATAAAGTACACCATACATCTGTGAGGGAAGATGGGGAATAAAGCTATATCAAACTATGAAACAGGCATTAGTTAAAATGGAGGAAATCATGACATGAATGTTGGACAGAAATAAAAGCACTTTACAAAGTTATGCATATTTTATAAACTGTGACAGGAGACATTGGAAAGTGATGAACAATCACTGGCTGGTTTCATAGTTCACAATGTTAAAAGATATTATCTACAACCAGACCCAGTTTCTGCTCTTCATTCTCTAGTCCCCTCCAGGGTAAATGGTTGTAAAATGCTGATGTGGGGCTGCCCTTAAAAGCAATGTGGAGGTTTCACTTGATACAAAGTGTGGCTGGCATGGATTATACTGTGGCCATGTCTGTACATTGGGGTGGACAATGATGGAAGACTAGGGGAGCACATTAGCCTTTCAGGAGAACTTGGAGTTTTGCAACTCTTACTGCACCTACTCCCACAAAAATAAAAAAATAAAATCACTTTTTGCCCCCAAATGCCCTCTGGGGGGACATAGAGATATGTTTTGGGGCCTTCCTGGGCCCTTAAAGAGCATTTTGGGGCAAAAACATCCTTTTGGATACATTTTATAAAATTTCATTTTTACCGCTAGAGGGGTCCAAAAGGGCTCCAAATGGTAGAAAGGGTTTCATTATGGGGTTGCTGGGATGCTGGTTGCACCTGGTGACATCTTAAGGGAGTGATACAAACATTTGCCTTTTTGCAGAAATGGGCTGTGACGTTTGCCTGTATTCCTTTAAAACATTGATGAGATGATATAAATGAGGCAAGGCTCCATGGAAAAAGGAGAGGCCTCATATTTTTTTAAAAATAAATAAATATATTTTTTAATTTTTACAATTTAATTTTTAATTTTTTTAAAAAAAATAACAGCACATCTTACCAAATTTCCACTTTAATATATGAAACTATGTACACATAAATACATTTAGGCTGTTTTCATATGATATTGTAAGTTAAAGGTACAGTTTTCCATCCCCTTCGTGGGCTTCAAGTCTGTGGTCTCGCTATTCACAGGAGGGAGAAGTGGATAGGGATAAAATGGTGACGTGTGGTCTCGCGTGTGTGCTGAAGGCGTGTTTACCATTATTTTCAATGGGGCTCGAATATTGCAAGCTGCTATTTTTGCACGGGGTGTGTGTGTGCAGAATGGATCCCCTGTGAATTGTGAGGGGCTACTGTATAATTTTAATTTTGCTAGTTCTTTGTGTCACAACTATTGCCATTACATTCAGTGATATAGGGAATTATGAATAACATCAGTACAAAAACCAAGGAATCTGCATGGTGTGGTATGGGAGGGAGTCAATGGGGGTGACATGAGTTACCGCACTGGGTGACCAACCCTAGTGACATCAATGCATGGTGTAAATGTCCTCCACACTCTCTAGAGAGCATTTTGGGGCATTTTAGAGTGAACCAAAAAAAATCATGGGGGCCACTAAAACAGGGTTGGAGGGCTCAGCCTGCAGGCTTCACTTTACCTCCCTGCTGTATGGGAATCATCAGAGCTTTTCAATCTCTAGGTTTGGTTTCAGAGGTATTTTACCCTATTCATGTGCTCATATATTTTCTGTATTTTTAAAAATATAGATAATATAATATAATAATCTTATCAAAGATGTTATGTATGCAAAGATCAGTAATGATAAGACTTTTTGGTAGACTCCGTTCTATGGCTGAACTGAAGAGATAAATGTATAGTTTCTATAACCAAGGGCCTCTGGAGGCAGAGATGGGGAGGGGCAGCTGCATGCCGGCCACCCTAACCCCAAGATGTCCTTCCGGCGCAGTGTCCTGACACACTTACCAGAAGGGACAAGAAAGAGCTGCATGCTGGCTCTTAGGGCACCCTTTTGCCACCCCTGAAAGGAGCGACATTTTGCCACTCTTTTTGGGGTGGCAAAAGGGAGATTGAGGCCGCGGCGTGCAGTATCTGTGGCCCCAATCCTCTGCTTCCCAGGGCAGCCTAGACCCACCCATCTTCAGCCCCCCCAAGGAATCTTTAAATTCTCTTTTTTAAAGAGAGAAGGAAATTATTTTAATATTTGTCATCTATGGAAAGGGAAATATTTTCATGAGATACTGTGTAATCCATATTATAACTTGTGTTGTTTGCATCCTTAACAGCATGCCACAGAGCCCAGCAAGGGAGCTGCTAAAGGTGAAAGCAACAATATGCACTAGATGAGACTTGGTCAAATGTGTACATCTGGTATTACCCCAATATGCTCATCTTTTAATAAACCTAGCAATTATTTCAGTTTTTAAAAGGCCACTTTCCTCTTTGTAGCACACTTATAAATCCTAACATTGCATGTCATGGTACTTTTACATTTGTCATTGTTTAATTTGTCATAAAGCCAGTTATAGAGATTAGTTTTTTAGTGTTGGTCATTTGATCAAAGATGTTTCACATTAATTATATTTTGTTTTGTACTTTTGTACTGTGAGTGTGGAGAATAGTAAGCTTGATGGATAACCTATTGTCCTATTTCATTCAAAAAGGGCTCCAGCACAAGATTTTTTTAAAAAAGGATGAAAACATATCCTAGAATATCAAAACATAAGTTAAGGGCTTGATTAAATCTCATTTGGTCTACTCTTGTTGGGATTAGTAACTGGATTCAGGCTTCCCATTGTTGTCAAGGGATGGTGGAGCTGAAAAGCATCTTGATAAGCCATTTTTAGCTGATTTTTGCTCAGTGTAAGGGACAATGCAAGGATCTCTTTCCTGAGGCTTTTTCTGCTTTTTCATTGGGAATACTGAGAATTCCTGTGTGGGTTGGTCTGCTGATATTTAAGAATGAGAATGTAATTCTTCACTTATTTCATTTTATCACACAAGATTGGTGGTCTTAAAACTGTTATTATCACTGGGCAAGAGTGCAAGAGTTTTTGCACTTTTTGAGAATTTTTTTTCAAATTCTGTAAAAAATGTTTGTATACAAAAAATGGTTTTGTCTGCAAAAATAATAAGGTTTTTATTGCATAAGTTCCAGCAGGATTGGGGTTTTTTTAACACAAAATTCAGTATTCTGCACACATTTTTTTTTACACAGAAAACTTTTTTTCTAGTAGTGAAACTCTCTCTTTCTCTCTCTCTCCCTCTGAAACACACACACACCTCCTAGAATGCAAAAAGGAAAAGAAAAAAAATTGCAGTGGCTGTCCAATTTTGGGATAGGGTATCCTGACATACAAATCACTTTTCTTTTCAAGGAGGAGAAAAAAATTGAGAATTCAGACCCTGATCTTCTAGATCACCATACTATTTGTAGTGACCAATCAGAAATCAGAAAATCTAATTTTGAGAGAAACTTGAAATAAAGCTCTGGAAAGCTCCTGCTATTCAGTATCTACAATACTAGGTTGAATGAATCAGTGGTCTAATTCAATGCAAGGCCATTTCTGATGTCCCTAACTGGTATTCAGAGACATACTAACTATGATACTGGAATTAAAAGATAGCCATCATGACTAGTAAATGTTAGTCTTACCTACTATGAACTTGTCTGACCTTCTTGTACAGCTGACCAAATTGTCATGTTAGCACCATATTCCATAGTTTCACTATGTACTGTATGAAGAAGTGCTCCCATTAATCTGTCCTAAATATTCACACTTCACTGTCATTGCATCATCCCAGGTTCTAGAATTATGAAAGGGACAGAAAAACTTCTCCCCATCTATTTTTTTCACAGCATGTATAATTGTATACACCATTACCATAATTGCCTTTTCCTCTCTAAGATAAGAGGTTTGAAATTTTATGATTTTTACATAGAGGAGAGTTGGCCTAATCATCTCAATCCTTTTCCACCATCTCCTCCCATCAGTATTATTTCTGAGGTGCAGCAACTTCAACTTTACAATCTGTGCTGTAACTATAGAGAAATATAGCAATTCCAGTTCAGATCATACTGACAAATAGAGCAAGAAGTTAGAATCTTTCTCTTGTGTGGAGGGGACACTTTTTCATGAGTTCATCCCCCTGCATAGCTGTTGGGCTTTGTGTGCTACAGTTGTTCACCCATTATAAAAACACAAGGTGCTTTTGTTTAACATCGCAACAAGTGAGTACAGTTCTATTATTTTTGCATCATGTTATTTTATCCTCCTCAGAGCAAATGAATCATGCAAACCAGCCACAAATTTCTCAGATAAAAATATCTTGATGTATTTTAGTGTGAAAGGGGGAGGTGATAACAGCAGGTTAGTAATTATCCTAGCACGCCAAATGATGCAGAAGATTTACAGTGCTCAAATATCCTTAAGGGACACAATGTGTTTCTGAACTGTTTACAATATTACCTTCTTCCCTGCCCTTCCCCAAGCCCCTAGTTCAGGTTTGATTACACTAGACTAATATGCCAAAATTATTGAACATTTTGTAATGTCGGTTGGTGATTTTTATTTTATTTTTTTGTTCTGCTCTAAGGACACAGAGCAATTTAAGATATAGTCTTATGCTATTTTATTCTCACAATAAACGTATGATAAGCTGAACCTGCTGAAAACTACCCAGTAAATTTTGTGGCTAAGCTTACAGGTGAATATTGCTTGATAGTCAAAATCTTCCTCTGCTAAAAAACAATCTTCCTTCAGTCAAGAATTATGTTTTGGGTTCATGGATAATCATGCACAAAATGTGCCTGGAAAGTTGTGAATTAATTTCTCATGTCCCTTACATGTTTGGAAAACCTACACATTCGGAAAACATAAGTTGTAGTAAGAGATTTTCATGAAATATTATTTTAGGAGATATTGATGAAATATGGCCCAAAACACACAGGCCAAATAAAGTGGCTTCCGGCTGCAGTGGGGGCATTCAGACAATGCACACCCACAAAGTAGCTGTTCTGACACCACAATCTGATCCTTTGGACTGGACCAAAAAGGAGCTGGAATAATCTGGTTCTTGCCAGTGACCAACTTGGGACCACTTCACCCCATGCTAGTCAGGCTTCTCCCATCTTAGTATGCTTTGAAGAAGATTGGCAGATAACAATATAGGGTAGTTAACAGTGTGATTCACATATTGGTAACCTTAAGACTAGATTAATTTAAGTAGATACTGTCTTTATGTGAATAATCATGGTTTCAACGCTACAATTTGTGTAAAATATGATAGATTGCTTACTGAGACTTCTTACCACACACATATAACTCCTGTGCTGGATTTATTTATTTATTTACTGTATTTATACCCCACTCTTCAGCCACGAAGGCTCTCAGAGAGCTTACAGATAGTTAATTAGACAGTTCCCTGCCGTAAGGCTTACAATCTAAAAATACATGACATAAAAGGAGAAGAGAATGGCAGTGGGGAAGGAGATTGGGTCCAGCAGTTCTTCTCTCCCTCTGAGGCCTGGACCATGGCAGATGGACTGGAGGGAGGGCTCGTCTTCTTACTTTAGGCCAGGCCTGATGGAACTCACTTGCCTTTCTGTCCCCCTGAGGCCAGATGATGTCAGATGGCATGGAGGGAGGGCTGTTCTTCTTCAGGCTAGTTCTAATGGAGCTGGGCCTGCCTTTTCACTCCCCCAAGGCTGGATGGCGGCAGATGGCATAGAGAGAGGGCTGTCTTCTTCAGGCTAGGCCTGATAGAGCTGAGTCTGCCTTTTCGCTCCCTTTAAGTCTGGATGATGTCAGATGGCATGGAGGGAGGACTGTCTTCTTCAAGCTAGGCCTGATAGAGCTGGGCCTACCTGTTCACTCCCTCCAAAGTAAGATGATGGCAGATGGCATGGAAAGAGGGCTGTCTTCTTCAGGCTCACCCTGATGGAGTTAGGCAAGGTGTATTTTGTTGACAATGCCCCAAACCCAGCTTGATCTATTTTTAATATATTTTAATGTCTTATTATTTTATTATCTTACTATTTTATTTTGTCTTTTTATTATAAATTACCCTTTGTCATAAGAGGAAAATGTGTCACAAAAAAAGAGAAAAAGGAACATAGGGCCTTTGCAGACTGCCAGAAATAGTGCACATTAAATTGAGGCACTGCCCTGGCTCAGTGCTAGGGAGTCATGGGAACTGTAATTTATTGTGGCACCAGAGCTCTCTGACAGAGAAGGCTCAATGTCTCAGAAAAAAATACAATTCCCATGACTCCCTAGCACTGAGCCAGGGCAGTGCCTCAATTTAATGTGCACTATTTCTGGCAGTCTGCAAAGGCCCATAGACTAATAAAATGTGCATGTGATAATCTATTTGTACAAATACATTTTTAAAAACTTGCTAAAGCTAGGTTGACCATTATGTAGCCCATATGTGGCCCATCAAAACTTACCTGGGATTTGGATATCGAGTCAATAAAGCTAGTAACTCTTTGCTTCCTTGTCAGAACTGTTTGGCTTAATTTACTCGATTTTGTTTTAATCTGTATATCTCATTTAACTAACTCATTTAAGCTTGTTTTCTGCTGCTCCAGAGACTAGGACCCGAAACAATGGATGCAAGCTGCAAGAAAAGAGATTCCACCTCAACATTAGGAGGAACTTCCTGACAGTAAGGGCGGTTCGACAGTGGAACACACTCCCTCGGAGAGTAGTGGAGTCTCCTTCCTTGGAGGTCTTTAAGCAGAGGCTGGATGGCCATCTGTCAGGGATGCTTTGATTGGGAATTCCTGCATGGCAGGGGGTTGGACTGGATGGCCCTTGTGGTCTCTTCCAACTCTATGATTCTATGATTCTATGATTCTATGATTCTATGTTTTTCTGTCATGATATTTTGCTTGTTCATAGAACCATAGAGATAGAAGGGACCTGTAGCCTATCTAGTCCAATCTCTTGCTCAATGCAGGAAGTCTAGCTAGAGCATCCCCAACAGATAGCTATCTAACCTCTTTTTGAAGACTACCTCTCTAGGTAATTGGTTCCATTGTCCAATAGCTATTACTATCATAAAGATCCTTCTAATGTTCAGTCAAAACATACTCTCCTGTAACTTAAAACTATTAAGTTACCTTCTGGGGCAGCAGAGAATATACATGTTGGGCATGTTTAGTTTGGTGATAGCCCTTGAAGTATTTAAAATACAATCAAGTCACCCCTCAGTCTTCTCTTCAGCAAACTAAACATGCCCAACAATCTTTTCTCAAGTTATGTTCAACTTACTGTAGACACATGTATAAATCAACCTCATATATAAATTGAAGACAGATTTTTGGGGCCAAAATCATGGATTTTGATATGAACCACAGATAAGTTGAGGGTAAAACTTACGTGCATGTGACAAAGGATGTAAAGGATGAAGCAAAGGAAAAAGAGGCCAAAGAAAATTCTGGCAGATGTAACTGTTTCTGGTCACCCTAAAGGCTGGCTGGATGAGAAATGAACTACATAAATGGTGGTTGTGTGATTTGTAGGGGAGCGGGCAGGGCTAAGAAAATGTGCACCTGTCAAAAAAAGGATGTAAAGGTAAAGCTACTGTGATAACTTTGCCAAAGTTTTAATCCCCAAAAGCTGACAAACATAGACAAATGTTTTATTCAGATCCTTCAAAGCCTGAATATTTTCAGTGCTCATTTGAGGGGAAGCACCATAAAGGAGCCACTGTCATCATTTTCCCACCCAGGCATTCAAAAAGGCTAGAAGTGGAGTCACAACAGAGAAAATAAAAAGGGGGTAGGTTCTCCCAGGACAGACTAAGCTCTCATCTTTTGCCACTCTGTTCAAAGAAGGGAATGGTTCCTTTTTAAAAAATAAGAGTTAAAGTACAGTACTTACACTGACCCATGGATAAGACATCCCAGCATTTTTTTGGTCAATTATTTGACTAAAATTTCTAGACTTGTATGCAAGTATATGTAATATGTCAACAATAATCCCAATAACCTTTTCATATGTATTGCTCCAATATGTGTTGTTGGTGTTGCTGATTATGTGTGCTTTCAAATAGTTTCCGACTTATGGTAGCCCAAACTTATGGGGCTTTCTTGGCAATATTTGTTCAGAGGGGATTTGGCTTTGCCTTCCTGTGAGACAGAGAAAGTGTGACCTGCCCATGGTCACCCAATGGTTTCAATGGCTGAGTGGGGATTCCAACCCTAGCTACTAGATTCGAAAGGCCTTTGAAGACTGCTAGAAATAGTGCAAATTGACTCCACTTTAACTGGCCTGGCTCAGTGCTAAGAAATCATGGGAATTGTATTTTTTTCTGTCAGAGAGCTCTGGTACCACAATAAACTACAGTTGCCATGATTCCCTAGCAGGGCAGTTAAAGTGGACTCAATTTGCACTATTTCTGGCAGTCTGCAAAGGCCGATAGTCCAGTACTCAAACCACTACACCAGCAGTCCCCAAACTACAGCCCGTGGGCCGAACCCGGCCCCATCGAGGCCTTTGGACCAGCCCAGGGCTGGTCCCGCCGCCACCGCCACCACCACCACCGTGCACGCATGCCACGGGGCACCATTTTGTGTTCCAAAATGATGCCTGCCGTTACGCGCGCATGCACGAAGGCAGGGACAACCCAGAAGAGAGCTTTGACTTTGGTTTAAAGGGGATCAATCCTTGGCTTTTCCACCCCCAAAAGCAGAGGCTGCAAGGGTCCTTCCTTTTGAGGGTGGAAAAACCGGCTTTAAACCGAAGTCAGTGCTCTTTCCTGGGCCTCCCCATGGCAGTAGCAACCCAGAAGAGAGCTTTGACTTAGGTTTAAAGGGGATTGATCCTTGGCTTTTCCACCCCTAAAAGCAGAGGCTGCAAGGGTCCCTCCTTTTGGGACTGGAAAAGTGCT
>CM034710.1:90667667-90683792 GCA_020142125.1 Phrynosoma platyrhinos | reverse complement strand
GGGCTACTGGAGACCGGCCCAGGTCTCAGAAAGGTTGCCTGCCCCTGCCATACAGGATTTATTCCTAAAAATACAGAAAGTATCTTAAATGTGTTGTTGCCCCTTAGGCCTTCCTGGCTCCAAATTCAACAAATTACCTCATTCGTGTCCCAACTAGTACAGCCAAGATCCTTGACCAAATGTACACAGTCCCAGGTTTACCAGTGAAGGGAGGGTCAGTTGCATTGTATAACTGGATGGTTGAAGACTCCTATGAAGGGGTACTTTTTATAAAACAGGTGGGAGTTGGATATACATTTGGTTATTTCAGATGTGGAATGGCACCATATGTGGTCATGTCCTCCTTATAAGTCAAAGCCATCTGCCCTATGGGAAAACACATTGAAGGTGGTATACAGATGGTACCTTCCCCCTGTTCAGCTAGCATGAATGACATTGTGCTGGAGGGGTTGTGGGGCAAGAGGTACATATTTACACATGTGGTTGGAGCGCCCACATGTTCAACAATTCTGGACACAAATTGTTCAATTGATTTCAGACATTACTAAACAAAAGGTCCAACCCACCCTTGTGTTGCTTCTCTTGTCAATATTCCAATCTAATAATAAATCTCTCCTTCACAAAGAAATAATAGCTTTTTTAGTTGGTACAGCTAGACTAATCATTGCCAGAAATTGGAAACTAGGTGATCTGTCCATGGATCAATAATGGATGAAGTTCTGGGAAGGATGGTTAATGGAGAAGCTTACATATGCTGTCAGGAGAATCTCTGAGGAAAGGATCTGTAACCAGTTCAAGGAAAAGTGGCTGCCTCTTATAAAATATATAAAGTCCAACTCCCATGCTCTTGTTCCACCACAGCATCACAGGAGATTTCAGTCTGGAGTTCTGAATGAGACCTCAGTTTTTTAAATTTGTATTTTAGCTTGTGTTTTTAAAGTAGAATGGTGATGTAATTGTGTTTTACCTTTTGTAAACAATATTATTTTTTAAAAAAGTAACAGCAACATTACAATTCTGTGATTGTTATTCTAGTTTGGTGTTACCATGAGGATATCCAAAAATGTTTTTCTCTTCCCCCCATCTGTCTTTTTTTACCACATTTTAGCATTTCCAAACCCATTTTCTGTAAATCAGAAAGCTGTTGAAAGCATGTCTTTTTGAGAATCACTGGCAGTGGTCATGCTTCTTTCAAGTTATGAGCAAAGTGTTCTAAGTGCTCCTGCAAGTACACAGAACAGAAATTAGCAGCAGACTAATTGAACTGCTTCCTCCTAAAACACAGGCTGATAGTGCATCTTTGAGCCTCATGCAATTGGCCCTCTCACAATTTCCCATTTTCTAGCAAAAAAGGTGTTTTGTCTGTCCTGGAATAAGACTTTTAAATAAGGCACAGGCTGCTCTGACTGACTCCAACTGTCTTGATTTGGCAGTCCTTATTAATTCCTCATTGTCTCACTTTTCCATCTATTTTTAAAATGTCCTGGTTTCTCAATCCTCTACCTACTTTTGTCCTCAGCTTACTTCAATTTCTGCAAGCTGAGTTCAGAGTGCAAAAGCAGTTTGCAGTTTGTGCTCAATTAACTCAGCAGGGGGGAAAGCAGAGAAGGAAAAAGAATCTTGCTCATGGTAGGCTTCCTAGCATGTATATTCCTAGTCCAGGTTATGCAGGAAAAGTCATGGGTGTACCAGCGGAAGAAACCACATAACTGTTTATGTGGCCAGTGTCAGAACATAGTGGAGCACTCCCCCCCCCACACAAATATTTTGGTAGATTACACAGATGGCTATGGTAGACACAGCATGTGTTGGCATTGCAAATAAACATTTAATGAGTGTCAAACACCTGTGGCACTATAATTTCTCTAAGTGATTATTTTTATGTTGCACTGTTGTAGAATATTGTCTTTAAGACAATAGGTTTAAATCTTAAGATGTATTATCTTTTTTTAAAAAAAAAATAACATTGCCATACTTTTTTAACAGCCTTATACAAGTTCTGTGTGAGGGAGATAAAGTTTGAGTTACATTTACTACATGTTGCAGTGACATTTGTCCCATTACACTGAACATGAGCGGGAGGGCAAATAGTGTGAGGAATTGGGTGGGTGGTGAGCAGGAGGAATAAACATAGAATAGAAATGGTACTTCAGAGCATATGCTCAGGCCAGGAGTAAACAGAAGTAGCCTTTAGTTCTTTAAAAGAAAAATCTACTCCTGCTTTCCCCTAAAGCTTTCTTCATTACAACACCCTAATTTTTACAAAGTTTTTGGTGTTACTATTATAAAACAACTACTGAGTCAAATATTATCAGTAGATTTTGCTCTACATTCCCAGTCAACACTAAGCCAGAAGTGGAACAAGAAGCAGTATTACAAATGTTGGTTTTCCCCCATATCTGTGTCATATTTTTTGGTCAGGAAAAAAAATTCCATATGTGCTGTGACATAATCTGAGAGTGAGCTTCGCTATTCCTATAAGTGACCCAATCAATAGAGCTGAGAAATGGAAGTCCATAGTAGTGGATATAACATTTGGGTCCCCGACATCAAGGATAGGGAGCTTAGGAAGGTCTGGAGCCACTGCTTCCCACACCCCTGATCCACCATGGACCACATCATTGGGACCTCACCTTACGTCTAGATTTCTGTAATGTGCTTCCAGAAAAAGGCGCAGCTGGCGTAACAGCCGAAGCTGATAACAGGCACTCCAGACTGTCGCATTTACCTGATTTGTCATCAGGAGCGATGAGTCAAGGAGCACCCCCAGACTGCAAATGCAGTCCTTGACGGAGAGTGTGACCCTGTCCAGGACCGGAGGTTGCAACCCAATTCCTGGTTTTGGGGCCGCTACCGTGAGCATCTCCATTTTGTCTGGATTCAGTCTCAATCTGTTTTTCCTCATCCAGCCCATTACTGCTCGAAGACATTCATTGAGAGATGAGACGCCATTAGAATTTGAGGCCGACGATCGAGACATGGAGAAATAGATCTGGGTATCATCAGCATACTGATAACACCCAGCTCCATAACTCCGAATAATCTCACCCAGCAGCTTCATATAGATGTTAAATAACATCAGGGACAGAATAGCTCCCTATGGAACACCACAGGTAAGCTCCCTTTTGCTGGAGCAACTGTCCCTTTAGTAAAAGTACTAAAGGTAAAGGTAGTCCCTTGACATGAATGTCTAGTCGTAACCAACTGTAGCGGGCAATGCTCATTTCTGTTACTAAGCCAAAGAGCTAGCTTTGTCCGAAGATGATTCCGGTAGTCATGTGGTACTTATTTATCTACTTGCATTTGCAAGCTTTCGAACTGCTAGGTTGGCAGAAGCTGGGACTAGTGACAGGAGCTCACCCTATCATACAGCACTCGAGCCTCTAACTGCCAACCTTCCGATCTTCTGATTGTCTGAATTGGCATCTTAACCACTGAGCTACCACATCCCTTTATAAAATTACTAATAAGGGACAAAGTGATTGCTGTAATCTCTGAACTGATAATATATAATCATTGTTTCCACTGTTAACATAAAATGTAATCTAACTAGAACCAATAGAAAATACTGCAGAACTTCTTTATTACTGTGAAACTAGCAAACATAGTATAAACTTGCAAGAAGACTTGTATAAGAAGATATGACAATATAGTTGTTGTTGGACATATATCTTAAGTCTGCTAATTTGAGAGATCAATATTTCTATAGCATGGGTATAAAAATTGTGACCCATAGGCCACATATAGGCCACATGGCCATTTTGCATCCTTTCCCATATTTGGAGCGGCATCATAAAAAATTTTCATAGCACCACCTAAAAATGTATACTTTTGACTGACAAGTTCTGGAGAGGAGTTCACAGAGTTTTCCCTTTCCATCATGTTATACTCTACAGCCTAATCCAGTTCAGCTACAGGGGGACTTCAGGATGAATCCCCACCCCCACCCTCAGCTTGATGAACTCATTGAACACTCTTGGATTCATTAATAATTTGCAAAGTAATTCAAAGTGAACCACATACACATATTTTCCATACCACAAATCATAGCACAAGATCTGTTCTTGACCTGCATGTAGAAGCAGAATGGCATAATCTTCTCAAATATGACAGAGATCTATGCTACTGATTGTCCCTCAGTTTAGCTAAATGTGCACTCCTGAGAAAGAATCCTACAGAGGTAGATTGCACAATTACAAGGAATTTTGGAAAAGATTAATAAAATTAAAACAAATAGTTGCTATCATCATCAACATCATCATCATCATCATCATCATCATCAACAACAACAACAACAACATTATTGAGGAGCCCTGGTGGCGCAGTGGTTAAATGCCTGTACTGCAGCCACTCACTCCTAGACCACAAGGTTGCGAGTTCAATACTAGCCAGGGCTCAGGCTAGACTCCGGCCTGCATCCTTCCGAGGTCACTAAAATGAGTACCCAACTGTTGGGGGGCATTGAGCTTACAGTTGTAAACTGCTTAGACATCCCATAGCGCAATATGAGGCAGTATATAAATGAAGCCGTTTTTGCTTTGCATTATCATTTATATCCCAAAACTGGGACACAGAGTGGCTTACAATTTAGAAACAACAGTACAATTAAAAACAGACAAAAGAGAGGATTAAAATAGGATTAAATTATTACAGTATTAAAATAAATTACTCGTTAAAATATATTTTTTAAAAAAAGATAAAAACACTTAAAAACAGTACACTATAAAATAGTACAATACTTTAGGCAATTCTTTAAAGTCTTTCTGTTTTAAAAGCATGTCTGAATAAAAATGTCTGTCGATGGAAGGATAATGAGGAGGGAGCATTCTGGCCTCCCTGGGAAAGGCATTCCAGAATCTAGGGACAGTCACCAAGAAGGCTCGCTCTTACATGCATCCCCACCAACTGTGCTTGTGAAGGTGATGGAACTGAGACATATATCATGTTTGAGGACAGGTATTTGGCCATATAGTGCATATACGCCTTTAAAATATTAGGCAGATTACTGAATTGGCATGGAGCAAACTGAGTTACAAAGCTGTTATTAGGTGCAGAGGGAAAGTGTGTGTGCCTTCAAGCTGTCTGCTGACTTATAGCAACCCAATGAATTTCATAGGTTTTCTTAGGCAAACAATACTCAGAGATGGTTTAGTAAGATCTTTCCTTTGGAAAAAAAAAATCACCTACAGTACCTGGTATTCATTGGCAATGCCCTATTGAAGTACTAACCAGGGTTGACCTTACTTAGTTCCATGCTCATACATGATCTGGTGTCTTTAGGGTATTCAGGCAGGCTGCAGAGGGAAAGTACAAAATTATTTCTGTGTTTTTCTTTCTGAATCAAATGGTGTGCATGCGTGCATGTGCGCGTGTTTGCGCATGGTAAAAAACACACATGTGTGTGAGCGCATGTGCATATGTATACATTTGATGCCCACAGATGGATGACAAAGAGTGAGAGAATATGAGAGAGAGAACAGGATTTAACTTGTGGAATTGGTATGGAAGGAACGATTAATCCACTATGATATAGGAGTGCAATAGATGGGCAAAATAAAGCTGTTTCCAACTGTTTAGATGATGCATGCCTCCAAACCAGGCAGAAACTGGTCTGAAGCCATGCTCTAGGCTAAAAACCAGAGCAAACAGAACCCGGGATAGTTTGGCTTAGTGCAAACTATTTACACCTGCATATAAACGCTTTGAGGCAAGTGTGGGGTTGTGGCAAAACAAAGAAATGAAAGTGGGACGATTCCAATGGATATAATTACAATATACACAAACCAGACAGTCCAACAGGAGGGCATGGGGTGAAGGGGGGTGAAGAGAACATGTGTGTGGGGCCTCCATGATTGTGATTTTCCAATGTATCACTTACACACTGATGCACGGATGCCCTGAACAGGGAGAACACTGCACATGTGACTGTGTGGCCAATCAACAGGCGACCATCCAATGGGATGGCATCTGGGTGGATGTGGAGGTACTTGGGGGTCGTCACCAGTGTGTTCATGCAATGGTGCGCATATATGATGGGGAAGCAACAAAAAAAATTACTCAGTAGTGTGGCTTGATGCCGCACAGAGTGATTTAGGCCATGCATATTCAGCCCACCTTGGAAGTGGGTCATGCAGGCAGTGGGTTTTCAACCTGCTTTGGCAAAAAGCAGGATCAAGAAGCTTTTTCCTGCCCCTCTGCTCCAGCCCTCAGTTGGATAACCTGCAGTCCTCTAGTTGAATTACTGTTCCCATCAGTCTTTAGATCTTTACAGACTGCCAGAAATAGTGCAGCTTGAGTCCACTTTAGCTGCCCTGGCTCAGTGCTAAGTACTCATGGGAACTGTAGTTTATTGTGGCAATGTCCCAGTCTTGTCATCCAAGACAGCCCCACCCTGACTCCTTTTTGAAGAAGAAATTATACTGGGAATTTGAGTCCCAGTCATGTGGAGTTTGGTCCTGAGAAACATGGCTTCCAATTCTGCCTCAGGCACATAAACACCACAGTGTGTTTAGGCTATTGCTGTCTCTCAGCTGTATTAGGCAACAGTGACATATCCTGTTATGTGTACTTCTGCCCACATGTATAAACAGGGCTAAAAGGCTTATAACAAGGAACAGGAATGCGGCTTTGCTTACCCGACTGCAAAACAAGAACAGTAAAATAGTAACCTACCTCACAAGATTGCTTTGTGGACAAATGAGCTAAGGAAATGTTGTTACTAAACATAATCCTTTGGATTTAATCTCTTATCTAATAAACATTCTTTTCCTTTTATTTTAGCCAACATTAGAGGGAAGCTGTAATGGAGGAAAACACTTGCTTTTTATAAAGATATTAATCCTCATTATTTGAGATTTTTAAATGGATTATGCATATAATTGTACATACAAAGTGTATTTCCTGTTAAGTATGTCTGTAGGGATGTGGTGGCTTAGTGGTTAAGATGTCAATTCTGATGATCATAAGGTTGGTCGGAAGGTTGGCAATTCAAGGCCCAAGTTCTGCATAATGGGGTGAGCTTCCATCACTAGTCCCAGCTTCTGCTAACCTAGCAGTTTGAAAGCATGCAAATACAAGCATGCAAATACTGGTTCCCTCCGCTTTGTCACAGAGATGAGTTTCCCTACAGTCAGTTACAACTAGACATTTATGTCAAGGGAAACCTTTACCTTTACCTTTTGTGTCTGTAGTACACAATATCAATGTGGTATGAAAGATAACTCATAATAACACAAGTCTACTCAAATTTGTAGTTAAGCGCTCACTTGATTGGCAAAGGTAACTGGGAATACCATGCAGGTGGATGAGTGGGATTGTGAAGGAAGAATGGATGTCTACACATCCACCTCTGTAGTACTAACGGCAAGGAAAGGAAAGTCTCTTTCTCCATCAGTGAGTGGCATCAAAATATGTCTTTTCCCCTCTCCTGTGATCAACATAGGGTAAGGTAGTAAAAATGTTTTTCTGGCTAGAAACCTTTATTTGCAAGGCTGGGTGTACTTGAAAATTCCTTTTGCTATGAAGATTTTCCTACATTTTCCCATGCTTTTGTTATTTTCATTAAATGGGGGGGAGGGAACCCCTGATAAAATAACCTGACATAAATTAATCTATGTTGGATGCTGATCTAAAACACAGTCTTCTGTGAAGCAGGCTGACTCCTCTGGGTCAGTTATTCTTAGCCCAGTTTATTTATATCTTATGGCATTACAGGTCTAAGATTAGTTGGTTAGGCGTTATCATACCATCTGAGTTACCTCCTAATATAACTCTACACCGGAATGATTATTTATAGATGGAGCATTCTGTCATTTTTGAGTTATTTCTAGTAGTTTAAATAAAGAAGAGTAACAGTCAAGAAAAACCACAGATTCCTTCCTGCTGTGAGAACAACATGATAACTGTGTGTTGCAGGGAAGGGGATGATATTGCTCCAAATGTGTGTTGGTTGTAGATATGACAATGCTTTTATCTCTACCACTTTAAACTAAACTGAGATGCTGGAAGGTATAGTTTTCTTCCATTTGGGCAGAGAAAGAAGAACCAAACTGAAACACCCTGTCAGAATGAACACAATATTCTGGATGACAATGACAAATAGGAACATTCACAGACTGTTTTTAATGTTTCTTGGTCAGCTTCTACATTCACTATAAGCAGCATGCTTATGCACAATTACCCCTAGCATCGGTCATTTTAATGAAAACTTTCCACACAAATGAAAAAAATAAAATACCACAGGGACATTAGGAGTTAGTGATAATGGATGTTTTTAGGTATTGAAGTACCTTTTATCCCAGAGCTAGGAAAGGTTACTTTTTGGACTACATTTCCCCCAATCCTGGTCCAAACATTGTAGGAGTTGTAGTCCCTAAAGTAACTTTTTGTAGCTCTGCTTTTTTCTTCCTCTTGTAATGCACACTACACAAGTTGAAACCTTCTCCCCTAATATAGCTTACTAGCTTTTCATCCTTTTTTTGCATCCTTTACTTCTCCAGCCTAGCTAAATTTAAATATATGGTATTTATATTTGCTTATATCTGTCCTAACATCTACACCTCTCTTTTTCCCCATAATCTATTGATATCATAATAGAGTATATGAATCTGCCTTTTCTTTTGTTGGTATCCATAATTATGTTCCACTTCCCATTATAATCTACAATTTTAAAAATACTGTCAAATTGGCATATTTAAATATATATTTTAATGCATGTTGAACATTGCATTTTCTGTCAAAGTGTGC
Organism: Phrynosoma platyrhinos; assembly: GCA_020142125.1. Taxonomy (NCBI): domain Eukaryota; kingdom Metazoa; phylum Chordata; class Lepidosauria; order Squamata; family Phrynosomatidae; genus Phrynosoma; species Phrynosoma platyrhinos. The sequence goes on along the minus strand of CM034710.1, from coordinate 90,675,047 downwards.
ATTTAAATGCTTGAAATATTTGGGAGGTGTGAAATTTGTTAGAGGCTAATCCACACATTCGTCTGAGAGGTGTGGACCAGAACATTTTGTACAGGAATATGTTACAGTGAACTTCAGAAAGCATTGATTCCATACTTTGTATAGCATTTCCATACCTGTTTATTGCCTCAGTGTTCAGGTCAGCTGTTACAGCACATGTTGTATGAGCCTGTTGTGCATGAATAACCCTTTCAGAGCCTACTTTATTTCAAGGAAAAGGAGATTGTCCTGCTTATGAGCAGCCCATAGACCCGTGTTGGCGAATGTATGGCATGCATACCATCTCTGGCACACAAAGCCATTTTGGAGGCCACATAGAAAGATTGGAGGGTGAAGGAAGAGAAGGAATAGGCCATGCCTGCTCCTCCTCTTCCTTGCCCTCCCATCACTTGAACTGCCTCTCCAGAGACAGTTAGGCATAGGAGGGCGGGAAAGAGAAGGAACAGGCACATGCCTGTTCCTCCACTTCCCTCTGCTCTCCCATTCCTTCAACTGCCTCTCTCCCATGCCTTCAGCTGCCTCTCTGGATACAGCCGAAGGCCCAAGATGGTGGGGAAGGAGGAGGAACAGGCACGTGCCCACTCCAGTGTACTGAGCATGCCCAACCCCACCAATCTAGCTCCTCTTTCAGTTCTCTTTTGTCCGCCACAAGAAAAGCAGCCTTTGTTCTGGTTCTAGCTGAGTTCACTCAACGAGTATGGTCACATTGTATTTCTCCTAAATTCTCAATTTTTTAGTTGTTCTTTCTGATTTGTGAGCTGCTCATTTTAACAGAACAAGAAGATTGGAATTTTTTTCTTCATTCTTCACCTGGCTGGGTGTTTTTTTTCTGAGCCACTTATGGCCTTCACTTTTCAAACAAACTCTGTGCCTCTTGCAAAAGAAAGGTAGCGCTCACAGACAGATACTCCAAGAGCCTTTTTTGTTTGGTTGAAGGCCGCATCACTGAGCACTGTTCTTTTTGCTGATCTTTAACTTCTCAAATGCTCCACAAAAGATCTCATCATCTAAACTTTTTTGCTAAGAGCATTCTCTGTCAGTTGCTGAGAAATCATCTTCATCTTCTTAGAATCATTTGGTCTTAATTCCAATTTCAAAGCTCCCCAGGATTCCGAAAATCTCGAAGAAGATAGCTTCATCCATGGCATCTTCAATACCATCCTCAATTCCGAGCACCATGGCTGCTTTGAAACCATCTCTGTCTGTCTCGATACCGAACCCCTCAATATTGATGGTGAGTACCTTGTCTGCTTCTGAGCTGTCCACACTTTCTTTGATACCGACACCCTTGGTATCAAGCACCTTGGTGGTAACAACTTGTATGACTTCTCTGAGCTCTATATAGCCCTCTACTGCTCAGATTCCATCCTTGCAGAAGGTTCCCTCTGCTTCTCAAGATAAATAGCATTAAGTAAAAAAGAAGTCTATGACTGCTTTGGCTGACTCAGAACCTGAAAAGGCCAAACAGAAACATAAATCTAAGCCTTATGTGCCGGCCTCAGTACAGATACTTACTACTCCTAAACACTGACAGCTGTTTTGGGCTTGACACTGGCAAATACTATACCTTTGGTTCTGGCTATGGTGACACCTCCGGCCTTGCTTCCCACCTCTGTCCCCTTAGTGGACTCGATACCGGGAGTGTTAACATCAGCCTCACTGAGTGTGGCTTCACTTCCTTTGCCTCATTCCACTCTTTCTGTACCACTCTCGCTGTTGACTGTTTCTCCACTCCCTCTAATCCTGTCCTTGGTACTGTCACAGATCTTCACCTCTCCGACTCAGATCTACAGGCTTTCATTCTCACCTCCTCCCCCTCAGCCTCGGGCAGCTTCAGCTGTGAGATCTTGCCGCTCCCCAATACTATCATGGGACTGGGTGAACCTCTCAGTATCATCGTCAAGGCTCTATTATTGAGGCTCTCCATTCACTTCAGCCTCTTGCTTGGAGTGTTACTGAGCAGAGGACACTGAAGAGAGCATCCCTCATACAGATCCTACTCTCCTTCCTCCCAGGACCGCTACCATCATAGAGAATTTTATTACCACTCCTCATCTTGGTACTGGGCTCATTTCTGCTCATGTTCTCGATCAGCCCCTTGATATCATGCCTCTCAGTCCGAATTCTACTTTAGACCTTCTACAACCCCATCACCATTTCTACATCTGGAAGAGTGTGTCAGCACAGTGCCTTCATCACCACCTTGCACTACTGCTACAGCCTCATGCCCTTTTCCTTCACCACCTCAACCTTCAACATCAATGACAACTGTGACTTTTCCTCTGGTATTCTCCATACTGGCTACATCTATCACATCGATTTCTGTCACCAGTCAAGCAGTCTAGTGCATTACTCCTGCTTCACCTCAACAATCTACTGAAGAGTCGACCTACAACACTGAGATCTCATCTACTTACCCCTCTCCTCTGATTGAATCACTTCAGGGGGAGGTGGAAGATATGAGTCCTCACTCTCCCACTGAGGCTGTTCAGCTATTCTCAGATGTTGCACTAGAATGGCCAGCACCTTGGGCCTTCAGGTTGAGGCTCCTCCAAAACTGGCCAGGGACCCGGTATTCCAGATTGTTGATGGCAAGGCAGTGATCTGGCCATACTATCCTTTTTGGCCTTTTCAGATATCATGCATCTTTCATGGACAAAGCCTGCCTCAGTGCCACCTGCTTCTAAACAAGGTTTAGCCTGACAAAGCCTCTTATTTTTTGACCCACCCAACTCCCAACTCTAGTGGTGGAATCTACCTCCATGCAAATTCAAGATTGTGACCCTACAATTCATCCTGCCCTTCCTCCATCATGGAGAGTGGTTCTCATCCATTGACCTAAAAGATGCTTATTTTCACATCGCTATCTGGTCTCAACATTGCAGATATCTTCGGTTCACCGTGGATGGAGATTTCTATCAAAATACCTCTCTACTGCTCCCCGAGTCTTCACAAAGTGCATGTCAGTACTCATCTCTCACCTAAAAATCCAGAGGATAAAGATATTTCCTTATCTGGACAATTGGCTTTTGGTGTTGTCCCACGAACAATTATACCAAGATGTCCACGATGCCCTCTCTCTTCACACCGATTTGGGTTTCACTGTCAATCCTTCCAAGTCAATTTTGGAAGCAGTCAGAGTCATAGAGTACATCGGTACATCTCTAGACTCAATCATGGCTTGTGCCTACGCCAACCCGAAAGGCCTAGTCTCTTTGGTCTTACCTCCATATTGTTCTTGGTCATTGTCTTCCCTCTTCTGGGCCTCATGGCTTTGACCACAACTGTCACCTACCTGGTTCACCTGAAATTCAGGACTCTTCAAGAGTGGTTCCTCTCTTTTTTCAACCACCTTCACAACCAGCAGTCCAAGAGGCTAACTCTCCCTTCCAACATATGGGCCTCACTCCATTGGTGGACTGTTTCCAGAAACATTAAAACAACCTTCCCAGATGGTCACCACAGATGCCTTGATAATGGGCTGAGGGGCTCCATATGAGGATCTTTGAGTCCAAGGTCACTAGTCCTCTTCTGAGTAAGAGATGCACATCAATGTCCTTGAATTCTTGGCTGTTATTAAGGCCTTTGGGGCATTCGAAAACCACCTTTACCACAGTGTAGTCCACAGACTAACACAACAGGGTGGCACACACTCGCCCCCACTTCTCCGCCTTCTCTTACAGCTTTGGAGGCAGTGCACAATTTGTTCCATTTACCCAATGGCAGTCCACCTGGCAAGCAAGGACAATATTTTGGCAGACTCCCTGAGCTGGGACAAATGGACACTATCGTCCAGGGCATTCAGCCTCATCACCTTTCATTAGGGGATTCCTCAACTGGATCTTTTTGTCTCCCCAGAGAATGTGAAATACCCACTATTCAGCACCAGAGCCAGACAAGGATCAGGTTCGCTAGAAGATGCCTTCCTTTTGGACAGAAGCCGTTGCCATCTCTATACTTTTCTTCCTCTTCCCCTAGTGGCAAGGGTAGTAGACAAAATGACAGATGACAGCTCTGATGCAATACTGATGGCACTATATTGGCTGAGACAGCCTTGGTTTACCCCTCTCCTCCATCTGTCCAGGGGCTGCTTCCTCAAACTTCCTGTATGGTGTGACCTTCTCTCACAAGACAACGGAGCAGTCCACAACCTTCATCTAATGGCCTGGAGGATCCATCATTGACTGCTCTAGAACTTCTACAGGTTTTCTCTGTCTCTTGTAAGGACTCTACCAAACGGCCCAACTCTTACAAACGGAAGCACTTTTGTGCATTTGCTGAGGCAAGAGTGGACCCCTCCTCACCTGTTCAACTCTCTACTGTTTTACACTTTCTCCTTCATTTATGTGGCCAAGGACTTGCCTTTTCTCTCTGATAGTTCATTTTTGTCTGCTGTAGTGGCTAACTAACCTTCTGGTCCGCCCTGTTCAAAACTTCTCACCTCACCTACATTAAAGAGTATCTTCAAAGGGCTGCATCATTTGTACCCTCCAGTTCCTCCACTGACACCTTCCTGGTTACTTTCTTTGGTTCTCATACAGCTCACAAGACCTCCCTTTAGCCTATGGGTTCATCCTCACTAAGACTGTTGACCTTCAAAATGGTATTCCTTGTTGCCATCACTTTGACCAGACAGTCCTCTGAATTAACTGCCTTGTGCTCAGATGAGCCCTATCTCATTTTTCATAGAGACAAGGTTGTCCTCAGACCTGAGATCTCCTTCCTCCCCAAGGAACCATCCACTGCTTTGGAAAAGACTATGAACACGCTGAATGTTTGCTGTGCTTTGGCGTTTTATGTTCAGTGTTCTGCTGAGTTCAGATTAACCGACAAGTTGTTTGTTATTGTGGACCCAGGAAGGGCCACCCTGTTTCTTCTCAAAGATTTGCAAAGTGGATTGCACAGACTATTCTCCTAGCCTATGAACTGGCTAAACACCCTCCTCCTATTGGTGTGTGCCCACACTCAACCAGGGCTGTCTCCTCTTTGACTGCCTTTCTCAGAGGTATCCCTCTACCTGATATCTGCAGGGCTGCTACATGGTCTGAGCCTTCCACCTTTGTCTGGCACTATAGACTTGATTCCAGGTCTCACCATGATGCCAGCTTTGGTCATGCCATTCTCTTTTCTGTTATGCAGTGGCCTTCCCACCATCCTCAGGTAAGCTTTTTAGTCACCCTATTGTGTGAGGCACAGAGCCCAAACAAACCTGCCCTACCTCTGCTCTGTCAGGTTCCTGTATCTTTGGGTGAACTTGAACTGAAGAAGGAGATAGACTGGCGGGGTTGGGCACGCTTAGTACACTGGAGTGGGTGGGGCTTCCGCCAATTTGCTCAGCTTTTCAGCTATATGAATGGAGTCTCTATGCAGGTGCAAACCCTACTGTGTGAGAGCACAAATGACCACTCAGAGAAGTAGTTACAGGTAAGCAACCTGTTTTTCTATGGACCTTTGTATTTTCTTTGTGTACTTATGTTATGGGCCAGTATGTGGCCGCCCCAGGGCTATTTACCTTCCATCACCAGGTTCTGCTGCTTTGGCTCCTGAGTTGCCAGCCTATAGGATTATGATAAGGAAGATACAGTTTCTTTTGCAATCTGCTTACTTTAGCTTTTGGCCATCCCCCCATCCCAGTTATTTTACAAAGTGAATGCTCTTCATAACAAGATGTTGCTGACCAGGTTCCTGTAGCTTGCGAAAGTTTCAATATGATCACTGGGCATGCTGACTAGGGAATTCTGGCAGCTGAAAATAACTTTTCTAAGCGTTACCATTTTCTATGTAAGCTTGCTGGAGCTGGTCCTTTCTTTCAACTTTGTCTGGATCAGGCATTTAAGGTATTCACGTTCCTCATCTAGTGAATGGTTTTCTCACTTGCTTTAGCTTTGTTCAACTTGACCTTTTCCTTTATAGCTTAAAATAAATGAAAATAAAACAAAATCTACTAAGCCATCAAGTGATGAACATAGTGATCAATACAGTTATTTTGACAGCTCTATTTGAATCTTTTATAAATTACTTAGAAACTGCACAAAAATGCATGAAATTGTATTTAAATTACCAGTGTAGCAAACATAAAATTCCTCTAAATAAAGCTTTTCTGAATTTGTGCTAAGATAAATAATTTAATGATAATGTTTGTACCTTGGCACAGAGGTGATGGTAGAACAAATGAGAATTATCACAGCATGACTTCATGAATATAAACAATAAAAAGTATTGCTGAAACAGGTGCAATATATATCTTACCTATGTGACGGATCCATTATGTCGTGTCGTTTCTTCAAGACATTTTCTCATTGTTGCATTTTGAAAACAACAGCAATAGAGTTGGCTTTTGATTTTTAAAGCCTGTTCAGAAAAATTGCATGTGGATTGAATTGGCTCAGTATTATTGTTAAAGTTTTCACTGTATTCAGTGGTACCATATCATATGAATTTGCAATCCTGATGGAAGTAAATGAGTTGAAAACTGGGAAATTTTTCAAGTTCTAAACTGTAAACTCATAAATGTGTGTGTAGGGGGAGGGGTGGATAGCACAGTTTTAAGCTTACTTGTTCACCTTGGAGCTTTACCAGTTAATTGTGCCTGGGATTGCAGTATGGTTGTATGGCTGTGAAAGGTAGATATTGAAGAAAACTGATAGGAAGAAAATCATCTCATTTAAAATATGATGTTGGATGAAAGTTCTGTGGATACCATGGACTACCAAGATGACCAATAAATGATTCCTAGAGCAAATCAAGCCTGAACATTCTCTAGAAGCCAAAATGAATAAATTCAGACTTTTGTACTTTGGACATATCATGAGGAGGCATGGTACATTAGAAAACACAATATGGCAGATTCTTGTAATACTTGGTAATTCTTGTAATACTCTCTTAATACTTGGAAAGACTGAACACAATAAAAAAGGAGAAAGACTGCATTACAGGTGGATGGACTAAATCAAGGCCATGGTTCTCAGTTTGCAAGACCTGAGCAGGGCTGACTTGGAAGTCTCTCATTCATAGTGTCACTATAAGTTGAAGTTGACCTAATCACAGTTACAACAAGGGTTGCAATATTAATATAATTATAATGTGCCTTGAAGTGTGTGATTAGGCCCAAGATATATGGATAAAATGCTAAGAGCAGTATTACAGTCCTTAGTGCCTGCATTTACCCCCAAACAAACAAACAAACAATATGAAGTCAAAGGTTTTCATGGTTGGCATCCATGTTTTTTTTGTGGGTTTTTCTGGCTATGTGGCTGTGTTCTAAAAGAGTTTATTCCTGTCGTTTCACTAGCATCTGTGGCCAGAATCTTCAAAGAATGCTGGCATGGAAGTGAGTAGGGA
>CM034710.1:90634942-90649294 GCA_020142125.1 Phrynosoma platyrhinos | reverse complement strand
TGCAGCCTTGTTTGACTCCTTTGCCAATTGGGAACCATTCTGTTTCTCAGTAGCAGCTTGTCTTGAGTACAGATTCCTTATTAGGATTATCAGATGTGTTAGCACTCCCATGTCTTTAGGGGTGTTCCATAGCCTTTCATGATCTATGGAGTCAAAGGCTTTGCTATAGTCTATAAGCACACACTGATTTTGATATATATATATACTCCCTGCTACACTCCATTAGCCATCATATATTTGCAATGTGATCCCTGGTTCCTCTTTCGTTCCTGAACCCTGCTTGGATCTCTAGGATTTCTCTCTCCATGTGTGATTGGAGTCTATATGACTACTACTTTTGAAACTGAGTATAAACATGAAACATGAAGCAAAGCTGTTGTGGTCCAGTTTGGTATCTGGAGTGGTTGCTTGCAATCTCACTTCCTCCCATTTAGCTACACTGTGTTTTTGCTGTGTACTTTTATTATGGATTTAGGACATACCAATTGTCCGATTACTGTTGTTGTCCCTTAAAGATAACTCTGTGAAAAGGGGTACTGGGGTTCCTGAAAATAAATGTATGATCATCTGCCTAAAGAAACTATTTCCGTCCGATTCCTTACTCATATATATTGATGTATATCTGCTTGCTTTTGTATGTCAGCAGCAGCTGAAGAACTAGACTGATGGCTGGCTTATGACTTGTGCAAAATGTAGTCTATGTTGAAAATCTAAACTATTTTACAAAGAATGTGAAGAAACCTATGGTTGTATAATTGCATAGTTGTACGATTAACCTTCCCTTATGCCTTCTGTATATAAAATGATTCCAGGATTCCACCCTAGACTTCTCTATGCCATGATTTCTTTCTCCATCTTATTGTTACTCAGGGTAAAAATTCAGTCATGAAGTCTTCTTTAGTAGTTTGAATTGGAATAATCCAGAAATAAATTTACATTATAAATGATTTTGATTAAGACTGATATTAGTGTTGGAAAGAGTATTCAAAAATGGTTGTAAAAATGTTTCTTGACTGTCAAGAAAACATGACAAGAATCATTCTGGCCTGATAGGAACCTTTGCAATTTGAACTTTTTCTATGCAAAATTTGCACATCTGCACAAAAATACTGCATGCAAACTTTGGGCAGATTGAGCCCTGAAGGATGAATACTCTTCAAAAACAGCACAGTTTTTGAAGGAAAGGTTTGGGTAGAAAACCTGAGAGGAAAGAACAAACACTAGAAAAGACTGCAGAAAAAGTTCATTTTTCTATGATAACTCCAGACCTCTAGCCCCACTCTCCTTTTGATGCTTCTTTTGGGAATGTAATTTCTTCTTTATGGTAACATTGAGTAATTTGAGTGATTTTCTTCCCCCTGGGAGAAAGTCTTTGAAAGCCACACAGTTTTTGAAGGCTATTTGCAATTCAGGTCTCATCTGCACAAAATCCACACTTGGCTGTTTTGCATAGAAAATAATATTTCATCACAGAAATTTTAATTCTTGAGCAGAAAATGTTGTTTTGTGTGCAAAATAGCTATGTGAGAATTTTGTGCAGAGTAAGTCTAACTAGGAGAATTCTCATCAATCCAGAATTCTCCTCATCAGGGTTTCTCAGCACTTGCAAAACATGTTTATTAAAACAATTTTTCAAATATTTTCTAATATTCTTTCCATCTCTAGTAACCCTTCATGATGGGATCTGTCTTTCAGCTCTACTTCTTTCTCCCAAAGCTCCTTCCCCTATCTCCCAAATTTCCTCTTTCAGATCAGCTGCTCCTCATCCTATCATATTGATCCTTCCCCCAAACAAAGAAAAGTAGAAATAACATGACTCTGAAGGTTTTTCAAAATCCTGTACCTCTTTAAATTATATTATTGCTGCACTCACTTCTGCCTAAGGAATAAGGGTAATGTTCATTGTGTATGTCTTCCTAATATGGAAGGTGAGCTCCTCATAATATCTTTCACTGCTTTCTAAAGTGTTCTGTCTAGTGCTAGGGACATTAGAATCATACAGTCATAGAACTGGAAAGCCCAATTGAGTTTGAACTTAAGGTGGTTCAGATATTGAAGGATGTCTCAGCGAGACTTTTGAAAAAGAGAAAAGAATATGCTTTCCTCACAGTCTTTTTGAGACAACAAGGAATTTCTTATAGATGAGGTAACCCAGATGGTTTGATATTTTGGTAGAAAAAAAGGAGGATTCTGGGATAGGGAAGAAAAGAAGAGAGAAGCGAGAGATAGTGATTGAGATGAAAGGAAAATAAAAATAAAAACTTGATAGCCCTAGCAGAGAAATAGTGAAAAAAATAGTAATAAGATAAGGGGCCCCCCAAGAAAGCGATAGCCAGGAAGAAGCTGGTGCAGCTAATTGGAGGTACGGAAGAGGAGGAGAATTATCTGAAGAAGAACTAGAGGAAAATTTGGTGCTGGGAAGGTACTGTGAGGAGGGAGAGCTCTTAAGAGATCGAAATTTAAATAGTGAATAGTAACTAACACGATACTAGATCAGCAATTTCATTTCTGATTTAATCATCAAGGTACGATAGTTTTCATTGATTAGTTGATGGAGCAACTGACATTTATCACATGGAATGTGAAAGGGCTTAACACCCCTCAAAAGAGAAGAAAGATCTTTCACTATCTCCAGAAATTGAAGGCTGACATTTTATGTTTATAGGAAACCCATATAAGGGAAAAGGATGTTACTTATCTAAAAAATAGGAAATTAGGAAATAAATATGTGGCTGCCACCAAAAAGAAGAAAAAGGGAGTGGTATTATATATTGCGGAGAAAATAGAATCTAAGTTATTATTATTATTGGATCCGAATGGTCACTTTATAATAGTTTGTTGGTTTATATGCTCCCTTAACAAACAAAAGTGAATTTTATGATTGTTTGTTGAATAAACTTGAAAACTTTAATCATGATTCGATAATTGCACTTGGTGATTGGAATGGGGTTATCGACCCCCAATTGGATAGAGATTCACACAAAAAAATTAAGTTGCAACAAGGAAAACTCCCCCCAATTTTTTTTGAACTCATACTCCTGCGCATGTGGAAATCAAAATGGCAGCCGCGACATGCGCAGAGGTGGCTGCGGCCACGTGCACTGCGGCAGCGGAGGTGGCAGCGCGCGGGGAGGTGGGGGTGCGCACACAGGCGTGAGCATGTGTACCGCCATTCCCCCCCTTGGCCCGGTGGAGGGGAGGACTTCGGAGGACCGGCCCCCGGCTCAAAAAGGTTGCCTACCCTTGTAGTAGAATATAAATGAAGATCATTGTATATTTCTAGAAGAAAGGTTTAGCTGGTGCATTTTTAGAGAGCTTTCTTTTAATATGTAATTAGTTATTATTATAGATCAAATATGTAAAACACAAGTTACTGTGGTAGTTATGATTATAAAAGTACTTTCCAGCATGAACCTGTAGTTGAATCTTTTGATATTCCTCTCCCACCAGGACATCTAACATATATAATAATAAATAGATGATACAACACAGACAATAAGAATGCTAAATGCTAAAATGCTAAATGTTAAAGTAATATGTTAATATACTAAAAAATTCCTTATCCGTCACTACTCATCTTGGCAACTTGTTAATCTTGTTAAGTTGCAGTCATAATTTAGATTAATTATACCTTCACACTACTTTCAGCATACCCAGTCTTTTTTTTTTTTTTTTTTTTTTTTTTTTGGAATCTAAGAAGGGTCAGGCCAGGTTAATAGTTGGATTGAAGACCACCTGGGAATAGCAGGGTTCTCCAGGCAGGTCTGGGCATCCATTCTTCTTGAAACCCTGGAGAGATTTTGCTAGAGAACACAGGTCTGGAACATCTAATTTATAATAAAGCATTTACCTATGTTTTCATCACTCTATTTGGATAAAAATGAATGGATTAAAAAGAATTTATTTATTACTAGTACCTCCTAATTTAAACATGTCTATATATGAGCCCAACACAATATTATACATTACACTCAAAACATTAATGAATCTTTTATAGTGCTAGGCTTGTTACCAAAATATCTGTGGAAGTGTTTCTAGCTGTAAGAGGAACTGTGCATGGCAATGGCTATGCATGATTCCTCTTTCCTTTTCAGGCTTACATGGGATCTCCCTTAAAAGCAATAATCACAAAGAGCAGCTGCTTGGGGAGGTAAGATGTGTGTGTGTGTGTGAGAGAGAGATCAGAACAGTTACAACTTTTTAAGAAGACTTTATATTTGCAAACTTGGACTCCAGCTGTCATACAGTCAGCCCTCCATATCCACAGATTTTTTATTCCACAGATTCAAACATTCATGGCTTTAAAATATTTTTAAAATATATAAATTCCAAAAAGCAAGCCTTGATTTTGCCATTTTATGTGAGGGACACCATTTTACTATGCTATTGTATTCAATGGGACTTGAGCATCCATATATTTTGGTATTCACAGGGGGGTCCTGGAATCAAACCCAGTGGATACCAAGGGCCCACTGTAAATTATATTATTATAGTTTATAGGTTATAATTAAGTTTATAAAACATGCAAAATGTAAGAGTGTAAAGTTATTGCTATACAGATGTTTATTTCTAGGCATTTTGTGTACATGGGGATAACCTATGTGAAGTGAAATATATATTACCAGAGGGAAATAACCTTGTGGAAATCAGTGAACATTGAAGAAGTTAATGAAATCTTCATTGACAATATTGTCATTATAAGCAGTGAGAGCCTGCATAGGAAATGTATATACAAAGCATACAGATTCAACAGTTATCCCAATTTACAAAAATGCAACCAAAAAGTGCAAAACAGGTACTCTGAAGAAAAACTTACATTGTTTACCACATCCTTATCAACCATAACTTAACAGAGAAGTGAAACTAAATAGCATGATCAGTCACTATTTATTTCATGTATTTAAGGTATTTATATGTCAGTTCTCAGCATGCAAAGGCCGCCAAAGTGATGCTCATTGGGTGACCTTGGACAAGTATGTTGAAGCACTCACATTTCAGGCAGGCACATAGGAGAAGAGGTAGTCTTTTGATATGCTCAGATAGCTTTTAAAAAAACTTATTGATAGACAATATGCTCAAAGTGATTCACAAAAAAGGATGGTGGTGGTGGTGGTGGTTTTCCTGTTTTGAATACTACTACTAATAAATTTTCAATATCAGAACAATATTATTTGGAGTCCAGTCCCAGGTGTTGATAGGACAGGGATGAAACATCTTCTTTCCCAATTGTTAAGTAAAGTTTTTTCGTCTGGACAGACTACATTCTAAACTTTGCTTTAAAGGGGATAAAAATATGCCAGTGGGACTCTCCAACCATAAGTACAACTCGATCAAAATGGCAAAATTTTCATACTGCAAGGGAAAGTGTTATGCCTTACCTAGAACCACTCTAAAAATAGAACATTTTAAAAATATCATTGTACTGGTTCATTTTGCTTTCTTTATGCTACTCTGCTAAAAACCAAGAAAAGTGAATTGTTGAAACAAACAAACAAAAAAACCCTAGCCTTTCAGATCAACAAGAAATTGTTGAGCAACATGAATGGGAAGAAAGTGCTTCATAGGTCAGAGTGACATTTTCTTCAGAATGAATTTTTGTTCTTAAATTGCTCTTAACAACTTGTGTTATGGAGAAACTATGATGAAGAAAATGGTTTGTCTAGAAATCAGGAAGAAATTGCAAAATTGTTCTTTGGAGGCAGATCTAACCAATTAACAATTTTAATGTCACAATGACAAATGTCATGCAGTTTTCAATCAGATGGTTCTTTTCTAAAATCCAGTGGTCAAATATGTGGTTTTTTTTTTAAGATAAATAGAATGCATGATTATTATTATTTTTAAAACAAAGTACATGGTGAAGCCCAGATTTATATATGTATAACAAACTCAATTTAAGCTAATATAGATTAGAGTTAGGTTTGTAAATATTTGGAGAAAAATTTTCATCAGAGTAAGGAGCTCTCCATAACCATATATATAAACTAAATATATAAACCTACCTAGGAGAAAAAATGCCTGAACTTAGTGGTGCTTGCTTCCAAGTTAATAAATACAGAGCTGTGCTGTAAATTAATTCTAAAACATCTAGTAAGTGAACAAATAAGAAATAAAATCAGGGGAGAAAATTAATGTCCTCAGCTAATGTAAGACAATGGAAAATTGAGCTGCTTCTGTCTTCAGTGTCACCGGTGTTGGTTAATATAAATTTCACAGTGTGAAACTGGATTTTCTGTGAAAGTGTGTAGAATTAGTTATAGATTCTTCTATGTCAGGTGACTTAATTAGCAGAGGAAACAGAGTACTACTATTCTTCTAAATAAGCAGGAAGACAGCCATATAAGCTATGTTCTATTCCATTGATATCTTCATTGATAGTGTCAAATGCCAACTAAGTAGTGTTGTTGCAGGGCGGAGGGGTATTTTGTACTTCATAAAACTGAAATCATGCTGGGACAGTAAAATACCCATTTTCTCTCTTTCCTTTTTACAATGACCAAAATACTATTTTATTTTTTTAGAAAACATTAGACATGTGCATCAGAAAGAAATGGGGCAGTGATGGCAGATGACAGGCAGACAAAATACCAAGTTTTGATCAGAAGAAGTAGGTCTCAAACTGATAGACCTCTGTGCATCCCACTTTTCATAAGTTAACACTCTTACAGCATACCTCATCGTGAAGTAGGGAAAGGTTGCTTTAGTAAGTTCTCCTTCCCTTATTCCCATTGATTAGTGCTGTCACAGATTTGACCCCCAAGCATTCTGTGAGGCTGTGGGCAGTAATGTAGACCCGAATCAACAAGGAGTGCTGTCCGTGGAACCCCTGTTGTGGACACAGAGGATTTTTTCTTTAGCAATATCCAGTCATGTATTTAGATTTTTAAAAAATACCTTCAAAGGGTAGGGGTTTTTCTAGGCCTAGATTTAGAATCTATTCTAACTATGGAGCTCATCGCACCACTAAATAAAGCATTTTACCTGTCCCAAATTCAATCTTAATTCGGGCTGCATCAGTACCCTATCACAGCGATATTGAAATTCCACCTCGGTCCAGCCCAGGTCCAGCCCTGGACCCAGGAATGCTCCAGCAGCCATTTTTTTTAAGTTGGAAAACTCCTGGTTTTGAAAAGAAGCATGCTGAGTGCCCCTGGGACCCAGGCTGGACCTGGGCTGGACCCGGGTGGTGGTTTCAGTGGCAAAATCACTGCAGTAGGGTCCAGATACAGCCCAAATTAAGATTCAGTTTGGGATAGGTAAAATGTTTTATTTTAGAAGTGTGATAAGCTCCTATGTCTTTTTTTTATTCTAAAACCGAAATTCACTTGTTAGTTCCACCCATTGAATCAGTGAGGATTACATAAATGTCAAGTTACCAAGTGTCAGTTGAAGCAGTAGATCTATTCAAGTGCTGGCTAATGCAAGTTGAGTGTCCCTTATATGAAATGATTGGGACCAGACATCTTTTGGATTTTTGATAGATTTTGGAATATTTGCATATATATACAATGAGCTATCTTGGGGATGGAGCCCAAATCTAAACATGAAATTCATTTATGTTTCATATACCCCTTATATACATAACCTGAACATAATTTTATACATAGTATTTTTTAATAATTTTTGTATCACACTAAGGGGGGAAGCAGACTGGCGGCCGTGGGCCGCCCTAGGAAGGTGCGCCGCAGGACCAAGGCATCCCCATGCCTCGATCCTGCGGCGTACCTTCGCCGCCCCTGAAAGGAGCGCTAAAATAGTGCTCCTTTCACAAATCAGCGAAAGTGCGCCACAAAATCTTGCGGCACACTTTCACTGACTTTTCTGCCACAGCGTGTCCAGACGCTGCGGCGGGAGGTTGTCCTCGGAGCGCCGGTCGTGTAGAGGGCCGGCGGCTCCAAGGACGACCTCGGGAGGAGGAAGAGGCTCCGAGCATGTGGCTGCCCCTCCCCTTCCTTGCCTGAGGATGGCTCTATTAGCTGTCTGCCGAGGCTCATCGTTAGTATACATTGAACCCTCAGAAAGCAAAGGCGTTTCCTATCCCATGTGGACTATTTTTGATTTTGGAGTATTTCAGACATCTGAATTCTGAATTCTGTATAAGGTATACTCATCCTTGTGACCCTGCGCCATCTGCCGGACGTGCTACCCCCTCCCCACGGCTTGCAACTCCATGGAAGTAAGGCAAGCAGTGACTACAAGTTAGTGCTTGTTAATTCTTTAATTATAGGAGAAGTAAGCCAGCCTCTTTAACCATCCCCCACATTTTTTGTTTATTTTATATGCAACTGTTGTGGGCTGGCCTGATTGCCTAAGGGCAAAAGGCAGGGTACAAAAAAAAAGTTATTATTTTCCTCATGCCCATGTGCCTGCCATGCTATTTCCACTTTGTGTTTTGTTGGCAGACTGCTCAGCATCCCACAGTCCCTCTGCCTTGGTCCTGGTGCAGTAAGTGACGTTTGGGGGATTTGGAGGGGACGACGGGCACCCCATGGCTCCCTGTGGCCCACTACAAACCTGTAATTGAATTTTTTTTTTGTTTTCATCTAGCTCCTTCTAATAAAACTGGATAAGAAAACTGAGCCCTGACACTTCCCATGCTCTCTCATTTCTCTCTCTCTCTCCCTCTGTCTCACAAACAAACATACACAAATAACACTTCTTATGACGAGTAAATTGTAATACTGTTTTACCTGGTAATGGTACACTGCTATACCAGATGATCCCACCTTCAAGCAGGAAGGCATGCTACAACAGATGATTGAGAAAACAATCACTACAAGATTTTTACATTTCATCAATTTTTCCCATTAAAATCCCCATGTTTTGTGCAAAGATTTGGCTAAAAATTCCCTAAATGCAGAATTGTTTTTGATCTTTTTTCATGATCTTACATAGTAGGAAGAAGATTTTGGAAATCATTTGTTCTTGTGTCTGTGAGTGAGATAAGCATCTCTAGCCACTATGCATGATGAAGCTCATGGTGCTTAGCCAAATTATTAAATAAAGGCTTACCCTTTAGATCTGTCCAAATGACAAATGCCGTTAATAGCAAGCACATTCTCATATTAGACATTTATTATTATTAAATGTGACATGTTTTTGTTCTAAATTGTGTTTGCTAAATTGCCTAGCTGTGAAGTTTGTAGAGATAAAAATGCCTGAAGGGGGAAAAACAGCTCTTATTAAATAACAGAAGTTCATTTTTAGACCACATCAAATGGTCTCAAAGGATTGGTGCTCTGCTTGGTTTTTTTTTTTAAATATAAAATTCAAAAAAATCAAAAACTTCTTTTGGTCAGCAAAATTTATTAGACATTATTTCTTGTCAAGAGTTTAAGAGACCTTTTTTTGGAAACAGTTTCAACTCTTCTTCCCCAAAATGACTATTTAGCATTACAGTACAGTTACTGTGTAGAATATAATACTGTAGTGGCTTGAGTGTTAGACTAACACACTGGGAGACCAGGGGTCAAATTTGTACTTAACCAGAAAACTCACTGGGTGACCTTGGACAAGTCACACACTCTCAGCCTTATAGGAAGGCAATGGCAAACATCTTCGGAACAAAACTGGTCAAGAAAACTCTGTGACAGATTTGCACTTAGGGTCACCATACATCAGTAATGACTTGAAATCACACAAAAACAACAGCAACAACAAAAACAGCAACTCAAAAGTCAGTACCTTTATTTTTCAGTGGTATGCATGCCCCAGATAAATGTCTGATTAGACACACAGTTAGGTCACAGAAAATCAGGTATTCACTATCAGAATTTCAATTGCAATTTATAATTTTAAGAGGAACACTTTAAAATAGAGGAGTTAGGAAATAAGACAGCTCACTTGCCATATCTGAATTTTACTCAGGACTTTAGGAGACATGACATGTTTGTGATTGTATGTTATTCAACTTTATTTTATTCAGCTGAGCCTACCAACAACAGAGGGATGATATTATAGAACTGCCATAGCCTTTCTCACACATGTTTAGTTGCAAATAATAATAGTGGTGATGTGTATAGTTAACTTGGGCCCAAAGCAGATGGACCAAAAGGTGCAAATTTTGGCTGCTTCAGGGACATAGCATGCAGATGAGACACACCCTTGGATCAGCCAGAAGCTCCAAGGCCACCTAAGGCAGCCCAGTCCACTGGCAAAAGGAGCAGTAAAAATGCTCCTGCCGACGACTCGCTTTGAACTGTGGTAGAAACCTGCTTTCAGAGTGGGCCACCCAGTTGCTGTGCTCCCTGGACAATCGGGGGCTGATTGGGGCTGGAGCAGCCAGAGGCTGATCCAAGCGGCCAGTCTGCTTCACCCCCTTGATAGACTTTTCTGTGTCACTAATATATATGTACAATTAGGCTTCACATCAGTTGAGTACAGTTGTCAGGCTATAGATTAGGGATGGGCAACTATTGGAGGCTAAGGGGCTGCATTAGCCCTCCTAGGAGACCTTGGAAACACATCCTCCACTAAGAAAAAACATTGTTATTTATTTATTTATTTATTGCTCCCAAATGCCCCACCAATGTCCTTGTAAGAGGTGTGTGAGGACGTTTTCACTATGATTTTCCCCAGGCATTTTAGGCCCAGTATAGCTCCCTTTTTCACAACAGGAAGTAACTAGAATCACATCCAGTTTTTTAAAAAGGTCCCTCACACCCCCAGGGAATGGATCTTGCCCATCCCTGCTATCAAAACTCGATTAAAGATCTGTTTATTATTTGTGTGCTCAAAACGGCGGGGAAGTTAAGTTCATGGGGTTTATCCTCAAGTGAATGTGTTCAAGATTTCAAACTAACCAGGCAATTCTAATTTGAATAGCATTGGCTGTGAGGGGATGGGAACAGACAGAAGCCTCCTATGCCAGTTGTACTGACCTTCTGTCCCCCTGAACCACCCTTATGCAGGCATAATCCCACATAAGGGATCTGCCAACACAGCTGATATGCCTGCTGGGATCAAAAGGTAGAAAAGACAAAGAATGTGCTGTACTGGCTATAACCAGGGTAGTCCTAAGTAGTTTCTAACATTCCTAGTCTGAGAGGTGCTAGATTGAAAAATCTTCAGCAGGCCTAATGTCCATTCAACTCATCCTCTGTTACTTTGGTGAGTCAAGACTAAACTCCAAAGCCATAGTAGTAATGAGAAGAAAGCCACTTTCTTGCTCCAGAGTAATGTTAACATGTACAAAACCTGAAAATCTTTGTTATTTCCTGCAAATATCTGGGATGAGGGTCAGAGATGAGAACACAATATTTATAATTGAGCATCAGGTTTGGTGAAAGGTAGAAAGCAATTTATGGAAGATAAACTACTTTTCCCCACCCCACCCCAAACAGACCCTGTTGTTTCCAATGCTTTGTGTTTATCAAATATGCTATCAAATTCTTCTTCATAAACCCCCTATCATTTGCTTTTTATTAGTAATGACTAATTCATTTATTCAATTACATGGTCTTTTAGAATTTTGCCAGGATAATGCAAACTCAGAATTATGTCTATATGAAAGTTCTTCATCCAGAGGGAAATCCCTATAACTTGTCTACTAATTAAAATGTACAACAATAAATGTTTGTTAAACTCTGGAGAAATTTCTTCCTTTTTATCAGCATATAAAAATTGTATTTCTGCATGTCAGCAAAATTAGTTAATCAAAAATAAATGAGAGGCAGTTTTTGGTGTTTACAGTTTCTGGAAAAGCTGGTTAATGTCTAGAGTATTGGACTGAGCACCATGCTTATGCTGGAAACTAAGCCAAGAGAAATTAGCATTATAAATTTAATGAACAATGGGAAGTACTATGTTGATGATGCCAGTGTTTACTATTGTAGTTCTGCTGTGTGCTTCTATAGTTTCTTGTACACTTGAAAATAGTGAACATTTGAACTGCTGGTACTGCAAATTAAATTGCACTTCCAGATATTTATACTGTTGTATTTTAAAGATATCTCAGTGCAAACTTTTCTGCAGAGGTAGCTAAATTCTGCCTCTGCAGAGGTAGCTAAATTCTATACTTAACTTGTAGAAGAGCAGGTACATTTTAATCCTGAAGTTATTGGGAATTTGGCTTTACCTACACAACCATCTTGCCTTGATCTGCTTATACTAGGAAGACTATTGTTTGACATAACAAAAGCAGGTTTTGCCAGGATTTGTAGTCCAGTCCATTCTTCAGTATGTTTAAAACCATTACTTAAGGTATTCCTTCCTTTACCTTGACTCTGGTTTTTAGAGACTGGAATGAAGAGGCAAAAGCTTTTAAATGCCCATATACACATGAAGAGAATTCATCTACTCATTGGTGTTTTGGGAAAATAGAAGAATTGGCTTAATAATAATAATATTTATTATTACGGCCACTCAGCCAGCACACAAGAATTACCTTAATGCTTCTCCACATATAGGCTTTCATATGGAGAACCATCCCCACATGCTTCCTGGATGCAGTTCTTTTGAGAACTATCTGTCATCTACCTACCTACCTATCTATCTATGAATGATAAATATAAAGCAAATCTACATAAAATCAGCCAACCAAGAAATCAATGATTTGTTATATATACACAGTCCATCTAATTAGTTGTGACAATATGAATATTTGGTAAAGAGATATACTCTACAGTCCTGTATAGGTGACAGTCAGCTAGGCACACATCTTGACATTAGTAGAAGACTAATAGTAGACATTGCAAAGACTGTTTCTGTTATGTATATTAATTATACATTTATAAATATATAAAATAAACTTGGTTTATTAATTTCTCACTCTTTAGGGTTTGTAGGTTATCAGTTTTCTTAGGCCACTTCTTTCTCTTTGTCACTTGACTGCAATCCTATACCAACTACCACTGAACTCAATAGGATTTAGTTCTGGCTAGGCATTTACAAGATTGTCATATCTCTGAAAGAATCTTCTGCATGGCTAGCAAATAAGTGTGTGGGTTTGGAAACAAGGACTGCTTTGCCAGCATATTATCATAACATGTGGTGTTGCATTTGCATCACTAGGCAACTGAGGATGTGACACAGACTTGGCTCAATTTTATGATGCCAGTAAGAACCAGGATATATATTTTACTATACATGCATTTGAATGCCAGCTAGTTGGCACTATCATGACAATTTAGTCTTTTAAGTAATTGAGTAAATTTTAAGTTTAAATTCACATTTATCTCATCCTATTTTTATCTCACCCTGAGAAAAAGTTGGCTGTATGAAAGTTGCTCAGATTCCTTGTAAAGGAAAGGAACCAATTCTGAAAAATGAGGATTGCTCAATTAGTTGGCAATAGGATGGGTTTAAGGGCTCTGTTCATGTAGGGAAATGGAGGAGTACCATAGAAGCCAAGATGTATTTTAGGTGTTCAATTGCTGACATATTTGTGTGTTTTTTCTCATAACTTCTTTAATTTCTTTTCATCAAACCCTTAGATCTCCCATTGGTTAATAGCAAGAGCCTAGCTTGAAATGTGAAAGCCAGACTGTAGGCTGATGAAGCCTCACTGCCTAAGTGCTTGCTCAGTTATGGAATACTGAACATTACAATTAAGAACATCTTGAATGTTTGAAATTAGGTGACATTCATGGTTATGCATGAGTGTGTTTGCTTATTTCCAACAAGCAGGGTGGATTTTAGAGAATCAGTATAATAAAGCCATTCATTTTCATGCAGCTTGCCAGCAGCTAACTCTCTTTCACTTAGTAGTTAGTATTTCACTGCCCCTTAGTAATTTTATAGAAGTATGTGGTTGTCAATGTTTTGCTTTCAAGCTCTTGGGAAATGAAGGCTCTGCATATCAAAGCCGTGATCCCTAATTACATTTATTTTTACTTTTTATTTTTGACATGTATACAACATTTAAAGGAAAGTATAATAATAGTAGTGGCTGAGTTCCAAGGCACTGCATATGTGAGATGTGGTTTTGCACTTTTCCTCCCAAAGAAAGATTCTCACAGCCCCCCATCCTTTCTTCAAGGAACATAAGAAGATATTCTCCCTCTCCTGTTGTATCTTCACATAAGCTTTGGTAAGTTTGAGCAATCCTGACAGGGACACATTTACTTCAGTAGTTCAGTGTCCATGTATATAGACTGAAGCCGGGTATCTTCAATCCTAGTCTTACACTGTAATCCAACCATTCCTAACCTGGTATCCTCGAGATATATTGGACTACAAGTCTTATCATTCCCAGGCAACATAGAATCATAGAACCACAAGGGCCATCCAGTCCAACCCCCTACCATGCAGGAACTCAAAGTCAAACCATCCTGACAGATGCCATCCAGCCTCTCTTTAAAGACCTCCAAAGAAAGAGACTTCACCACACTCCAAGGGAGTGTGTTCCACTGT
>CM034710.1:90607054-90634842 GCA_020142125.1 Phrynosoma platyrhinos | reverse complement strand
TATTAGTTATTCCTCCTAATTTAGTGTCATCTGCAAATTTTAGAAGCATGCCCCTTCTTCTTTCATCCAAGTCATTGATAAAGATGTTGAATAGCACTGGGCCCAGGACAGAACCCTGTGGCACCCCACTGGCCACTTCTCTCCAGAATGAAATGGAGGCATTGCTGAGCACCCTTTGGGTTTGGTCAGTCAACCAGTTACTAATCCACCTACCAGCTGTATTGTCTAGCCCACATTTCACTATCTTGTTTGCAAGAATGTCATGTGGGACCTTGTCAAAAGCCTTACTGAAATCAAGATATGCTATGTCTACCACATTTCCTTCATCTAGCTAGCTGGTAATTTTATCGAAAAAAGAGATCAGATTAGTCTGGCATGACTTGTTTTTGAGAAACCCATGTTGACTTTTAGTGATTATGGCAATCCCTTCTAAATGTTCACAGACTCTCTGTTTAATGAACTATTCTAGAATCTTCTCTGACTAAGGATATTCTAATTCCCACACTGCATTGACTGAAGGAGATGAAGAAATTGCTGCCTTTCCCCCAAAGTATATAATTCCCTGATGTAGCTTTTTCTGTTGTGTTACAACTGATGTAATTTGTTAAATCTATTACCATGACATGAAGTTAAGCCATAACACTGTTATTATACACCATGCTGGATCCATGTTTACCAGTATACATCCAAAGCTTAAACTTGGTTAAACAGTTTTCTCAAATAGAGCTGGGCAGATCTTTCATAGTTCATATTTTAGGTGAGTGAGGCTGCAAACTTAATTTGTTGGACAAAGCAACAATTAGTTTTGAGAGATGATGTGGCTTTCATGAAAGTTGTATTCCCAATTAAGAGAGAGTTGGCTGGAACTGATAGGAGATGTTTGTATTTAAGTACCTTCAAGTTGCCTGTCAACCTATGTAAAGAATACTCAGAGGTGGTTTTGCCAGTTCCTTCCTGTGAAATATAGCCTACAGCACCTAGCATTCATTGGTGATCTCCCATCCAAATACTAACTACAGCTGGCCCTGCTTAGCTTCCAAGATCATGTAGGATCTGTGCCCTAGGCCAAAACAACTTGAAGGCACCCAGCCAGGGAAGCTTCCAGTTGGCAGTTTAGAGAAGCAGTAGTTTTGCTCAGCCATAGTAACTTGTATTGTTCCTGGTGAGGCTTATTATGTGGCACAACGGATGTAAGAAAATCCATCTCTCCACTTTAAACATGATAAGCCTTTGTCACCTACAATGCAATTAATGCTAAAAATAGAAGAGCGCCTGTGATAAGGCTGAGACTTGAAGGGGATGAGCCATCGTCCAAATAACAAAGACTTATCTGGAGGGCCGGAGAAGTCAGCCTCCACTGAGCTGTCAGTTTGCTGATTGCCATTTCTCTGTGAGTTTGATGAAATATTCATGTCTTTGCTCTGCTCTCTCCAAGCACTATTGATTTCTTGTATAAACGTTGCTATATTTAGTCTAGACAAATGGAATGTGGCTTGCTGAAGAATAAATTGGATGAAAGGACTGGGTTCTTGCTGGCTGTCCGCTTTTCTTTTTGGTCTGAGACAATTATTTATAATCAAGGGTATCTTTTGTAACTTAAGGGTGATTTTGCAATGTTGTGATTAGCCTTTGAACAAAAACCAGGACTTGGATAATACAATTCTAGCAGGGTAGAAAGCAGGAAACACAAATGATACCTTGGAAAGTAAATACTGCTATAAATGCTACAGCCGTTGACAGCAACAATTGATATCTATTTGTTGATGGGGGGGGGGGAATAGAAATATTCAGCAACTATTCAGCAACAATCTCTGGAGGTTTTATGTATGTGCCAGATTATTCCCAAAAGGATTTATCACAAGCTTAAAATACATGTGCAAATATAACAAAGAACCTTGTATTTATATTGCATATTTTGTTGGGGGCAGGGGGGGGAACAGACCATTAATATTATGGCAAAATATATTTTTTACTTTATGTTTTGTTCATTTTCTTGAACAGAAAGAAGGGAGATGTGGGGGGAAAGATGTTGTTTAAAAAGCAAAAGTGGAATATGCTTCCAGTGAAGCAGAAGTATGTATTTCTAATATATGTGTCCAGACATGGAGACTAATCTGTAGGTTTGCTTTTAAAAACAGCTTGTGTGCTACTGTCCTCTACTGGATGAAATGCAAATTGATCTGTTTTGCACCATGGAACTCCTTTCAGCTATGATAGATAGATAGATAGATAGATAGATAGGCAGGCAGGCAGGCAGGCAGGCAGGCAGGCAGGCAGGCAGGCCGGCCCTATGTAAATGATAACTGGAACTCTATTTTTAAGAGCAGATCAGTTATATGAATTCTTAAATTATCCAGTTGCCTGCCTCTGAGGTCTACCAGATGAATGTTTCTAAAACAAATGGCATGTTGAAGGTTTTACTCTGTGAAACAATGGATGTGAGACAGTGGTTAATAATGGGGTTTATTAACTATTCTGCATGGCACTGCTTGGAGCTGTAGCAAGCAAACTGTCCTAAGTAAACAAGTCCTGCTAAGTGGTTATCCTACTGATTCAACCAGAGTTGTTGGTCTTCTCAAGGCTGCGGAATTACCAAAGATCCTGCTATAAACTACATTTACATCTCCACTGTAACATCCATACCCTCACCAAATACCCTGTCTGCTGAAATGTTGATATCTGCATCATTCTGTATACCATTTAAAAAACAGAGGGTGAAACCAAGAGAGATTATTAGATCTTGCCCTCATACTCTTTTAGCTTTACCAGCACACTGAACATTGAAAGAGGGATCAGTTCTTTTGTAAGGAACATTCCAGTGGAGTGAGAGAGAATGAAATGAGGGCATTTTACATTTCATATGTCTTTTTTTTTCCTTTTTTCCTTTTTTTTTTTTTTTTTGGTATTCATTATTGTTGCTGGTCTAACAAGCTGTGCTGAGATCTTTCTTCTGAGGAAAAATGAGTTTGGAGAACTTTGCTGCTGGAAATTATACATCAATGTATAATCTGATTGCTTTAAATGCTGTAACTCGCCCCAATTGCCGCGCAGAGGGGTGGGCTATAAATAAAAATTTATATATTATTTATTTATATCAAATTCTGAGGAGACCAAGAAATGAATTTGTCCTAAAACTGTTCTTTGGATTATAAGTGTTTCCTTGTTTCTTTTTCATGCCCCATTAGCTCCACTAGAGGTACTCAGAGATATTTTAGCAGCAATTCCCAACCTGTGAAAATACAGTAGCGTGAACAGAGAATTTAGCCCTTATATGATGTTAGTTTGTGTCCAGCAGCAGCTCACAGAATGGGGGTAGAATTTCAGTCTAGAATGTTTCCCAGTACCACCTGGAAATGTGAGAGATTGAACCTGGTACCTGAAAGTTAAAGACAGTGTTAGGGGAAAAATACTTTCTTGAACTATAGCTTTCAGAATCTGGACATATGGCAATTATAGTGCAATGAAGTATTTTTTTTTCATTCTAGCTAAAGGGACATGGTGGCTTATTGGTTAATAAGTCTGACAATCAGAAGGTCAGAAGGTTGGCAGTTCAAGGCCCAAGCACCATGGGATGGGGTGAGCTCCTGTCACTAGTCCCAGCTTCTGCCAACCTAGCAGTTCAAAAGCATGTAAAAGTGCAAATAGATAAATAGGTACTACTTTGGTGGGAAGGTAACAGCTTTTCCTTCAGTCATGCTGGCCACATGACCACAGAGTCATCTTTGACTCCACTTGCTCTATGGCTTAATAATGGAGATGAGCATTGCCCCCTAAAGTTGGGTAAGATTAGACATTCATGTCAAGGGGAAATCTTTACCTTTTACTTTTAGCTAAAGATAGAAAATTGTTCTACCTGCACATAAGGATGTCCGCTGTACTGTGTATGATATACTGTTTGGACTATGGCTGGAATTCTGCTAGTGATATACACACACAAATGTCTCTTTTTGGAAGGAGCTTGATGTGATATTCTGTAGTCCTTTGTGCAAAATCCCAAACTCCCCTCTCCCAGCTGTGAAATCCTGGCAGGTGCTTCTGCTGCTGCTTACTGGTGAGGAGAGGAGAGAGCAGGAAAGAAATTCAACCAATGTTGCTCCAAGGGGAAAGGATCGGAGGATGTAATCCTATTTCCTTCCCCTTCAGAACTGAGGTTCATCAGTGTCCAAATTACCTCCCTGCTTTATCCTCCCTCCCTCCCACACACACACACACACACACACTGGTAAGCAGCAACACTGGGCCCTCCAGAGACTTATTAGGTGTGTGTATGGAAGAAGGTGGAGTTTTAAATGAAGCACAAATGGTTAGAGCAGAGGTGGGCAACTGTGGGAGGCTAAGGGGTTGCATTAGACCCTCAAAAGACCTTGCAAGGTTACGCTTATGCTTCACACCACACTTGCACATCACACCATCACACCATCAACATGTGATCAGCTTTTCCAGGCTTTCCAGATGCAGAATTGCAACAGTATTGTCTCAGGAAAGACATCCTGTTGCATGAGTCATTCTTAGACATCCCTCATTATTCACTTTGAAATAACCATTATAAATAAAGACTATAACACAGTGGTGGAAAACATGATTTGCACACATAGAGGTTCCTAAGATCAATTCTAAGCATCACTGGGTAGGGATGATGAAAAAAAATGTGGCCAGTCAAGGAAAACAGTACTCTGCTAGATAGACTGACAGTCTGGCTTGACATAAAATGGCTTCCTGTGTGATCTAGGGACCTATGTTTACAAGAAAACTGGTGGGAATTTGCTCAGTATTCTTTGCAGGTGCCCATATGACCTCAAGTAGTTTTGCAAGTTTACACAAAGGCATGCCCTTTTACAGTAGTGCAGTTAAAACTGAACATTGGGCAAAAGAGCATGCATGTATCTGGTTACAGATTTTGGCTTTGACAATGTATTGTTGTTTTCTACCAGAAAATAGTGTTTGTTCCTAAGTAAATGCATTTATCAGGGCAACCGAGACAAAAATGTTATTCCTGTTATGATTTAAGTGTAAGTAAAATGTGAAGCTGTATCTCTCAAAGTACAATACTCAAAGCAGTGTGTGTTTCTAAAAGTTTTTAGGTTTATATTTGTTTCTGTTCTTTCTCTAACATAGCACAAAGCAGTTGTAAAGCATGGAATGGCATTAGGAAAAGGGGAGGCAAGTAATGACACAAGTAATGACACATTCCTAACCCACTCCAATATTAGTTAGGTGATCCACTGATCATTTGCAGGTACTCAGAGTGTGATGGTAACAGTCCATTCCTGCAATTTGTCCTATTGTAATCGGGTTTCTGCCCTATACTGAATATGGATAATCTAGTAGGCTATTGTGCAATTTTCCTTTGGTAGATCTATTCTCCTTCACAAGTTGTCTAATCCTCTTTTAGAGTTACTTACACCGTTAGCCTTTGCCACATTTTAATAGAATCATAGAGTTGGAAAAGACCACAAAGGACCCCTGCCATACAAGAACTCTCAATCAAAGCATACTTAACATATGGCCATCCAGCCTCTGTTTAAAGATCTCCAAAGAAGGAGACTCCACCACACTCCAAGGGAATGTGTTTTACTGTTGAATAGCCTTTGCTGTCAGGAAGTACCTCTTAATGTTGAGGTGGAATCCCTTTTCCTGTAGCTTGCATCCATTGCTCTGGGTCCTGGTCTCTGAAGCAGCAGAAAACAAGTCTGTTCCCTCCTCAGTATGACACCCTTTCAAATACATAAACAGGGCTATCATATCACCTATTAACCCTCTCTTTTCCAAACTAAACATACCAAGTTCCTCATAGGGCATGGTTTCCAGACCCTGCACCATTTTGTGATAGCCAATTTCACAAGGAGGCATTATATGAAGAATTTATTTGTGTTTGTTCTCTGTCCATCTTACTTCCTACAGTTCTAATCTACCTTCAGCATACATTCACCAGAGAAATTGGCTTGGGAGGAAATGTTATATCTCATAACACATCCTAAGTGTAAACCAATCAGTGCATGAACTGAGACATCAAAACCCACCCCTTCAAAATCAGTAGCAACAAAAGCCTTTTCAACTTTTCAAATATATAGTACATATGTTGAAATGTATGGATTGGAAGTGTGTCTTAAATTCTTTAAATTCAAGAAGTTGTCAGAGTTCTCTTTTTAAAGGAAAGAAGCTCTGTACTTCCTTAGGAGGGGGGTTCCCCCCAAAAAAGGAGCAATCACTGAAAAGGACCTGTCCTTGGTAACTAAACAACTTAACAGCTCTTACTAGTAGGTCAAAGAGGAAGTTTGCAATAGCTACTCCACATAAGTTACAAAACAGGACAAAGAGATTTGTTTCCTGACTTTTCCTACATTATTCATAATATTTCATAAGTCCAACCCATTTCCCCTTTCTATTTTTATTTCTTAGTGGATGTGAAGTCAGAAGCTCCTGTGGGATTCGAATCTATCACACCATTGGACTTGCGAACAGATCTCAGGATGATGGTTCCCATGGTGGATCCACTGTTGCGTGAGAAGCAACTGCAACAGGAACTCCTCTTGATTCAGCAGCAGCAGCAAATTCAGAAACAGCTCCTGATAGCAGAATTTCAGAAACAGCATGAGAACCTCACGCGACAGCACCAAGCTCAAATCCAGGAGCACATAAAGGTAGCAAAATGTTTCTTCTCTCTCTAAAGAACATAATAGTAAGCTCAATGTTGAAAGAAGAGTCACATGGAGAAGGGGGTGTATCCTGAAAGGCCATAGAACAGTTGAGTAATGAAGTGTGAGTTATTGTTTTTATTTGTGAGCATTGTATGTGATGAACACTTATATTTGTTTACTGTCCCTTGATTGCCCTGCATGAACTTTTTTGGGGTCTTTTGCCATCCTACATAGTAGAAACAGCTCTCTGGAATAATTAATTTTGCATTAAGACTTTCAGAGTAAACTAGAGTATTCTGAACTGGAGCATTCTGAAAATTTCCTAAGTAGTTTAGACAGAACATTGAGGGAAGTATTGAACTGTTTTAAACATGCACTTTTTGTTGTTGTTGTTGTTTGCCTCTGTTCATGTCTGTGCTCATAAGCATGTGGCAATATTTTATGTTGCTTGGCCTGTATGCAGAATTTCATTCATATTTGTAAATAGTTCAACTCCTCAAACAAAAGTGAGATTACTAGAAATTCTGAACCACCCCTTAGGCATCTAGTAACCTGTGAGAGTCAAGTGTACTTAGCTGCAAAATTGCCTTTTAATATTTCATGGGTTAGTTTTGCGAATAGTTTAATAAATGTTCTTTACTTCTGGACTATGTTACCTTTAAAATGGAAATAGTAAAAGTGATTTTTGAAAAGAAAAGGTAGATCCCTAAATATAAATGAAAATTATGTATGGACTTTCACTTAAGCATTGCAAGAAAACTCAAAATAAGGTTTTGATTTGGCTGTTATGCTCATGCCTTCTCATCTGTTGTTCTCTTCAGAGGAATAGTTGGGTATGTAAAAATTTTCTTTGCTAACCATGTGAGAAGAGACTGGCACAACATTTTCTCATATGAAAATGTGGCACTTTGGAGATTGTGAAACACCATATGAAGTGTGCTATATCATACTTTATGACATTCTTTATTTATAAAAAAACATTAGAACAGTGGAGTGAAAGAAAGAAAATGAGGAAAGGAAGAATCCAGTATTATTCCTAATAGAGATATTGATCCCATTCTATATAGACTTAATTCAGAGCAGTCCCATTTGAATCACTTGGACACCTCTGAGATAACCTAGACATGATCTCTCCATACATCCTGAATATCATTTATAACCAACAGAATATCATTTATAACTAACTTAATTCCCATTGGTTTTAATAGACTTATTCATAGCTAATTTTAGTTTGTAATAAGACCAGTGGGTACAAATGGATGGGAGACTTTTTGTGGCCACTTATATCCTAAAAACTTCACTTTCTCATGATGCTATGTTCTTTGCAAGTTACAACAGGAACTCTTAGCCATTAAGCAACAACAAGAACTTCTTGAGAAAGAGCAGAAACTGGAACAACAGCGGCAAGAACAAGAATTGGAGAGACATCGGCGGGAGCAGCTTCCTCCAATCAGAAGCAAAGAAAGAAGTCGAGAAAGTAAGATTTGCTTAGTCAATGCACAAGGTGAAAAATTCAGTTTATGATCTGTTGATATGCCAACTGCTACATTCTCTACTATCTTCTCCTCTCCCTTTGTAAAATACTGTGTATAAATAAGCATAGGTAAGTAGTAAGGTACCACTCAGGCTAATGTGCAACTGTTCTATTAAAATTTACAACCAATCCTATTAATTGAATTGTAAGTATTTCCATGCATGGACACATACACATTAACACAGAATTCAGTCATAGCTTTGTAGATTAGTGTGTTAATTTTAACTTATAGAATCCCCTGTTTCTCAGGTTTTAAGTCAAATAAATTCAAAACAAAAGGACATTACTGGAATGTGATACTCACTAGGGGGAGGCAGATACATATAATTCCCCTCACAAATGGAATGGAAGTAAAAAAAAAAAAAACTGCATAGTTTCCATGCTTCAAAATGCTGTTTATAGGAGGCAACAAATTGTAACCCTCAGATGCACTCATTATCCCCCTGGAATTTCTCCTTGATATTAAAGTGTGTGTTAATATTCAGCAAAACCGAGAACTTTATGGCATCCTTTAAATATGCTTTTAGCTTATAGGGAAAAATACATAAATTTAGCAGTGGTATAATGACATGTTTTAGTTTCTGAAACAAGATTCTCTTGGACCTGTGCTACCTCACTGATCACAACAGCACATATGTTATGGAATATTCCCCCCCCCTCCAAGTTTCACACCATGCTTTTGAACGTATCCGATATATGTCCAGACTCTCATTTCAAAAAGAAATTTCAGGGACCATTTGACTTTGATACTTTCTTTCACCCTAGCACAACTGGTGTATGTTGCTGTCTTTGGGAACAAGTAAAATCTTTTGTATGTTTTAGGGGCAGTGGCCAGTACAGAAGTGAAACAGAAACTTCAAGAGTTCCTCCTGAGTAAATCAGCAACAAAAGACTCTACAGCCAATGGGAAGAATCATTCCATTAGTCGACACCCAAAGCTCTGGTACACGTATGTTCAACCTTCATATAAATTAAGTCCCCTCCCACTAGGGCGGTATAAGGATCGTCTCTATCTGTGACCCAGTGCTTAGGAAAATTACTTTCTTTTTGGACTATAACTCCTCAAATCCCCTAAGCCAGCAGAAGGAGTTGTAGTCCAAAAGTAATGTTACCAAGCTCTGTAAACCAATAATCAGAGAAAGATTGGTTTCAACCAAGACATATACCTGAAAACATGAAATGTGAACACAAATAAATTAAAACAGAATAGATTGCTGTATACTGAATGTATCAGAACAATAACATGCAAAATGAATGCAAATTTTGCACATAGCAAAATTATAGGAGATTAGGTGGAATATTATGCATTTTTAGGAAGGATTTTTATTTATGTTTGCGTTCTGCATATTGATAGTTATACCTCTACCTTTGTATTCCTTTGTAAAATCACAATTTAAATTTGTTATAAGAAATTCATCGGTAGAACTGCAGTTAGAATTGGATGAGCAGCAATGGGAAGAAACTTTCTTCTGTTGTTTTTCATGCAGATCAATAAATCTTGGTTTATAACAAATGTAAAGAACAGTTTAAACAAATTGACACACTAAATTTGATTCATGTGTCCCTTCAAGAAATGAATCCAGGCTTATTTACAGAGTGAACAAACAAAGACCATAGGCTGTTCCTTTCTGCTTTGTTCCTCTATTTTCAAAGGTGCACTTGGAAGCATTTAACTCTAATACAATAGAGGGAAAGGTACAAATATTTTAATTAATAAATGGCCAATAAAAACAATCTTATGTTCACATGTAATACAAAGGCCATCAATATGTTCAAAACAGAACACAACATCAAAATAATTTATGGGGGGAGGACATTTCGGTTTGATTCACAAGCACTTGCAAAAAAAATTAGATTAATGTGCATATATTAATAAATTAATATTTAATAATATTAGACCAATTACATATATTGTAATATTTAATTTCATAAATAATAATTTAAAATGTATTAGCATATTATGTAACGTAATAGTAATAACTAGTACAATGTAT
This sequence comes from Phrynosoma platyrhinos, assembly GCA_020142125.1. Taxonomy (NCBI): domain Eukaryota; kingdom Metazoa; phylum Chordata; class Lepidosauria; order Squamata; family Phrynosomatidae; genus Phrynosoma; species Phrynosoma platyrhinos. The sequence continues at coordinate 90,624,676 of CM034710.1, read as the reverse complement.
CCAAGATTAAATGTTTTTCCCCTAATACTTCAGATTTCATTCTTGGTTTGTCTAATCAGTCCTGCAAATGGAAACACACAAGAAAAATTGGAGTACACCAGCCCACATGCTCCTTCATACTGTGACATATTAAGCTAGGATTTCTGGCTTAAAGTGATAGGTGAATGTGGCCATCCATTCAAAACACATGTATTCACGCCCATTTAAAACATATATATTCACGCCCATTCAAAATACACTTATTCCCAATATTTTTGTTTGATATAGTTACAAAAGAAAGATATTATTTTGCCTGAATCGGTATCTGTATGAATAACTGTCATTCATTTTGGTGTTTGTGTGGCTGCTATATATATATCCCTTTGCTTTCCTGTGCAAAGCCCTCCTGTGCAAAGCCCTGCTTTTTTATTCAGCAAAATCTTATTAGACAATAGAGTCGTGGTGACTGCCATTTCAAGTATATGTTTTGGGATGAGATTTTTGAGGATCAGGTTTACATCTTGTTTCTAAAAACAAACAAGGAAGTATTTTTCACAACATTTTCTTCATTTAGAGAAATGTTTCACCTAAGTTGGTAAAATGATAAATTGTATTGCAAACCAACAAATTGCATAAAAAGAATGACAGTTTTATCATGTGGCAAAGATATGTCTCAAACAGATGCCTAAAGGGAATTATGCTGACCCATGTGTCTACATTGAACAGTCATAGCAGACTAATACTACATTAAGGATCAATGCTACCTTCCAGGGAATCCTGGGATTGATGGTTTTGGAAGATACTTGGAATCCCCTGCTAAAAAATAAAATAACATGCTGTAGTTCAGGGCAATGGTCTAGAGGTCTGTAAATACCAATCTAACGATTACATAGAACAAATAGATGGTAGTTAGAGCAGTATCAATGTGCTATAACTGTTGTTCAGATACAACTCCATGGTTTTAAAAAATTTCTTGATAATACTGATTTTTCTTTTAAAGGAAAACAATGCCTTATATAAAAATTAGGAAAAGTAAAATAAAGTTGCACTATACTGATTTTTTTTCTCACTTATACAATTGAATCTTATTTATTGTTTAACTAGTGACTCGGATTTAATGTATTTTTAATGGAGGGTTAATTGTGTTAGTTCATATTGCTTTGTAGGGATTATTTTATGAATTTGATTTTAGATGTAAGCCGCCTTGATGGCTATGGCTAAAGGCAGGGTATAAATAAATAAATAAATAAATTATTATTATTATTATTATTATTATTATTGGTGTATTTATTTGGGTATCCGAATTTAATTGGGCATTAATAACAGTAGACATAGATTTTAAAATACAGTAGTTGATAATGTGATGAATTCTGTCTGTATGCTTCTTGAAGTGTACCAGTATATCTTTTTTGGCTTATCTGGGGAAGGTGCCTTTGAAGTCCTGAGCTGTTCCATAAAATACCATAAATGGCAAAATGTTGTAAACAGAGAAAAAGCCTTTGATTAACATGGATGAAGAATTACAGTTAAATCACAAAATGGTAGTCACTAATGTGATCCTCTGTCTCTTTTGTAGGGCTGCTCATCATACGTCACTGGATCAAAGTTCTCCACCACTTAGTGGAATGTCTCCTTCTTACAAATACCCATTACCAGGAGCACAAGATGCCAAGGATGACTTCCCACTCCGCAAGACTGGTGAATATGATAAGATTACTTTAAATTTCTACTTGAGTTGGTTTTTAAACTAATTTGATATTATTCTTTAGTGGTATGATTCAGACAACAAGAATTATCCTAGTCTGTCTTCCATCTTGCATGGTCTCCATATTTCCTCTTCTCTGGCATGACTGCAAGGAGTATAAAAACTTTCACAGCCAACTATAGTCTCCAAACATTGACAAACTGTTACTAATTTTAATAATAATCAATGGCAACAGGCCAGTTTCAAATTATAATTTATGAAGCTGTTGAGGGGATGGTTTTGTACAACTGAGCATTCTGAAAACGCATTGAACTTTGATTACTATAAAACAGAAATGGAAAATATCAGTCTCTTCCCATAACACTAAACCATGGTTTGTATCTCAGCTCAGATTAGAAATAATGCACTTGTGTTCACATTAGCTGTGTTCAGATGTAACACTAAAACATTTTTAGTGTATGTATGAGGACAGAAAATACAGACATAAACACGCACATACTTCAGTATGACTTGGGATATTTTCACACATGTGGCTTAAAAAGCATTGTGTTGAAACTAGCATGTAATATAAATCTAACACATATTTAATTTCACTTTTGAGGTTTGTTGTATAATGACAATTGGAGATGCTAGTCAGATTTGAATTTGGTAAGCATGCCTGGGTTATACTGCCAAGCTATAATAACTGTATTTCCATTTTCACACATGTGTTTGGCCATAATTTAAGAAGCAGGTGTTACTAGCATGTGCTCTTGTCCTGTGTGTACACAAAATAAATGCTCAATTATTGTTTTTAAATGTTTAAAGTAGGCTTTATCAAAATAGGTCCTCCTGATTTGAATGAAATAGTGTCTTCATCCAAGAGACATGTTCCATGTTTTTGTGTAGCTGTGTCATTTGTCAAGAGTATTTTCCTCCCCCAGATACTTGTAGAACATAAGACAGGAGTTTATGCTTGCCTTGCTCTATCCAGTTCAACAGTTTCCAATAAATAGTTATGAGAACACACTATTGTACCAACATACTATTATACCCTTGAAAAATTCCTAACAGAAAAGAAGCTTTTTGGAACTGCACATAATTAACTATCCAATAATAATAGTGAGTTTGCCCACCTTGATAAATAACATCCACATAAACCCTTTTGCATGGTCTTTAATATGAAAATAAACTCACTGTCACTCAAAAAGCAATCTAATGCCCAATGAGTTTTTCTTCTTTTCTTTCCCATTTAATAATAATAATAATAATAATAATATTTATTTGTATCCCGCTTATTGAAAAAAACAATCCAAGCGGCTTATTTAAATAGGACGCTTTCTTTTAAACTCCTTTAAAAAGTATCTTTAGCTGAATTCTGCTTTGAGTTTGTCATTCCAGCATGGGAATCTGTTCTGTGACAAATAAAGGTGGCATGTACCCCTTTTATTTGGATGTCATACAGGAGCTCTTCCATATATGTGTTTGAATTAATAGTTGACATTTCCACAATCAATTTAGCTCAACACCAACTGATGAGGTGTCCAGTAAACCTGATTTAGAGATTAAACTGGATCGGCTTGAGCCGGTGAGTACCGATGACGTGGACAAGATCCTTGGAAAAATGAAGAAGACGACGTGCCCCTTTGATCCCTGCCCATCATGGCTGGTCGTCCAGGGGGGCGATGCCTTGATGGCTTTTCTTAAAGGGATGATCAATGCACCCCCCAGGGAAGGAATTGTTCCACCATGCATAAAGGAAGCGATTGTTAGACTGTTCCTAAAGAAACCTTCCCTGGACCCCCTGGATTTGAAAAATTACAAACCGGTATCCCATCTGCCATTTTTGAGCAAGGTGATCAAGCGAGCTGTCGCCTTTCAATTCCAAGCGATCTTGGATGAAACCAATTTTATGGATCCATTTCAAACCAGCTTCAGACCTGGATATGGAGTGGAGACTGCCATGGTTGCTCTGGCAGATGGCCTGCACTTAAGCATTCACAGGGGAAGCGTGACCTTTCGATACGATAAATCATGACATCCTCCTGGAACGCCTGGGAGAGTTAGGAATTGGAGGCACTGTAATTCAGTGGTTCCATTCCTTCCTCTCAGGAAGATTTCAGAGGGTGATCCTCAGGGACAGTTGCTCTTCTAAAAGAGAGCTCAAATGTGGCGTCCCTCAGGGTGCTGATGACACCCAAATATACTTCTCTATGTCCCAGTCAGCAGCCATGGTGACAGATGGCATTTCTCCCCTCAATCAATGTCTTGAGGCGGTAATGTACTGGATGAGGAAAAACGGATTCAAGCTGAATCCAGATAAAACAGAGGTACTCACAGTAGGGATTCCCAAACCAGGTATTGGGTTACTATCTCTAGTTCTGAATGGAGTCACGCTCTCCACTAAGGACTGTGTTCACAGTCTGGGGGTGCTCCTAGACTCATTGCTTCACATGATAGACCAGGTGAATGTGATAGTCAGGAGCACCTGTTATCAGCTTTGGCTGATATGTCAGCTACACCCTAAAAAATGTAATACATGCACTGGTAACCTCACGACTCGACTTCTGCAATGCACTCTACATGGGGCTACCTACCCTTATACTTAGTCCGGAAACTACAATTAGTACAATATATGGCAGTCAGGCTGATCACCGGCAAATCTAAGAGTGATCACATAACACCTATTCTGAAATCTCTTCACTAGCTACGAATTGGTTTCCGAGCACAGTATAAATTGTTGGTGATTACCTTTAAAGCCCTACATGGCCTGGGTCCAACCTATCTAATGGATCATCTTCTTCCATACAATCCGCCCCGCACCCTCAGGTCCTCTGGGAGAAATTTGCTGCATCTGATAAAAACTAGATTAGCGGTACCCTCCCAGAGGATGTTTCCTGCTGCCGCCCCCATATTGTGGAATATCTTGCTGGAGGAGATCCATCAAATAACCAACTTGGACAGCTTTAAAAAAGCTATCAAGACAGATCTCTTCCAGCAGGCCTTTCCAGAATAGATTATTCCACGTTAATCTGTGTTCCTCCCCGCTATACACCTTCTCTATATACCTATTGGTGCTCCAGAATGCATGTTGTTTTTAATGTTATGTTCTATTTTAATATTGTATTTATTCTTTTAAAGGGGGGTGTTAATTGTTATATTGTTATTGTTTTTATTGTTTTATTGTTTAATGTAAGTTATGTTTTATTTAATTATCTCTTATATTTGTAAGCCGCCTTGATTGCTCCGGCAAAAGGCAGGATATAAGAATCAAGTTGCTGTTGTTGTTATTAACACCAGACATGCAAAAATGCACTGGATGTGAGATTTATCAGACTGAGTATTGTCAGCATGGGGCAGAATACACTGGGAGCAGCCCAGGATATTCCAGTCCCAGAGTTGCTCCAGTGTCCTTCTGTTACTTGGGGCCCTCCATTGTGACACCAGGTGGCTATTCACATCTCTGATACAGCTGCCAAGGCAGCTGCACCACATGGCACAGTGGGACTCTCATGTGAACAGCCACCCCACATTGCAACAGAAAGCTTTGGATCTTCTAGAAAGATCCAGAATGAATAGTAAGTTGTTTTAAAAAAAAAAAAGTAAGGGTGTTATACTCCAGGTCAGTGCTAAACTTGCCAGATGCTTCTGGACTGTTTACACCAGAACTGGGTCCTGCGTCATCTGTGGGAATGGGTGAAGACACAGATCTAGGGTTTCTGCATTTAACAGTTATGTTAAATGCAGTTGGCATATTCACTTTCATTGTTTTGCATTTAGATACGAGGCAAATCCAGTATGGTACAGTAATTTGAATGTTGGACTAAGAGTCAGAGAAGCTCAGAGTTGTAATCCCAAAGCTGTAATCCCTAAACTGTGGAAACCTAATAGGTGACCTTGGCCAACACACACTCTCTCAGCCTTAGAGGAAGGTGGTGGCAAACCTTCTTTGAATAAATCTTGCCAAGAAAATCCTGTGATAGAGTTGCCATAAGTCACCATTGACTTGAATGCACATGACAACACAACAGCCAGACAAAAACATTTTTATTCACCCTGGCATTTTAATAGGTTTGAGGCAGGTTTCGGTCTGTTTCAAGAGTTTTTCAGCTTTTATTTTATTTTTATGTTTGTATTTTGTTATATTGGTTTTATCCTGAAAATTGACCTAAAATTTAATACATAATGAATTAATGTGGCATATAGTAGATGTTTTGAATACATTTCCTAACAATAGAAAAGCTACACTGAACACATGATTCTCACTATCTGCTTATTCCCTTATGATGAGATCTGAAGGGCTGAATCCAGAGTCCTTTTCTCACCCACATGGGAGAAAAAGACTGGGAGGACTGTGATTCTGGCTTCTCAGGCACAGATGTATTTATAGTGGTAATATTCTGTTGTGGAAAAGAACAAGACTGAGACCTATTCAATTACATGTCATTGAAATGAATATTCAAGTTGCAGGGAATGCAAACAGGTTGGAGAAGAGAGGTTCACCTCCTTAATACCTAATTACATAGCCACAATTCCAACCCTAACTTTGCAAGACTCCTTTGGAAATACATCAACTCTAAATAGACTGAAAAGTCCTTCACAATAGAAAAATAAAAAGTTATTTTACTTCTGAAGGACCATATACAGTGATACTCATTTCCATAAGTATCATACAGTCTAATTATAATAGTCTCCATGAATCTGAGGAAGTAGACCAAATCTACAAAACCTGATGCTACAGTTTCTTTCACACAACAAAGATGCCTTTGCAAAATGACTAATTTAAGTTAGTTTGATTTCAATGGGTGTGCTACAGGTAGGACTGATGTTGGATTCAACCATTGAAGCTGGTTACACTATAATTGACATATTGAGCTTACAAATAAAATAAAATAAAAATGAACATGAACATGAATGTTATACTCAGTGATTTTTTCCACAATAATATTTTTTTTATTGACATAAAGTGAATACAACATCAACACAAAACAACAAACAAAGAAAAAACAAAAAAGAAAATACAGACAATATTTTAAGGTATCTTTTATGAGTAGTGAATCACAAACTGTTGTCAGTGAAGTGACAAATATAGAAAGTTGTTGCAAAATACTTGTTTAGGTTTCTCTTTTATAGCTTGTGGGTTCCAATAATATTGTTTTTCAAATCTGGGTAATAACCTAGTTTTTAAATTTAGGTATTTCAACTCCTCTATTTTTAAAAAATAATTAGAAATCATTATCAATACTTTAGGTGTAAAATTTTTGACTGGTAAAGCCAAATCTCTTTAGACATGTTAACAGTATTGTTTTGGTGCAGTTTTTGATACTTTTACATCTCTGTGGGGGTTTTGAAATAATCCTTAATTCAATTCTCATTGTTTGTATAAAAGGGCTGCAATACTATTAAAACCATATGTTTTCTATACATTATTCCAGATATCTAGGCACAAAACACACCAGCTACAGAGAGAATGCAGACTGTGAGATATTTGCAAATACCATAAATAATATATAGAGATTAATAACAAACTGGTCACTTCTGGTTTTCTGTTCATATGTCAAGCTTCCAGTGTAAAAGCAGGGACATAAAATCAATACAAAGGGGTACATCTAAGAAAATACCTTCTTATAATGTTAGCTATAAGAACTGCTTCATTTTGCATGTATCCTGTTTAACCAACAGGCCTTGGGCACATAATTGGGAGGTGGCAAGAGACCTAATTTGGCAACATACCCTCAAAGGTTCCAATAATTGCTCAACAGTTTTAGAGGAAAAAGCAACAGGAACCAGGATGACACAAGTGAAATGACCCTAAACTGATCAGGGTGGTTGCAGGGACATCCCTAAGGCAAAAGGGACATACTGGAGCCTACAGCATCCTCGTGGGACTATTCCAGACAAAGCTGTTCCATGAAATGTTCATGTGTATAGACAGGTTCTTTGCTGGCTAATGTTTGACCTTTGTCACAAGAAGTGGACTTCCCCCTCCTCTTTCTTATTTTCTAAGGCTATGAATGGAGAGTGGCATTATTTCCTCACCAGCAGCAGGTTTTGTGATTATGAAATGGCATACACAGAGGAAAATGAGAAGCCATTGTCATTTTGTGTCTGCTTCTTCAGAGGCATTCATTTTTCTTATAATTTTTTTTTCAGGATCAGTGGAAACAGGAATAATTCCAACCCTACCATTCAACTATAAAGTTCTTAAGTAAACATTAAAATGTTTTAATTCTATTTTATTCATTTATATGCTGCCTTTTCCCTCATACTGGGACTCAAGGCAACTTTCAAAATACAGATTGAAAGAATACCAAAACTTTAGGTGTATGAGAAAAGTATTTAACATTAAATTAAACAATTAAATCAATCTATATAATTAAAACCATTTTAAAATGTATTAAATGAAATAATATAAAGTACATGTTTGGAATATTCAAGCAATTTTTTAAATAGCTATCAAATTACATGGTTACAGATTTCAATATAATTTCAGCTGGGTTGAAAAAGTCCACTGTTCAAGAAATCTGAGGAATTATTTCCATAACTTTCTTTCTGCAATTGAATTCATACATGTATGCAGAGTTTGGAAATGTCAGCATGGCCAAGCTTTGCATATAATGTTTCGATGTTCTGCACATATCATGTCATACAGTAACATAATGCAGTGCAAACAGTGGAACTGATTAGCAATATTGAGCCTAATGATGGCCTGTATACTGTCACCACCAGATATTTTACTAACTGAATGAGAAAGGATATGCAAGCCAGGTTGGGCAGGTATGCAATATACTGAACAAGTCCTGTTTTAGAACTCATCTGTAGCACAGGCTGAAGTGCCACTGTTTGGTCTGAATGGGTTCTGCAAATACAAAAAGTCTGATTAAGGCTATAGGTATCTATCTCAATATGACTTTGAGGTCACAGAAACTTGCAGGATGGTTTTGCAGCTACAATGTCCATGAGGTAGGATAGGAGGGGAAAGATTCCCAATCTACACAAAAGGTGATATCACATATCTCACACCAATTCTTTTCTCAAAGTTTAAATATACTAAGCATTCATAAAAGTGTCTCTCCAACTGTACATTACAAATGGAGTATGTACCTTTCAGCTCTGTTGCATTCATGTCTTTTAAAAATCAGCAGAGTAGTTTATCACAATTGTATAATGAATGCCAGAGAGTGGTGTAGTGGTTTGCATGTTGGACAAGGACACTGGGAGGCCCTTGGGCAAGTCACACTCTCTCAGCCACAGAGGAAGACAATTGCAAATCTCCTCTGAACAAACTCTGCCAGGAAAACCTTTTGATAGGCTTACTTTAGTGTTGCTATAAGTCAGAAATGACAATAACAATAATAATCAACAACAATAATAAATGGCAACTTTCCTTGCAATAACAAATATTCTCATTGTATAATAACAAAACTCAGAATCCCCAGCCTTTGAGGATCCTTGTTTGTACCCTGTGGGTAGACATGGAATTGGAGAAGCATCCATCTTACCATGGTGGCACAGTAACATCTTTCCAGGAGCCTTAGCAATTTCATAGCCTCCCCGGGAAAGGACAGATAAACTGACAATTTGGATTGGCCTGGGGACAATGTTTCCTCTGTGAACAGAAGTGTTCTGTCAAGGCCACGGGGAAGAATAAAAATGTGCCTGTTCTTAAGTTGTTTCTGATCTTCAGTTAACAGGTATGCCATGCAGTTTTTGGATCCATCCACCATGCAGCCAACCCTCTTGATCAGTAGCAAATATCTCTGTGGCCTAATAAATTATTATTATTATTATTATTATTATTATTATTATTATTATTATTATTATTATTATCATTATTATTTTATCCCGCCCCTCTGCATACACCTATTAAATTCCAAGTTATGTATTTTTCTGGGACACAAAACTAAAGTACAATAAGCCCTCCATAGCTACCAATTTTTTATCCATGGATTCAACCATCTACAGCTTGGATATGTGTGTGTGTGTGTGTATGTACACACACACACACATACACACATTCCAAAAAGCAAGCCTTGTTTTTGCCATTTTATATAAGGGACACCATTAAACAATGCCACTGTGTTTAATGGGACTTGAGCATCCATAGATTTTGGTATCCACAAAGTCCTGAACCAAACCCAGTTGATACCAAGGGCCCACTGTACATTAGAATGAGAGTGATAATTTGAGGAGTTTTTTTTTTAAACAATCACTAAAATTGTGAAAGTCATAATTAAAAGGACTTTTTGTAGTGTCTGGACAAATACTGAAGATCTTGAGAATCATATCAGTATATGTGACTTAGAACATGGAATGTTCTAATGTGCATTTTCCTTTGTAGTGGTCCCCCCATGTGATAGTGAATTGTTAGTCTCCTGTCTTGCAAAAAAAATCTGTTTTTCACACCTATCTTTCCTAATGAAACTATACATTTTTATTGCTATATTATAGTTGCATGAATCATTCCATTGTGTATTTGTTGTTCTATAAGCACCATATGGATTTTACACCAGAAAAACACCAGTTTTGCATGGGTCTCTAGAAATATTGTGTTGTTGTTTTTTACTCTCAACCATTATTTTTCGGAAAATGTTGAGTTTTTAATACAAAGTTGTGGGGATTCTTTTGCACTTAGTTCTTAAAAGTCTGTTTTTGAAACCTTGGGTTTTAAGCCATGTTTGTGTATTGAATTAGTATTGCCACTACATTTTAAAAAAAATGCTCTGTAACTTTAGCATCTACATGACAGGCAAGTACAATATAGTCAGTCACTCCAGGATGGTAATAGCTCTATCTTGTGAATTTAGCCAATTCTGAGATTTTTCCCCATTTTGTTTTTAGTAAGAATGTACTGAAATCTTGCCAATTTGCTTTATAAATGGAAGGGAAAGAAATTGAGATTTTAAAATTTATGAGTCTTAAGCAAAACTTAAAGATATGGCAATCTCAAATTAGAACCTGTGAAACAGACTACATAACATATTTACAAGAAATGAAGAAGCACACTTACTCTTGAATATGTGTTCAGGCCATAATTGTGATTAAAGGTTCTTGCTGCCAAGTAACATGTCTTGGCTAAAGCCAAGTAAGTATTATGGAGCCATTTGTGAATAAGAGCACTAGCTTTATAGTTCTGTCTTGATTTTCTCATGGGAAAGGAATATAAATGAGAGTGATTCCTCCCAGTTGGATTTCACTGTTAGCAATGCAAATCATGCTGAAATTATACATAATTCTCTTCCAAAGAAAAGGAAATAGCATTCCAATAGATTTTCCTCAGTGTCTCATTGACTTTTGATGGTATACAATCAATTTTCTTAAACTAGTCTGCCAGACGCAAGGTTACACTGATGATGAAGCTAATTAGGTTGTACCTGTTTAATAATTTGAGACATAAAAGACAATATTAAAAAAATAAACTTTTAGGCCTATCTTGTCCTGCTATAAACATAGTTTCTTTTTAAAGTGTCTCCTAATATTTATTACTTTTGGTTTACTATATCTTACCTTTCCTCCAAAGAGCTCAAGGCAGCATGTATAGTTTCCCCCTACTTGGACTTTCCAAATAAACAAAAGCAACAGTCAACAATTCATTCATTCATTCACACCAATGTGTTTTGTTGCTTGCCCTGCAGGCATGACATCAGTTCTATATGTGTGTAGAGATTGCAACTGAAGAAATGTGATCACCTTTCTTAAATACATTACAAAATATGAAATCACTGAAAATGGCTGTGTATAGTTTTCACAAAAGGTCATTAACATTGATTTCTATGATGCAATTATTTATTCAACTGCAGGCTGCAGACGAGATTTAACAAAATATCTCAATTTTGTATCATAAGTAGAAATGTAAAGAATGTTCACAAATTTTATCATTTTCATTTAAAAAAAAAGTTAACCGATATGTAATTCCTTAGTCCAGGGTAGGCAACCTGCGGCCCGGGGGCTGAATGCGGCCCCACGAGGCCTTTGAACCGGCCCCAGGCCGGTCCTGCCGCCGCCGCCCCCCCCCCGCCATGATGATATTGATTATTGTTGTTATTACTTGTTCTTGGGGTTTTCTTGGCAAAATCTCCACTGGGGTTTTGCCATCATGGCATTTCTGGGGCTGAGAGAGTGTGCATGCATATTTTTAAATTTTATTTTATTTTATTTTTATTATTTTTATTATTTTATTTTTTTGCTTTGGCCCGCCAATTGTCTGAGGGACAGCAACCCAGCCCCTGGCTCAAAAAGGTTGCCTACCCCTGCCTTAGTCCTTTGCAGGACTGAAAACACCCTCACTTCCCCTGTCTTTACAATTCAGTCGTTATTTTTCTACAATTGTAGGGGGAAAAATATGGTGCTTTGAACAAAACACAATGCTTTTATGCTAAATAAATAAATTGCAAAATGTTTACAAAATCCAGAAGCACAAAAAGTGCACAAAAAAATTCATCTTCCTATCCAGTAAGGAGAAAAGTTTAGAATTTTTTTGTTCTCATGAGTAAGAATAAAATAAGTAAAATTCTAAATTCCTAATCTTAAACCATGTTAAAAAGTTGCTTTCCGAAACTCAAATTGTCTCTGTATAGCTTTACAACTTGGAGATGAAGTACTTGCTCACTAAAAATATATATTATTTACCACTTCCTGAACAAGTTCATTAAATGCTGTATGTAATTTGAACAAATTACAACAAAAACACTGTTTTACACAGTACAACACACTGTTATGTCCTATTATATGTCAGAATCCCACCTTTATAAAGCACTTCCTGTATAAGCTCATCTTTGATAACAAAGAAACTTCTTTAAAATAAACCTCTTAAATTTAAGGATATAGATTTTGGAAGGCAACATTCTTTGGATGTCTGGAGCTTGAAAGATGGATGTTAGCTTTTAACTGAAACGGCTCACAATTTTCCATAAACAAGTTAGCATCATTTTCTCAATGTTTGGCTCTCTTTACAGAAATATAAATGTATTCTCTGTCTCAGTTGCCCTCAGGGACATCATCACATAGCTAAATCATATTGGCTACATAAATAATAGTGGTCATCCCATTCAATGCATATTCCTTCTTTGACTGAAATCCAGATAATGAAATAGTAAGGTGCTGCTTGACATTTAGCTTAATGACACAGTAGTACTGTGCATCAGTCTTTCAACTTCAACTAAATAACTTAAATTAATTTGTGTTCCATTATTTAGGGAGAAGGAAAATAATTCATGTGTTCCCAATTCTTTCATGTCCTCCTTAAGTCTTCTTTTTTATATAAACTAAAAGCTCTCAATTTTATAAGCATTTTCCTGTATGCACTAGTAATAATTTCCATTATAAATTAACAGGAGAGTTAGGTATGGTTAACCCCACTGAAAACTATAATCGTACAGGTAGCTAATTTTGCAAAGCATTGATATGTTTTACTTTTGTGCTCCCTCTCTAGCTCTATGATATCCTTTTTTGAAATGGACATTCCAAGACAACTGTGTATTCAAACAGGGAGACACCAGAAGATTTAAAGAATGACAGTACAAAATACTCCCGGTGAAGTCATGCCAAGTAGATTCATTATTGACTCTGTAATATGGAAAGCCATGAAAATAAATATGAATTATGACCAATACATATTTGGGAACAAAATTTTGACAGTTCTGCTGTCTGAATTCCTGAAGGCCACTTTTGCCATAGGAAGAGGATAACTTTTTCAAATGGTTCAAGAACTGAGTTGTCATATCTTCTAAGGCTAAATGGCCATCACTGAGCTTAAACTGCCTAGAAACCAAGCTTAACCCATTCTAAATAAGGCAGTGTTTCTCACACTGGGCTGGGGATCACTATAGGGTGCCATGTCTATAGTCCACCAAAGCATTCCACTTGTGTTTCCCCCATGGCTTTGCCATAGCTTTTAGGTTAAACTGATGCCAGTACAAGCCAGTCATCATATACACAGTGTATAGATTCATGTGGAAATAGGAATTAGGGATTTGGGCTACAAGCAAAGTTGAAGAGAAACAATGGAAATTAAACAGAGGATGAACAGAATGCGTTGATGAATACAAGAGAATAAGGAGAATGAACAGGAAAGAGAGAGGAAGGTTGACAGATGAAAAAGAATCTGAAACCTCTTGCTAGATCTTCTTTCCCTCACACTCATAACTGCATAATGCTGTCCTTTTTCCCTCCCATCTCATCTCCTTCTAAGCCAGGAAGCCTCTTTTGACTGTTTTCTTGATGATGGCTGCCTGCTGGAGGAGTAGTGCAGGGGGAGAAAAGTTGGAATTGAATAAAGGTACATTAGAGACCTATAGATGAAGGAGGAAAGGAAGGTGTCCCTCATGTGAGGTAGAAGGGCCAGAATGGACACTGAAAGAAATTTTAAACAGATAAATGTCAATGATGATGACAACAAACAACAGCAAAAAGTTGGCCAAAAAGGAAGAGATTAAGAGGGTGTTATAGAATAAAAAAGTGAATGTAAAGGAGTTAAAGATGAACCCTGTCTCTCCTTAAAACTACCTTTCATCTAATGTACCATACAATGAACTATTTATTTGTTTGTTTGTTTGAAGAGGGGGAATACCACATAACAATGTATTCCCACACACCACTTACAGTTTATTTTTGCATTCCTGCTTCACAGTCCTGGCATAATATGCCGTACCTGGCCTTACACTATTGCCTTGACTGGCTGCCTCACATGCCCAAATGTCAGTGGCTGTCTTGCTTTTTTATATATTTAAATTCCCTGGACAAGAAGGATAGCAGCAGTGTTGCTCAGGATCTTACTTGCACTGTAGTCTGGAAACATTTAGAAACAACAGCATTATCTCTTACTTGTTAACTTCCTTAATGCCTTATCCCGCTTTGGAGGAGTCTCTGATTCCTTCTAGACACAATTGAGAAACCTCATTCCTTTGAGGAACTGGAGGAAGGACACATTTATTAGTGAGGACAAACAGAGGCCAATCAGAAAGCCATAACAATATTAATGGAGGCCCATTTTGCATTTCATCATACTACAGCTACCCTTTTCATAAAACCAAAGGGTTAGTCTTTATGGGAAATGGTTGTATTAAATTAGTAAACCAGTTGTTTATTTCTTTTGTCATCTCTCACAGGGGCATTGTAGGTGTACTGTTTCCAAAACATGTTTGATTTCCTTTTTTTCTCTTTCAGAAAAGACAAAACATCTGATGTCTGCCCTTGTTCTAAAATAGTTTTCATTTAAATAGTTTTGCTTCATCTTTTATGCAAGGGATTTGTCTTTTCCACTGTAGAATGAATTCAGACAGTCACATAGACTGCCTGCTCTGTTTATGCAATTAATTGAAATGCAGAGTGTGATGGGTAAGTAGTTAAAAATAGCAAGGCAATCAGAGCAGCTGGGCTAAGAGTGAATTGAGAAGCAAATGGAACTTCTCCCTAGTCATTGTTGAAGTACTTTTTCTTTGGGCCCAAAGGATTATATCACATTATGCAGGCACCAGTATGGAAATCTTCTGTTGCTGGAGAACATGGAGAACTATAAATAGAGCATAACCCTAAATGCCAAGTTTATAAATGCCAGGGATGACGTTTTGCAATTTCTGTCAGGTAGAATTACAGGTTGAATGTTTTTTTTTAAATATATATATATATATATGTGATAATACAGTCTTTTAAAATGTTGCTTGGGCAGTTTAAAGCTGTCAGGGAAAAGTGTTAGAGCAGATACTCATATTTAAAAATAATAAAAGTAGAATTGCATTGCTGTTTATGGGGCTGGACAGTATAAAGAAATAATGACATCATGAAAAGTATTTTAAAATATGGTTTTTGAAGGAATGCTACAAACTAGATATGCTGTGTGTTATCTGTGGTTATATTCCCCATTTTATCAGAAGCAGGACACTATGAACATGACAACTGCATTGCAAGTGAGGATTTGAGAATACTAAATACCTTGTTGGCAGGTTGTGAGATGTGTAGGTGCTCTGGGGATAGAGGAATCTCTTATGCTGTAAGCCAAAAGATATCACTCTGGCCCAAAATATTTTGTTTCAAAAGGCAAAGCATGACATAGTACATGACTTCCACATACAGAAGTGATCTAGACTAGCAGCTGAATTTTTGTTCAGTGCTGGTGAGAGGGCCTGTGGACAGTGGGCTAGTAAGCAATCTGTCAAACTGAGGGAAATAGGCAGGAGCTGCAGGAAAAATGCTCCAGGAAGTTGCTCTTGCTGCCCAACTTCTACAGCCAAAATGCTTCACTTATTCTGAAAACTCACCAGTTTGTTGGAAACATCAATTAGTGTCAATTATGGCAAAAACATATGAGCAGAACATAATACATATTGAGTCTCACTTATATGAAATGCTTGTGATCAGAAGTGTTTTGGATTTTGAAATGTTTCCATATACATGATATTTTGGAGATAGAACCCAACTCTAAACATGACATTCATTTATCTTTTAAATACACCTTATACACATAGCTTGAAAGTAATTTTATACATATTATATATTCATGAAACAATGTTTGTATACACTGAACCACCAGAAAGCAAAGGTGTCTCTATCTCAGCCAGCCACATGGACAATTTTGGATTTTGGAGTATTTCAGATTTTGGCATTCCAAATAAGAGATACTCAAACTGTACTAAATCAGACTTGGTATTAAATCCTAAATACTAAATCAGTCAATTAACCCATTGGGCCCTGTATTATCTACTCAGACTGACAGTGGCTATCCAGGATTTTAAGCAGAATTCTTTCTAGCCCTGTCTATGGATATTTCTTATACAGTGGAAAGGATAAGCTAGGCATAGTCAGACTTATTCTAGACTTTAGGAGAGCTGACATCAATAAACTTAGGGAAACACGTGGTCAGGAATACTAAAGGAAAAGGGAGCTTAGGAAGGATGGGAGTTTCTCAAAAGGGAGATACTCGGTCATTGGCTATGACTTCAGATGGTGTCTCTCCTCTTAATGACTGTTTTAGGGCAGTAATGGGCTGGATGAGGAAAAACAGATTAAGAGTGAATCCAGATAAAACAGAGGTACTAACAAGTAGCGGCCCTGAAACCAGGTATTGGGATACAATCTCCAGTCCTGGAAAGGGTCACACTCTCCATGAAGGACTGTGTTCGCAGTCTGGGGGTACTCCTGGATCCGTCACTCCAGATGACTAATCAGGTAAATGCTACGGTCAGGAGTGCCTGTTATCAGCTTCAGCTGATTCACCAGCTGTACCCTTTCCTGGAAGTAAGGGATCTTGAAACTAGTAGTACACGTGCTGGTGACCTCTCACTTGGATTTCTGTAATGCACTTTACTTGAGGCTACCCTCGTGCTTGGTCCGGAAACTTCAATTAGTTCAGAATGTGGCAGCCAGGTTAGTCTCTAGTACATCTAGAAGAGACCATATTTTCACCTGTTCTGAAAAGACTTCACTGGCTGCCGATTAGTTTCCGGGCTCAGTACAAGGTGTTGGTTATCACCTTTAAAACCCTAAATGGTTTGGGTCCAACCTATCTTTGGGACCATCTCCTTCCATATAATCCTACCCGCACACTTCGGTCCTCTGGGAGGAATCTGCTTCAGCCTGTTGAAACTAGGCTGTCTACAACTTCCTAGAGGGCCTTTTCAGTAACTGCTCCCAGATTATAAAACAGCCTGCTGGATGAGATCCGGCAGATTACCATTTTAGACAGCTTTAAAAAAGCTGTGAAGACAGATCTCTTCCAGCAGGCCTTTCCTGACTAGTTTCCTGGCCAAGAAGCGAGTTTATTTTTCCCCCACCCACTGCCACATTTATTGCTGGCAGTCTGCTATGTTGACCTTCCTTTTATTGTTAATTGTTATTTTCCATTTATTGTTTTAATCTTTATCATGTTTAATACTATTTTAAGGGGGGGCGGGTTTGGGATTGTGCAATGTGGTATTTTATTGATGTAAGCCACCCCAACTGCTTCTGCAGAGTGGCAGGATAGA
>CM034710.1:90564584-90606954 GCA_020142125.1 Phrynosoma platyrhinos | reverse complement strand
ATTTGAAGGGATGTCATATTGAGGAAGGCACTAGCTTGTTTTCTGCTGTTCCAGAGAATAGGATCTGGAGTAATGGATGCAAGCTACAGGAAAAGAGATTCCACCTCAACATTAAGAGGAACTTTCTGACAGTAAAAGCTGTTCAACAATGGAACACACTCCCTTGGAGTGTGTTGGAGTCTCCTTCTCTGAAGGTCTTTAAACAGAGAATGGATGGCCATCTGTTGGGGATGCTTTGATTTTGAGTTCCTGCATGGCAGGGGGTTGGACCTGATAGCCCTTGTGGTCTCTTCCAACTCTGTGATCCTATGATTCTATATTGGGGAATTCACCTGGGTTCTTCTTGAGGACATTTATTTAGACAGCCAGAACTAGGCACCCAGCCAAGAGTCACCCAGAGGACTTATTTTTCAGCTGTCCCCAAACTGTGGACTGACTTGCTGGAAGAGAGTTGGCAGCTGGACAGCTGTATTTTAATCTGCTCTTGTTCCCTATCTAAATCCATAGGGAGAGGCAGGTAATAATAATAATAATAATAATAATAATAATAATAATAATAATAATAAGTTTGATGAAAAGCACATTTTCCATTGAACTGTGGCCTTTCCTGTGGTATTTATCATCATTTAGGAATTTGACTTTATCCCCTTGGGTTCAAGTGTGACTTCTGTGAACTTCATATGTGCCCTTTAGTCACACCTTTTGAGCCTGAAGCTTCTTCCATAAATACTTACATGTTATGCAAGATGGTGTAAAGGTATATGTAGTAAAAATTAAAGTAGCTTTGCAAATTAAATATTTTGTATATAATCAAACAGTATTTATTAATAAAATTACATTATGTAGCAAATGCTTCTGATTTATTACAAAGATAGGAATAAATTATTCCCATTGTTTAAAAAAAGTCTGCCATAGTTTTGAATTCTGTAATGATACCTTTTATTGTCTCCATTTCCAGCCTCCGAGCCTAATTTGAAAGTTCGCTCCAGGTTAAAACAAAAGGTAACAGAAAGAAGAAGCAGCCCTTTACTCAGAAGGAAGGATGGGGTGGTTGTCTGCTCATTCAAGAAGAGATTATTTGAGGTGACAGGTAATGAACAACTGGACTGGAGAGATACTGTCCAAATTTGGGGAAATGTTATCATTATGATTGATTATGCTGGACCATTACTTTGTGAAAATTAAAGCAGACTATGCAGATAATTTAGAGAAGCAATGATCCATTTCCAGTAAAATGTTTGCACACTCATTGGCACAAAATTGTATTACAGGAGAAGCTATCATTTTTTAAAAAAGATAAGAGCCAATGTGGCATTGTGGTCTGAGTGTTGGAATATGACTCAGGAGATCAGAGTTCAATTCCTCACTTGGCCAGGAAACCCACTGGGTGACCTTGGGCAAATTACATGCTCTCAGCCTCAGAAAAATTTAATAATAATAATAATAAATTTTATTTTTAACTCACCCCTCTGTTTGCAATGGGGCGGCGTACAACAAGATTAAAAAGGCAGTGGCAAACCTCATCTGAAACAAATCTTGCCTAGAAAATACCATCATAGGGGGATTTTAGTCTACATAGGTCACCATAAGTCTGAAATGACTTGGAAACACACAACAACAACAATTGCCAAATATCTTTCAATAGCTCTAATCAGATTTTTTAAGTGAAGTGTTTTATGTTCTAATGAGCATGAAGTGATGACTGAAGTATATAAAGTTCCATACAGCTGGACAAAATAATAAGTGGTCATCTTTGTTTTTACACATCTGGAAAAATTAACACTGTCTTAAGATATGTTGTAATAAGGAGGATTGAACATTTTGTAATGAAAGTGTTTAACTTCAAAGAGTTGTTCTGTGCTCTGAAATGGGAAACCATAAGGTCAAAAATCTAATAATATTTAAGGTTAAGTCTGATTTAAGATCAGTTGAAATTATATTTATGGCTTTTCATCCAATTGAGTTAACTGTGAAGAAAATTGGCTAGTGAAGTGTTGGATTGGATCAAGATATGGTTATATTTACACTTGTTCTGTTAAAATTAATTGAATAAAGTTAATCAAGTTTAATCTAAGCACCATAGATTTCAGTAGTTTGTTCTAAGTATGAATAACTCTGTATTCAAGCCCAATTAATTAGTCTAATAGATAGTGTCTCTGTGTGTGTTTCTGTGTAGATTTACACATATAAAAAGATATGTATGTGTAAACTGCACAGAAACCATAATGTATATAAGCATATGTACCTACCATTAATATGTAGCATTTATTTATTCCTGTTGCCATCCATAGAACTCAGCACATAATAAACATTTCAAAACAGAATACTGTGGTTTGCTTCTTAATGAGAAAGCCATTTCAAATCAGATTATTCAAAAACTGTTAGGGCTCCCACCCTCCATGCTTGATTTAAATCTCTAAAATCATCAAAGCCACCATTTTAATAGTAGCAAGAATTTTAAAGAAGCATTTATGGTACATTTCTCCAGTTATGGCCTCAATTTGTTACCATTAGTAAAAAATCAGTTGCACTAGTTGGAGTTAATTAGTATAAGAGAAGGATGGAGCACAGTTTTCCATTGCCTATAAGTTTGATAAAAAAAAATAAATAGTATGTGTACATTCCCTCTCACACCACCACTTCTGCAGTGGCTAAATCCAACACAACTGTACTGACATTGTATTGGATCTAGGCCTAAGTCTTAATAATTTGTGTGATTTTCTGCTTTCATGGCAAATATATAATGCCAATAAGGTCTGCATGTGTACTGAAATTATGGTACAAATGGTTCTTTAAAATAACATGATAGCCTACAACATCTGATGTTGTAGAATGTTGAAGGAAAGGGAGAGAGAGGGTAAGTAGCTAAAAATAAATGTAAGATGAAGTTGGCTTTTGCATCAATTGATGGTTATGTATATATGTATATGTGTGTGTATATATGTGTGTATTCTGATTGCTCCCATAACTCTAAATTTTGAAACTTTATTAAATTTATTTATTTTAAGAGAAAACTCTTCTTTATTTTTTCACTAGTATCCATCTGTCAACAACTCTGTTGAATTTCAGCATACTGTAGCTAAAGTCTTAAGACTTAAAAAAATGTTCTGCAGCAAAACAATTAAGCTGTAACCATTAAAATGCTGTGTTAAGATATTTAACAGTCGTACATTCCCTTAGAATTGACTGAGAGAGATGTACTGCAAATGAGGTATTGTTTTTTATTAGTTACTCATATAAAGGCCAGTTCACAACTGAGTCCTCCAGGGGTTTATCCAAACAGCCTTGGAATGGCAGCAGGCCTCATGAATTGATGACATGTTATCTTGACCTTTGAGAGTCCAGTATCTCTATCATGCTGATCTCTCACAGAGGCAGCAGAGAATGCAGCCAAAGGTACTTCCTTTTCCTTTACTCATTAGGAACGCCCTTTCAATAGCTTGCCTGCCACTGAGAAACTTGCTGTCTCTTGGGGCTGGAGCTGGGATATTATTGAAGTAAGAAACTCTGTCCTTTGTGTACTGGAAGTATTAAGAGGGGAATTAAATCTTGAAATGAATAAAAGAATACATTGTACATCCAAGTTATTTGTCATAAGCTATATCCAGATCTTTTGTTTGGGGGAGAGGAAGAGGTATCTGACATTTTCTCATTACTTCATGCACTTTTCCCTTCCTTTTCCTCAGAATCATCAGTCAGTAGCAGTTCCCCAGGATCAGGTCCTAGTTCACCAAATAATGGTTCTACTGGAAATACAGAGAAGGAAACCTCAGTGTTGCCATCTAATTCCCAAGCTGAGGTAAGAATAAAATCCCATTTGTTTGTGTAGAAAACACATTTTACTATCAGAACTCACACAAGTTTTATGATGGCCTTCAAAATGGAGCATTTTAGAAGCACCCAATATGGGCCTGGCCTGGTTCTACCATTTGCATAGCTTCTGCCAAGTGTGTAGCTTTCACATCATGTGAAGAGAACAAAATAATCTTCTCAATGTTTTGAAACAGTGCTTCCCAAACTTGAGTCTCCAGATGTTGTTGGACCTCATTGCTCAGCCTACATGCCATGCAGATACCAGTATCATCAGGGAACCAAAGTTTGAGGACCACCTCTTTGAATGATACAATGTTGCCCTCAGGCATTGTGAACAATTGCCATTGTCACTGTCTAGTGATCATTCAGAAAACAGAAACAGGACCCAGGACAATTTCAAGTCCTTAGCAAGTTGTTGAACTGCCATCTGCCCATGGTGCCACCCTTAATTATTTTGGGCTGCCTTGAGTACCCTTCTCAACCAAAAAGACAAGGTATAAATACAAAAATAAAGATGCAGATGTTTGGGCCACTTAAACAATTTTTTGAGAATGCAGCAATTTTTATTTTTTATTTTTTAAATGTTTTTTGCCTTTTTCATTCAGAGTAATTTATAAAGATTAAAATACAGAATAAAATCAAGGACTACTTTGCATTCTTGCTTTCTGTAGGGTTAAATCTAATTGGGTTTTATCAGCACTTTAACTCCTGTATTTCTCAGAGAAATATGGGAATTTTATAAGTATGTCCACATCAAAGGCAAAGAGTCCCTTAGTGGCAATGGGGAAGAGGATAAATTAATGAAGAATATAAATTTCTTGTGGCTTAAATATCACCAAGTTATAATGTTATTATCAAATATTCATATTAGAATGTTTTAACAATACACTTCTTATGCATGTGCACATCTCTGTACATTTTCAGTGGGATACATATTTCTTTTGAATTATGTCCCTATAAACGTGGGAGGTAGGGAATGGTCTAGCTGGTAGGAAGAACACATGAAAAATCTGAAAATATTACATGGAAATGTATTTGCAGGCTTTATGAAAATCTCAATCTGTCATCAAAATGGACAGCTTCCTCATAGTGTGCCCTCCTTGCTTTCACCTGAGTGAACATCTCAGCCAATGCTGAGTTGAGAGAAGAGAAAAACTGCACTGTAAGAAGGGAGGTACAGGTAGTGGGTTATATGTAAAAGAGAATTAGAGAGGAAATCGTTCATATTCTTGCAAATATTCAACATTTAAGGTTATTCCCACAAATACACACTTGCTCCATTTCTATCCATTTATTGATTATCTAGGTCAGGGGCAAGGGAGCAGTGTCTGGTCCAGTTTTCTGTAGGACTGTATGGACTGCTGAAAATCCACACCAAGAAAAGAACAAAAATTAAAAGTGTTTGGGTATTTTTTAAAAAGTCAAACAGTGCAGGGTGGGGCCTGTCCACAGATTAATTGCCATACTTGGAAGCTACTAAAATGGGCAATTCATCTTTTGTGCTTAGAGAGGCTGGCTGGGACAATATAGTGGTGCAGAGGATCACAGAAACACTCTTGGGGCACACACACACCTACCTAGGTATAGCTATGACATAGTCTAAAAACTCCAATCATAAATCCAGCATACCATGATCTGCAAACATAGACTTGAGGAAGACAAATGCATAATTGTGGAACCAAATGCCAATTGACACAACACTGAGAAAATGTTCAGTGTATGACAAAAGGAGTTATATCATTGCTCAGATGTTTTGTTTCCAGTTCTATGATATGTGATTTTGATGTAATAGTAAACATGGGTTGAGTTGAAAATGGGATACAGAGTGAAACAGTTATAAAATTGCTATGCGTCAAATGGGATGATCCACTCAACTCATATTTTCAATTTGTTAGTTTTGTGTAAAATAGGACCTTCAATTTGAGATTTAAAATTCCTGTACTTCCGAGGGCTGATGGAGTTTGTGGGTCCAACCCTGATGCAGATGTTTTAGATTTCACAATGGATGCCCCTGATGCTCAAGTCAAATAACATTTTGATATGTATATATAGATGTAGATTTCACAGGCCCATGTAAGCTTTCAGTTGGCAAGGGGGGGAGGTAATGAGAGACCCTAGATCAGGGGTAGGCAACCTTTCCCCTTTAAGGGCCGAGGGACTTCAGCTCCCAGAATCCCAGGGGCTATTGGCCAACGTGGGACTATTGGCCAACATGGCTGAAGCTTCTGGGAACTGAAGTCCCTCGGCCCTTAAAGGGGAAAGGTTGCCTATTCCTGCCCTAGATACATACCATTTTAGTCCAAAATAACTGAGGTACAGCCAAAGCTACACACAACCCTTTTAGTCTCAATAACCTGGATTTAAGCCAGTTTAGTAATTTAACTTAAGTACTTTGAGTTGTGGTTCAGGCTGATAATTTCCTGCTGGTTAAATTTATTGTTTGTTATCCTGCAGTACTTAGTCAGAAGCAGTAAAATAATTTGTCTGGTTACTCTCTGGCAGATTATTGTAGCAAGTACAAATGTACTACTGCCCCTTTGTAATCTTACTATAGTGCAGCTGTAAGAGAAAATAATAATACTTTATATTATAATTGCTGTGTTCAGAGAAATATACATGCTTAAATCTATGTCCTTATGGTATAGTTAAACATCTTTCTTGCCAAGACCCAGTCATTTTGGACATATTTCAGTTCAGTATGTGCTAAATGATCCAGACTATACTGTCTCCAGACTCTGAGAACAGTGGTAACAAAGATAACAAAAGCTTCCCTAAGATTTGAGTTGAAATGGGTACTGATGAAATAAAAGTGACCTATAAGGGTCAGTAGCTGAAGAGAAGGGGAAAATACTTTCACAGATTTCATGGAGTACAGCAAGTGAAAATATTTAAATTCATCAGCAGCATTAACTGGTTACGGGCAAGTTCCTTTTGGCTCAGTTTAGAGTCAGCTTCGTATTTACAAGCTTTTCTTGACAAGCATTCTGAAAAAAAGCTTCTTTGTTTTCAAGTTCTGACTGACCTCTTAATGCTGGCACAGGTGTGTTGATGATAGTGCAGTCATGCCCATTATTGTATTGTCCTTTGGGAATTGTATTTGGTTGGGGTGCATTGCTAAAGCATTCCATTATATGGGGAGATATCGTAAAGGAATTATTATCACCCGTAAGTTATTATGGTATATTGATAAAATTTTGTTAGTGTCATCATTGGTCCCTAAGTGCACGATGTTGAGAAAATCAGCTCAATGTGTCCTTCTTTTTTGGTACAGGTTGTGTCAGAAGTGACTAAAGTGTAACATGGAGAAGTACGAGGGGGTATCGTACAGTAGTAATTATCACCCGGAAGTTAGTATGGTATATTGATGACATTTTGTCAGTGTCATCACCAAGTGACTTTTTCTTTTCCTAAAAATGAAAAATCTGTTGTGGGGTCACTGATTTGATAACACAGATGATGTCATTCATGAAGTGGAAGAGTGGTTTAAGCTACAATCTGCAGATTTCTACAATAATGCTATTCGGAGGGTCAAGAAACACTGGGAAAAATGTGGAAATCTTGATGATGAGTATGCAGAGATAAATTAACAACTACAAATCAAAACAAACTTTCTGTCAGATTTTTTTAAAAGGTGATAATTAAAACTTTACGATACCCCCTCGTATTCATGCAGCAGTCAGAACCAGAAAAAGTTATTTTTGTGGACTACAGCTGTCAGAATACACTGGCTAACATGATCAGAGGCTGGGATGCCTAGGTGCTGAAATTAAAAAAAAAACATTTCAAAGATCTGAACATAGGTTCAGGTAGTTTTACCATAGTCAATGAGAATTTCATTGTCAGAGATAAAGAAATTTTAAAATTTTGTGCCTCTGTGGATGAAGAGTTTGGTTTTGACCAACTGGGGTGCTAAATACAGATTGAAAATGTGCAGAATATTGCTTAACATCGGAAGTCATAGAAGGACTTTTTTATGTATTGAGTTAAACAATTTAAATATTCAGCTGAATAATTGAAAATCCCCATGCTATCACTTGCATTAACATTGTCATCATCATCATTGTCATTGTTGTTGTTGTTGCTATGATAGTGGTGATTATTAATCACAATTTATTTATACAACACCATTGATGTACATGGTCTAAAACTGCCAAAATCAGTGGGTCCTGCCAAAGGCATACAATTTAAAATATATGCATACACACACACACACACACACACACATATAGAGGAAAAGAAGGAATAATAAAATATAAAACTATCCAATACAATTGTAAAACAAATTATCCAGATAAAATACAGAAACCACCCACAATATAATGTGAAGTGCAACACTTCAGTAATTTCACATAGGAGGTTGACATATGACATTTTTCACGTGTCATATGACAATGGAGAAGCAAGTAAAGATTTACATCCTTGTATTATTTTACTTATTCATTTATTTCATTTGTAATAAATTGTTCTGTATGATACCTTGTTTAGTTGTCTTAAATTTAGAGTCCTATATCTGCTTCATATAATTGTTAGAAAGATGAAATGTTTTACAAAGCTCACAAAAGTGGGTAAACTGCAGTGTTAGAAATAGACAGGCATAAATTGATAATTTCACTTAGAGAATTTCTTTGTGGTGCCATTGCATGTTTAGCTGCTGCTTCCTGTCATTAATTTACTGCCAACAGCAGAGGTATATATGATATGTATAACATAATTTTGGCATACTTTTCTCATGAGTTTCCTACATATAACACTCAAAACACATATTTACGAGTAGTTATGCATTCAGTGATTTAATATACCGTAGATCAAAATTAATTCTACTAGAACTGCCCCATTCAGATAAATGAGATTTGTTAGTTCTAAATATAGTCCATGTCCCATTCATTTGGACAGGGCTATTCTGGGTAGGTCTAACATTGTATGTACTCTGATACAATGTCTATACAATTTTGGAAGTTTACATAATGCCTCTAAGTAATAATTTTGAGCACATAGAAAACAATTGTCCTTTGTAGCTGTAATCCTGTACACAAATACCTGCATGAGAAACAACAGTTTTGTTTAATGTGTGTAGCTCCTGAAATATTAACAAATTCATTATGACATAAGCTAGCATAATTATTGTTGTTATTAATTGCTAGTAACAATTATTGCTTCTAGAAGTTATATTTCATTATCTTAATTCCTGTTTATTCTGTGGAAATTATGTGACAGTGGACATTTGCAGGATCCCAACCTATATAATCTTTTGGCATTAAAAAGAAAGTGACAGAAGGGAAAGTAATTTTTCAGATACAGGGCTAATGGGATAATTTCTTCAGGTCATTGGCAGGACAGTAACCTCCAAAGACTGGAAGACTGAGTTCAGTCTCCAACAGTGACTTTTCCTAATAATGAATTAATTGTGTGTGTGAACTCTGATCCATGGGGCAGGCATGCGACCTCTTCACACTGATAAGTAGCTTCTCTTTGGCCCAGAACAACCCCATTCCCTAAAAGGCTACATTGATCGCTAACATGTGGTGATTTTGACTCATAATCCTCTGCATAGGATTCCAGGAACTTCAGATGGTGTAGAATTTCAAAACAGAGGCTAATCAATACAGCAGTGTAGGCAGCTCAAAAAGTTAATTTGGCCAGTAATACAGCAACATGTGATATGGATCTTATTGAGCACTAATGTTTTTAGGAGTGACCCTGTTCCATATTCCATGATACAGGGCAATATAATGGAATAGAGGTTCTCCATATTGTCACCACAATTAAGGAACATCAGTCCTTTGAGCTATCTCATGGCCCAATTCTCAACAGCTTTGTTAAAACTTTGGTGGGAAGCACAGGCTATTCAAAATGATTTAATTAGTGGTGTTCTAAAAGAAGGAAGGAAGAAAGAAAGGAAGGAAGGAAGGAAGGAAGGAAGGAAGGAAGGAAGGAACAAACCTTTTTTCCATACCTTTGTATATGAACTCAATATTGTTTTACAATGCTCCTCTAATTTTTGCTTCTTTTAAAACTTGAGATCATTGTTAGTAATTGCTAGAATTACTATGTATCATCATCACCATCACCATCTCTATTAGAAATATGATGAAACTGAACAATATAGTTTGAACAACTGTCCAACCATGTTAGCAGCATACTTCTGAGAATTTGTACTGATGTGGCTTCCATCTTCAGACAACATTTTATTCTTGAAAAAGTATTAGGTAGCAGTGTCAGTTTCCTCACTTTAGTAAGATGGAAATGAGTGAACAAATGGGAGGCGATCCAATACTTGTGGTTATCAAAATAGTTTTACTACTTTCAAGTTGTCAATGCCTGTATACATATTAATCATGTTCACGTTTTTAATATGTATTTTTATTTGTTTGTTTGCCTAAGTAAAGTATATCATGTCTAACAAGCTGCTTCCAGTGGATGGTAAACATTTTGGAGTAAATCTGTGCTTGAGTGGGGGATATAGAACATTCCCTCTACAGAGATAATTGATCTCTTATATAGCGGTAATTGAACATCAGGAAGCCTTAATTAGCCTTAATTTCCTCCCAATATTTCAGTCACATTTGGCAAGGTTTAAGAATATTGTGTCTTTCAAATATTAAAGTATCTGAGCCCTATTCATATCTCTATAGTTAATCTCCATACAAGTTAATCAGTATAATAACAATGAAACCAGAGTCAGATTATGGCCTAAATCCTGTTCTTAGTTCTGACTAGAGTAGACCCATCGAGTCATGGGATTTTTGAGTTGTCTCACCATTGAAAAATGATTGAACAGGTTTACTTTACATATGATTAACAAACAGGTTGCCAGTCATAAAGTGATGCAACTAGGGTGTAATATTTTGTCTGTTAATCAGATTAATTGATTAAAATATTTGATAGATGAAAATGGACTTAATTATATTAAATACAATTCTTAAAAATGCAGATAACAAAGACTTTTTTTCTTCACATTTATTATTTCCCCTCTTAAGAAAAATTACTGATTCAGTGGAAAGGCTAATCAACTAAAATCCAAAAACAACTACATTTTATGCAAATAAGTGAAGGAACAGTTGTCAGACTCAACGTCCAGGTTTTTCACTAAGGCCCCAAACAGACTGGTAGACGGGGAAGCTGCCAGATTCTCCGGGGGCATAGTGTATAGACAGAGAATGCGCTTGGAGCAGCCAGAAACTGCCCCAGGGTTGCACCAGGGCCACCTAAGGCAGCCCAAAACCATTTCAAAAGGAGAAGATATTTTCTGCTCCTATCCACAGTCCATTTGGGACCGCAACAGGAGGTGCCCTTGGGATCGGGCCAGGAGTAGCTTCAGACCAATGCTCCTACCCATCTGTTTCACCCCTTAGTCTACATTTCAGAACTAACAAACTTGTCTAGAGTGTCAAGTGAAATACCAGATATTTGTTAGAATTTGTTCTTATATGAATTTTACAGTGCTGTTTTCAGCTCAAAAATTGTATCAGAACATTCTGTAAAATGTATCAAAATGTGTGAAAAGACATATATTGGGGTAAGATATGTTTAGAAATGCATACATTGAAATAAAATGTATTAAGAAACATACTTTGCAAGAAAACATATTCAAAATGCAAATATTCAAGCACAAATTTTTGTAGATTTTTTTTAAAAAAGGAATACAGACATGGCATGGATTGAACTTATAAATGAATACATGCATTGACCAAAAACAAACTCATAAGGGAGGCAAAATTATGCCTATTCATGCAGCCACTACTCTGTCCTCTTGCCATTCCCAAGCGTAAGTATTTGCATTTCTGGTATGAATGCTCAAAAGTCCCTCAAATGGTATTTTGAAACTGGAGTTCAAAATGCCAGAACACACTTACAGTTCACTGGCAGGGATCTTAGAAGTTGAAACCACTTTTTTCCATTTGTGGTTCCACTCAGAAATTTCACTGTGTCTGTAATTCCTTGATAGTTAATGTGTGGTCCTGTGGGTTGAAACATTTTCCCAAAGGCAGTAGATTAGATTCCAGTAGACTCTCTTTTGATGGTTTAAGAGTAACTAAACAATAAGGAGTTTCCTAATTGTATATACACTGGTTGCTGGTTCTCAAACATTAGCAATCAGATCAATTCTTCATTGAGCACAGAGGGTTTCTAATAATAGGTAAGAGTTTGTGTTGTTTTTAATCATTCTTTCCCCACATTTTATAACCAATCTGAGTTACTCCCCTGATGTATCACAATAGCTCTGATCACATTATTTTGTATTTTATTTTCACACTGGAATAGGTATTTGCAGCTCTAGATTTCCTGACAGAAAGTAAGACTGAAAATCATATTGCAGTGCATTTGAACTGGTTTTCGTCTTTTTGAACCAATTTTTGAAAGTACAGTTATGAGGATTTATGGGACTGTACTGGACCCTGCAGAGAGGGAGCTTCATGAGGCCTGCAACAATTCCAACCTCTAGTATATAATATTAATCTAAATGTCTATTCCCAACCTGTCATACCCTTCTCAGAGCAGTGGAGTTCCATGTGAAGTTCCCTTCTTCAAATTTATTTTGTTCAGCAAAACAACTCTTTGGTTCCTGGTACCCATGTGTTATGTTACAATGAGTGAGAAGGTGGCTGAAAAGTCACAGAGCTTGCATTTCCATTCCTACTTGGTCAGCAGAGCAGCACTGTTCCTTAGTGTATTTCAGAATGGCTGCTATAGAGTATAATTGGTGGGAACAACTGTAATTCTCACTGGACACATGGAAAAAAATGAGTTATGCATTTTTAAACATGATAATTAAATAATTAGCAAGTGAAATGTACGCTAGCTTTAAAACCTAGATTTAATGCCTTTAATCATAATTTAATCATTATGTTCCCATTTCCAACATTAAGAATCTATAAACATTAAAGAACTTAGCATTATTAATGCTGAAGCTAAATATCGGTGAGTGACTTTTCTTTGGAGAGGAGGCCACCTTGGAGTCCCATATATGCTACCTTGACTTCCAGACAGGAGAAAGTTGCCATGTACTAAGATAGATAAGTAGATAGGAATGATTTAAAAAACAGAACATTGTAAACTAATTAGAAAAATGTTTCAGCTTCTCCCTTCTTCAGTTGCTTAAAATAACAGTGAGCAGAATCCATGATGGCAGTTTAGAACACAACCTTGGATGAATGTTAACCATAATGGTTTATTTGATAGAAAATAGCTGGATCCATATAGTATACAGGTTGCTTTTGTACACCTTCTGCAACCTTATGACAGTGTGTGTGTGTGTATGTGTATGTGTCACAGGGAATCCACCCCTTTTAACCACCCCTTTAAAAATGCAAATTCTTATGTATTTCTTTATGCCTTTATGCATTACAGTGATACAGTAATGAAGACCAAGCAAAAAATCAAGTTGCCACTTGTATAGATGCTTGTATTGTAGATGCTATATTTTCAAGATCCAGTCAATGGGACAAATACTGTTGTTAATCCTAAACAGAATAGACCCTTAAAGTAATGAGAATCTAGCAAGTCAGCATTTAAATCTTAAGTGAATGAATGAGTCTACTCTGCTTGGGAATAAACATTGGGTTTAGCCCACTGGCTTTAACTAGTACTCACAGTAAGTCTATTTTTATTTTATTACTATTTTTGTTTCACATGGGCAAGATTGAAAATACTGAATAAGGCAATTCTATTTTATTTTAATTAAATCAATTATAGATGAATAGGACATTAGTAAAAAGTACTGCTTCCTGAGGCATAAATGCCAAATCTTGATTTTGTGTGTTTCCTTTTAACACAATTCTAAAGGCTGAGGATGGATGACATCTATAGACTATTCTGTTATTATGTTAGTGATAGGTTTAGTCTCCAAACAAACTATATGGGAAGGTTATGTTTTGGAATAACATCCTGTGTTTTTGTGCTGCCCAACTCTTTAGTGACAGTCTGAGGTTGCATTGTATTAACCTGAGGTATTTCCCAGTGTTAATTGATATCCCAGGTTTGTCCAGAGGAAAATCTACAGCTCCCCACAACATGCTTGACAAGTTATTATATTTATTTTAGTCAAAGCCTGAGTGCACAGGATCCCGCATGGAGGTGGTCTATTATTGGAGTCCCATATGCTTTTTGTTTGGGAAGAAAGCAGTCACTGTGTCATACTGTTACACAGGGTATTCTTTTTCAAGGATGTTGTTCCCTTGAGGACCATATCATGCCAGAATTCCAAAGTCTAGTAAGACCTTTTGTAGCTCTTATGTGTGGAGGGGTCTGGAAGGGAGGCAAGAGTTAAAACAAAAAGAGAGAGAGGGAGTTCAAGAAACTCTAGTAGACCACATGTTGAAGAACATGAATGTCAGAAAAGAAAAAGGCAAAAGTAACTCTGCCATTATATTTACAAAGTGCCACAATCTTCATATAGATATAAAGGTTGTGGCCAGAGATGTCATAACAGCACAAACACACAGACACACACACATTTTATAAATGACTCTACTATATATGGTAATACTATAACATTTTACTGAATTAATTTTCACCTTTCTTGAAACATACAGGTAATTAAGAATAACTAGAGATTTGTTTACATAAATTATAATAATGTTGCATGTTGCATGTGTTGAATGTTAAACCCTGTGATGAATTCATAGAAGGCTTAAAAAGTGAGAAGACTTCTACAGAAGACATATGTGAACCACCATTTTAGAAAATGCAAAGATAAGATCATCTCTAGCTGTGTCAGACCTTTACCCACCAAGCAGTGTCTAATCCCAAGAAATTAGCCTATGTCTTCATTTAAGAACTATAGTGGATAAATAATATTCTAAACATTATGAAGCCATTTCTCCTGCAAGTAGAGTGTTAGTAGAGTTTGTAGATGTGTTGCAATAATTTTCTTGTATTTTCCCAATAAATGAATCAGCTCAGTTAATGAAGATGTGACCTTATTTCTTTTAATTTTCAGCTTTCAGTTCCACAGCAACACATTCTTATCAATGAAGAATCAATGAATCTGTTGAGTCTTTACACATCCCCTTCTTTGCCAAACATCACTTTGGGGCTTCCAGCAGTACAGTCACCACTCAGTGTAAGTTACTAATGTAAAGAGCATTTTCATTAGTTTTGCCTATTTATTTAGATCTGTTAGTACTTTTATATTACACTACATATTCTCACTATATCCATTTTTAAATGCTAGGTCAATCCACTGAGAACATTATGTATCATAAGATTTTTTTAATGATCTCTTGGAGGCTTTTTCCCATTTTAAATTTTACTTGTTGATGCCTGTGGCCTATAACTTCTTTTATCATCTAAAAGGATAAATCCTATGTTTGCATTCAAAATTTTGAACCTCAGCTCCAAAATAAAAGAGTTCATTAGCTGGTAAATATTTATTAGTTTTCAGTTGCTTACACATTTTGCTGTTGCTGTTGTATGAGACTGAACTTACCTTTCTCAATCTCCTTCAACTTTTTCTTCAAATATCAGTTGTTATTGGTTTCTGTGAACTGTATTGTCATTTTACAGTGTGTTTTAAGTAAGGGGTAGCTAGGAAAGTCTTAAGGGAATATGCACTTGGCAAAAAATTAAGAAGGATTATTAAGAAGGATTTTGAGGCCTGTTACTCTAGGTCATCTCCTTTATTAATTTTGTCATTTTGGTGAAAATATACCATTTTTCATCCAATTTATAAAAATACTTGCTCTGCCATGCATTCATACTAGAGGGAAACTTTTATTTCCTGAGAAACATTATATCAAGAAAATCATTGTGTATTCTTTTATGACTGAACTTTGGATTCAAATTATAAGAATCCATGTTGTAGCTGCATAAAATATTGTCTGTGTATGCATGAAAAGGTGGGTGATCTGAATCCTTTGGCCACAAGGGTGAAGCAAAACCACTTTTTTGTTTCCCTCAAAATGTGAGCATTTGCCAAGAGTGTTATTTAGTGATGGGAAAATCCATTCCTCTGCTTTATGTTCAGGAGGAACTCTAGTATAGTGAATTATTCCCTTTACCCATCCTGAATGAAAATTGTATCATATAATTGTGTAGCCCTTTTTGAAACTTTGAAAAAATAAGAAGAGCAGCACTAGAAGAGCACTGGAAAGAAGAGACAGCCAGATGCTTATGGGAAGGGCATGGCCATACACTAGCACATGACCAGCATCCTACTTTTATTTTGCTTGTTTATACTCTGAAATGAGAACAACAAGAGCAAGAGTAGGAAACTGTTAGAAGCAAGGGAGTTTCACTTGCCCCAATGGATCTTTGGGGAGGGCATCCAAACAAACAAAAGAGATTTTTCTAGGGAAAGAGCAATTTCGCCATGTTTCTTACCTTCTTTGGCTGGTTTTAGGCCAGGAAAAGTCTGTTTTCCAAGAGGAAATGACCTAGAGGTCAATTTCTGAATTGCTTCTTATTGGGAAAAGACCTTTCCTGGGCCTAAAAAAGCCTGTGGGGGCAAAAACATGTTTAAAGTGCCCTCACACCACTAGAAGGTGTTTGGGTCCTTAGGGGGGACAAAACAAATATTTTGAAAAAAATTACCCTAAAAAGTTGGGAACCAGAGGGTCACATACAGTTCATAGGCTTCACTTTTTCCACCCTTACTCCTCTTCATTAATGGTAGCTACTTTTACCTAAGTTGAGTTTTCCAGACCCATTTGTTCATCTGAGAGAAAGGTAACTGAGTAAGGAAAAGATGGTAGATGGCACTAATGGTAAGGAACCCAGTGCCATATGCAATTTCTGCATTGTCAATCATTCCGTATCATCATCATCATCATCATCATCATCATCATCATCCTGCCCCTCTGCATAATGCAACCAGGGCAGCTTAGAACATTAAAATATACATTTCATATCCCACAATCCCACCCACCTCTTAAAACACTATTAAGCAATGACAATTTAGAACACACTTAAAATAATAATACAAATAAACAATAACTGCAGCAGAATCAGGGGAGCAGGTTGCACTGTCTTTTGAAGGCCAGAATATCTATTCAGGAAAGGCCTGCCAGAAGAGATCCATCTTAATAGACATTTTAATCTTGTTCAAGGTGGTAAAGGTGGTCATATATGAGCACACCACATAAGAGCATAAGAAAAAAGATGCTGCATCAGACCAAAATGTCATGCTTCTTCGATGTATGCTGCATAACTGAGTTGCCAGATCCACATCTCCACTGAATTCCAACCTCATTTTGTGATGCAGAAATATTGAAATATTCCCAAGTAATTTGATTAAGATTTCCCAGCATTCTTTGGGAAGATTTTGTTTGTTCATTTGTTTTAAATA
This sequence comes from Phrynosoma platyrhinos, assembly GCA_020142125.1. NCBI lineage: Eukaryota > Metazoa > Chordata > Lepidosauria > Squamata > Phrynosomatidae > Phrynosoma > Phrynosoma platyrhinos. The sequence continues at coordinate 90,589,856 of CM034710.1, read as the reverse complement.
TTACTTTCATTTCTAAATGCAGGCATCATCACCATTCAGAGAAAAACAGAAATGTGAGACCCAGCCAGTCAGGCAAGGAGTGATATTGCCTGGTCAGTACAGAGGAAGCATGTCTTCACCATCAGCAGCTCAACCTGTTGTCCTAGAGGGAAAGCCAAACAGCAGCCATCAGGCTCTTCTCCAGCATTTGTTACTGAAGGAACAAATGAGGCAGCAAAAGTTCCTGGCTACAGGTAAAGATCAGTTAGTTTTAGAGCACGGATGTAATTCTCAAAAGGAGCAGCATGGAATTTCAGCAATTGTCTTCTTGCTGTGAAACAGCCTTTGAAAAGTGAGCAGTTTCCAAAAATTATCTACAGTTTGAGCTCTATTCTTCACAAAATTAGATCTTTTCATGGAAAGCAGAATTTTATATGCAGTTAAGAGCATTTTCTGAGCAGAGAATAATAGTTCTACTTATCAGTATTATTTTTTTGTGCAGAAAATGCTATCTTCTGTACAAAATGATCAACTGGCAAATTTTGTGCAGAATAAGTTCCAGTCTGCAACAATTCTCATTGGTGCTGGATTCTTCTCATCAGGATTTTCCAAGTCTTGCAAAACACATTTTTGGCCATTTATCAAATATTTTCAAATATTCATTCTATCCCCAGTTCACAGCAATATTCACTTATACTGAAGTGCAGTGCCTGAATGCTACAGAAACCTAGGAAGGCATTTTATTCTATAAAGCTCAGAGATTTCCACACTGAAATTCTTAGGCTTCTCCTTCAATACACATATGTCTTCATTGTGTCTCCATCCCACCCCATAAATACCATATTATAATAAGACCCTTAGTAGTAATGTCTTCATGTTTAACAAGTGGAATGTCATTGGCTTTCAGGTGCAGTCCCTCTTCATCCTCAGTCACCACTGACAACAAAAGAAAGGATCTCACCCAATCTAAGAGTTCCAAATAAATTGCCTCGACATCGGCCGCTAAACCGAACCCAGTCAGCTCCACTACCACAGAGTACCTTGGCTCAACTAGTCATTCAGCAACAGCATCAACAGTTTCTGGAAAAGCAGAAACAGTACCAACAGCAGATCCACATGAACAAAGTAAGTGTAATTCATTCCTTAGTATGCAGCAAATCTATCTATATCTACTATTTGTATGCTTTGTGTGGAGGTGGGGATGGAAATAAACCTAAAACTTTATATATCAATTCACTTTACAGTAAGGTATGCTTTTTTAAAAAAAAACAAACACACACATTTCATTTAAAAATATGATTGCTACATTGTCTGCCAGAGACATTCCATAACTATCTTGTCTCAAATTGCAAGCATACACTATTTTTCATTATGGTGGCATTGACTGTCCCAGTTGAGATTACCATATCTTAGCTTGATGAACTGAGGGCTCATTCCCACTTACATTTAACCCAGTTTGCAATTTGCTTTCACTCCAGGTCGGTGAATTGATTCTAGTAGATGTGTCGTTCCCACTAAGGAAGCAGATATTTTCTTTATTTGCTTCTTTTTTGGCACAATTGTCATTCCCACTAGTTTATGCCCCTTCAAAATGCCTGTCAATTATCTATGCGTCATTGGTGATGCAACCAGCATCACATTCAAGAAAACACAGGAGGGAGTCATGAGTGCTGTGTCCAGAATTCTCCCCCGGGATGTGTGCAGCCATAGGTGTCATGGAGGACTGTCATCTGCAATGCATGCAGCTGTGGGTGTCATGGAGGACTCTCCCCCGGGATGCATACAGCCATGGGTGTCATGGGGAACTCTCCCGCGAGATGCATACAGCCGTGGGTGTCATGGAGGACTCTCCACCGGGATACATGCACTTTTTTAAAAATTGACACTATATGCACTCAATTGTTTTTGCAATTACTTGTCTTGCTGAACCGCAGTCTGTCTGCTTGCCTGGCTCGCTGCCCGTAAGCAATTGCAAATAATAATAATAATAACAACAACAACAACAATAATTTGTATCCCACCTCTCTGTGCAGCACATAATGAAGTGCATATACTGTGTGTGTGTAGATAGATAGATAGATAGATAGATAGATAGATAGATAGATAGATAGATAATGCCCATAGGTCACACCAAAAAGCAAAAAGGCTGTGCTGAGAGGGAAGGGGGGAGTGGCAGATTTCCCCAAAAACTCCACAGTAATTCTTCCCCTTCAGTTTGATGTGACTCAGGTCCTTCATTCCCACTTGCTGAACACACTTGCTAATTGCTTCTTTTCAAAAGGACTGGCAAAAAACTAGTGTCTAAAAAGAGTGACCTTTTTTTGCATTTGTCTTGCTTCAAAGTGAGTCCAAATGATTGCAATCGCATCTGAAACCATTTCAGTTGGGGATGAGGCAGATATAAAGTGATCAGCAAATTGATGTAAATCATAGTGGGAATGAGCCCCCTGAGATAGGACCAAGGCTATCCTCATATATACAGACCTTTCCTTTATCATTTTACAGCAATCATGAATGCCATCTCCAACTATAGTTTTTCAGTTCATCTGAAACTGTGGTTATCTGCTTAGGAACAAGCTATAACCTTGAAACAACTTCAGACCATAGCTTAAAATCCTGGTTTGCTCAGAGTTCCAAAGATGCTAATAATATTCTGCAGTTTAGATGAAATGAGAAACTTGTGGTTAATTGGAGATTTTCCCATTGCATTCAGTCATGTCAGAAAGAAAGAAGAGCAGGAGATGGATGGATGGATGTAAGGAGGGAAGGAAGGAAGGAAGGAAGGAAGGCAGGCAGGCAGGCAGGCAGGCAGGCAGGCAGGCAGGCACTTGTGTTCATGAATACGAGGTCCATTCTGAATGTGATAACAGTTTTAATTTTTGATAGCTACTGCCTAATACCTTAAATTTAATTAGCCCATTCTAAAAACATCAGTTCTAAAATATGAGAACTGTGGCACTCTTTTGTTTGTAGATACATATTGATTGTAACTATTGGAGCTGAGCTTACCCTATGTATTTAATTGTACTTGTACAATATGATAAACCATTGTAATACATGAAGCAGTAATATCCTCACATAATAAGATTATTGTTCTCCAGATTTTATGCACCATTTTTGTGATTTCTGCACTTACAGAATTCAATCGCACATTGTTTAGGTATTCAATCAGACTCCTATCAACAGTACTATGAACATTGTTTTTCTCTCTTTACAGTCATGGACGTAATCTGCAATCACAATGAAAAATAAAAAAGTATTCATAGGTGAAAACATTTCACTAGAGAACTGTTCCCCCATGGGTACCTATTCTTTGAAATCTCTTGAGAATTCCCAACCAAATTAGAAACACAACTCTGAGTTTAAGTTCATCATTTGCACAGTGGTTTAGTTATTAAATCTCATCTTAATTAGGAAAAATGAAGACTAGAGAACTTCAAAGTTCGAAGATGATCCTTGCATGTTAACCCCTCTCAACTTGGGTGTTTTGATTACTCAACTTGGACTCTACTTGGCTTTTCATTTACTATGTGTTCCATATGTTTAATCAAGATGGCATAGGTATATCTTGGAGCTTCCAGGTTTTCAAAATATTTCACTTTCCTGCAATTGTCTGAACAAAAGAAACCTTTTATTACTGATTGAAAGACAGGATCTCTGTGATTTTTTTCCACAGGGGTATCCATAATAAACACTGATTAGCTACCTTCTAGGTTTTTCTGAAAAAAAAGTAAGCCAGCTTACCATCTTGCATTTTTCTTAAATTTTCATGCATGTTATTTCTTCCTATAGTAGACTCACTAATCCAAATGTGGCCCACATATTGTTGGACTTCCAAACAGCTGACAAGATCCCTTGATTTTTGAAGTTTCTGTTTGGCAGATTTGTTTTGCCCCTGGTGTGTTGAAATACATAGCTGCTAGGCTGCATCTGATTGTTGATCAGAAGTTTTGGAAGTCTATTTTACAAGGCTAGATTATTAGGTCACTATGATTATTGTATTTTGCACAGGAAAATAACAGGGATGTGTTAATAAATAACAGGATCCTAATTTATTTGTATCAGGCTGTTAAGAAATGAAAGAGTGCAATATTCCTAGGTACAGATGCAGAGGTGCCACATATTAAGGGTGGGCATGTGTGGCAGGTCCAGGAAGCCAATTTACTGTCCCTGAGACCTGCTAAAAAGAAAGCAAACATGAATATGAAACTTGAAGTGGCTAAAATGTCCCTTCTGGTTTGGAAAAAACACTGCAATTTGAATAGTGTCATATTATTGTCCACCATGAGTGTACAGCACTTTCTGGTGAAAACTTCTATCCTGATTCTTTATTGCAAAAATTCTTTCTAAGTTGAACAGTGAGAAACTGTTCAGTATCAACTGGTGAACTCTCAAAGATTTTAGTTTTGTTTGGAATTAGATGAGGAGGCTGACCTGACATGCTTTACAGAAACTTGGCTGAGAGGTGATAGAAGCCTGATACAGACCCAGGATCTGCCAGCAAGGTTCTCTGTTGGTACTGTGTTAGTGAGCATGTGAGGGAAAGTGGGTGGGGGAGCAGAATAGTTGTGGTCCACAAAGACCATCTTAATCTGACCAAATTTCCTATTAGTAGTTCAGGCTGAACCACTGAGCCTGAAGACCATGGAGAGACTGGGTATTCTGTTAGCGTACCATACACCCCACTGCCTATCAGACCTTCTGGCTATGCTCACAGAACTGATCTTAGAGTTGGTGTAGAGTCACCCAGACTTTTAATCTTGGGTGACTTCCACATCCCATTTGAGACCAATCAGACAAGTGCAGTTTGGGAGTTCATGAAATTCATTATAAATATGGGCCTATCCCAACTTGTTTCAGGGCCCACACATTTAGCATAACTTGGATGCTGTTTTCAGCTCAAAACATACAGACATGTGAGCAGAGATCGCTAAAACTTGTGGGTTGTCATGGACAGATTGTTTTCTGGTCAGAGTTAGTATCATAGCTGCTGTCAGTCCTTGCAGGGGTGATGAACCTATTAAGATGTTCTGCTCTTCATGATTCCAGAAAGCCTAAATAGCTTTTATGGCTGGTATCACCAATGATCCCATTGAAGCCCTGGTCAGTAGATGAAATTAAGACCTGATTAGGGCTGTTGACATGATTGCTATGAAACATCCTCGTTGACCAATTACTAATTGGGCTCCTTGATATTTAGAGGACCTCAGGTTGTTGAGATGGGAAGGATGATGACTGAGGCCCAGATGACAGAAAACTCAATTTATATTCAATAAAACATGATACAGAGAACATCTTTGTTCCAATAAGGTGACAGTATGTGCAATGAAGAAAGCCTTCTTCTTTTCACATACTGTATCTGTGAATTCACATCCAGCCAAAGTATTCAGGGTGGTGAACGGTCTAACTCAGGGACCTTCTCCCTGAATCCAATTCTATAGCCTTCAACAGTTTAAGGATCACTTCACAGATAAAATCTCTTTGATAAGAGCTTACTTAAGACACTGTCATTATAGTAGAAGTTGACAATGGGGTATCCAGTGACTCTGTGTGTAGGATTACACTGGATCAGTTTTAGTTGGTGAGTACCCCTGATAAGGACAAACTGCTAATGTGAGTAAGGAAGACAACCTGTTATCCCAGTCCCTGTCCTTATTGGCTTATGAAATTAGATGATGTTACAATATAATATTAACACATATCTCAGGGAGGGATGTTTTTCATCTTCTTTAAAAGAAGGAGTGCTGAGACACTTCTTTAAAAGCCCACTCTGGACCCCTTGGACTTTAACATAGAATAGTATCTTCCTTTTCTGGGCCAGGTGATCAAGAAGAGAGTTGCTTTCCAGTCCAGGCAGTCTTGGAAGGTAACACTTCCTAGATCGATTTCAAACTGCTTCAGAGCAGGATATGGAGTTGAGACCACTATGATCCCCTTTAGTGGATGATATTCACCTGAGCATTGACATGGAAAGTGTTTCCCTGCTGGTGCTTTTGAACTTCTCAGCAGCATCTGATATCATTGACCATGGTATCCTTCTGGAATGCCATACAGATTTGGGAATGGCAACACTGTACTTCAGTGCTTCTGTTCCTATCTCTCAGACATCAGCTCCATCCACCACCCAGATCTGTCTACTTGAGACACTGTCTGTATTTAAATACTTTCTAATTTATGTTGTGTGTGTTCTGTTATTTGTTGTTGCTCCTTGCCTCAATCTACAGGGAGAGGTACATAAATAATAATAATAATAATAATAATAATAATAATAATAATAATAATAAAAAATTATTATTATGTTACTATTTCGTTATGTGTTTAATGTTTCTTTACTTTTACATTTTGTGCAACATTGTGATCTCACATATCTTTAGCTATGTCTCTATGTGGAAATTGGCTAGAACACCTAATAAAGTTATTTGGGGAAAAGGAATAAAATTGATGACACAAAGTATTTAAAAGAGAAAAATGTTACAATAGCACAGGAAGACTCTGCAGCTTATTTTAAAAGTGAATTGCCATGCCAATGGAATCTGGAGGGGTCATGCTTCTCAAACACAGACATGGGCATGACCCTAGTGCTGTATATTGTCCATCCCTTTTTTAAACCAGTTTCCCTAGGAACCAGTGTGCCCATGGAGCTAGCATAGTAGATTATATCCTTCTGTACTTATTGGGAAAGGAACAATAAAAAGTGCCCTACCTCGCACCCTGTCCTAACAAGAAGCCTTAGAAATGAATGTGGAAGTTCTCCCCAAGTGTAGGTAGGATTATTCCAGCAGTGACTTGCCCAAATAATTGCCATATGTCTCACTGGTTGCAGATAAACCTTCAGCACAAATATCATGTTCAGTGCTGCAAGACCCCAGGCTAATCCTTCTAATTTTTTTGATTAGCATTCCTCTGCCTCCAAATGAAGTCAGATCATGGGGTTGTTTTGAACAGTGTTTCTACCCTGGTTGCCTCTTTGCACAATGAGAATGGCAAAATCAAGATTTGCTTTTTGGAATTTTATTTATTTTATATTTTTAAGCCATGGATGGTTGAATCGGTGGATGTAGAATTGGATATGGAGGGCTAGCTATATTTTATTTTGATTTCTAAAGTGACAAACTTTAAAATGGATAACAAACACCTTGCATACACAGTGAGGAAAGCTGAGGTAGAAGTAGCAGGATCCCACACTAGGGTGTCACCTGATGCAGGGAACAGAGCTTTAAGTTTAGGCTTTAGGTTGGAGCCAAAAGGGCCAGTTCCCAACATCCTGTCCCACATGGCTTTACTCTAACGTAAACCTGTGTGGGACAGGGATGGAGGTGCCGGGCCCTCTCCCTCTCTGTCCCATGTGGCTTTAACTTAAAGTTGCATAGGGCAGAGACAGGGAGTGCTGGGCACTCTCCCTCCCTGTCCCACATGGTTTTTCTCTAAAGTAAAGCTGTGCAGGACAGGGATGAGGGATGGCAGACCCTCTCCCTCCCTCTTCCATGTGGCTTTACTCTAAAGTAGAGCTGTGCAGGATAGGGACAGGGTGGGTGGGTGCTGGGCCTTCTCCCTCCCTGTCCCATGTGGTTTTACTCTAAAATAAAGCCACACAGGGCAGGGATGGGGTGTATGCCGGGACTTCTTCCTCCCTATGACACATGGCATTACCCTAAAGTAAAAAAACGTACAGCATGGAAGTGGGAGGCACTCACCGGGTGTCACCCCCTTCTGTTTTGTCACCCTCTTCAGTGGTGTCAGCTGGTGTGATCTGCACACTCCCCCCACACTCCCCTTGTGACACTACATCAAAAACTGAGGCTAACTTCCATTTTATATAAGGCACACCATTTTACTACCCGATTGTATATAATGGGACTTGAGCATTCAGTAATTTTGGCATCCACAGGGGTGGGAGGTGGTCCTGGAACCAAATCACAGTGGATATCAAGGGCCCACTGTATAATACATTAATAAATATTATAATTATGTTTAAGATAACAAAATATTCAAAAGCTGGGGAATATTCAAAAGCCTGGTGCCAGAAAGGTAACTGTGGCCTCTGGTGAATTTCTTTGTGAGGGAATTCCATAAACAGGTGCCACAATCTTTCATTTCTGAATGTTCTATCTCAGATAGTAAGGGCATCTGGAAAAGGCAATGACTGAACTGGGAAATCTCTAAGTCTAAACAGCTACCAATGAAATTAAGTAATGACCATGTGGCTTGATAGGAAACCACTTAAAAGGAAGACTGGATTGACACCCATATCATTTGCCTCCTTGGTGGCAACAAGGTAACTTCTGAATTGGCCTTCATTCAATTAACTACTGTTGCCAACCTTCAAAAGCAAGCTAATGCACAAGCAAGAATAGAAGTCCTTTGTGGTGTGGCTGACCAAAATGATTCATTTGTATAAATGAATCTTTGTCACATAAAAGCCATATGAATGCTTTGGAAAAATTCATCTCTGGATCTATAAGTCCTCTCTAAGAACACCTCCAGAGTTTTCAGTCTTGCAAGATTATATGAATCAATCACATTTTTTTCCTTTGATAAAGTTAATAAATTCCAGCTATAAACCTACACATGATTGGAATGATAGCGGCAAAAGTCAGCATAGGCCAAAGGTAAAAATGTTTTTTCTAGATTGTTTCTACTATAAGAAGAAAGAAACAATCAACTGGATCAAGAAGTGTTCACGATTTCCTTGTAGCAAGAGAAGATCCCCCATGGTTTCTTCTGTCATTTGTCAAAGATCATGTTTTTGATGTGGGAAACAGTATACTTTCTCATTGGACTCTGAGGTTTATACCTATGGGATGTAATATGCTGACCTTCTCAAATCATTTTAACTGAAATGCAAATTTTGACATCTCATCCAGAAGTCAGTGGAGAGTCTTGCCCTTGCTTTTGAAAAATGAATGTGTAGAAACCTGAACTGGGCTTCCCATTTAAAGATACTTTGTTGTTGCCAGATTTAATATACTTCTTTCTAGATGACAGCTTGTTTCCTTGTAGAGTCCTTTGATCACATTTTTTTAGAACTCCATTCTGCCCAATAAAAGGGATAGGATGTCGGGCAACTCCAGTTAAGCTAATTGTCATAGGTACAAAAAGACTGACTCTAAAACAGAACTTTTACTTTTTTTCACTCCTGTTAACTGTCTGTGCAAATATCTTAAAAGATGCCATTTCTAGTCACACCATGTAAACCAGGTTATTGGTATTCATCTGAAAACATTAAGAACATAAGAAGAGCTGTAAGGGATAGGCCATATGTCTGTTCAATTCCTACAGATGCCTTTGAGAAATAACCACATTGCTGTTCAAGTTCCCAAAAACTGGTATTGAGGTAAGCACACACATAAATAGCCTAGTCTTCAGTCTTTTTATTACACAATAATCACTAGCTTCACTTAGCCAGATTGCATGATCTGAGAACAATATCCAGATTCTCCTAATGCATTTGCAAGTTTCATCCTCCAAAGTATATTATCACTATAAGGCCCAATAAAACAAACAATTAGTATTATAATTTTGACAATATATTATTTTTAATATTTGTTGTGTTAAAATCTGATAATAAAGATATTAAAAATATCTTTGACAATACTGTACTGTTTGTTTATTATTTTACTTTGAATTATTTTAGGCTAGCTTTTAAGGAAAAAAAGTACCTCCAAGGAGAAGATGATGATGATGATGATGATGATGATACAACTAATGCAATGGTACAACAATTTTAAAAAATAATTGAAAACAAAAAAAATTGTTATGAAACAATGAAATACATTCTATAAACATAAAAATTACAGGAAGCAGGAAAAAAACCTACCGGTATTTAAAAAAAGCCTCCACACTAAAAGGGTAGGTCTTCAGAGTTTTCCTAAAGCTCTCTGGAGCCATGATGGAAGCTCATGCCACCACACATACCAAGCCACTTCCAAGAATGCCCTTTCCCTTGAACTCACCAACTTAGTTTCCCTTAGCAGTGGATAAGGGAGAAGAGCCTCTGCTTATGATGACCTTCAAGTGTCAGTTGCTTGATATGAGTGTCCCAAACCATTTAAGGCTTTAACACCCACATTTTAAATTGGTTTCAGAAACACACTAATTTTGGAGCTACATCAGTGTCATATGAACTGATCACTCAGCCATCAGCAAAGCTGGCCTGCTGTATTCTGTGCCAATGGAATTTCCAAACTGTCTTAAGGCAGTCTCACACAATGAGACTGTAGACTTACAACAGTCTAGCCTGGACATAACTCAAATAACTGACGCTTGTTTAGCCTTCTCCTTATAGGGTTGCAAATGGCATACCAGCCTACAGTGTGAATAAGTCCTCCTGAACATACCTAGCCTAACCAGTTAAGGCTAGACTCAAGAACACTTCCAAACATCACACTTTAAGCCTTAGACCACATGTATTTTTCCATAATTTAATGTCTCCGCCTTGTCTGGATTAAGGTTCAACCTTCTCAGCCTTATCCATTCCAAACCACCTTCAGATGCTTGGATTAAAGACCTAATTTGTTAATCTTCATGCATTATTAGCAACCTTGAGATGCTGTTTCAAGAGTTACACAACCTCCATATGATTGTTAGGTAGATATATTGTCGAGTATTATTGTGTCACTTCAGATCAAGCTTCTACACAACTTTCAAATCTCAGGGTAGTATTAAAAATCTTAGAGGAGAAATTAGGAACCTGTGGCATCTCATAGATCAATAATTATGGAGTGCAACAAAAATTCCCCAGTACAACTTTGAAAAGCACTTGTTGTTGTTATATGACTTCAAATAGATGCCAGTGGCAACTGTTCTATTGTTGGGAGTGGTATAAGCAAGATTTATTCAGGGTTGATTTGCCATTACCGGTACTTTCTCTTAGGCTGAAAATGTGCAATTCACTCAGTGGGTTTCCATGGCTCAGGGGGATTTGAACCCTGATCTCCTAAAGTCCTAGTCCACAGCCCCATGTAGTCTCCTGAAATGCTGTACTTTTCAGTTAATAGAGAAAATTTGTCCAAAATGATTTTGCAGAAATGGAACAGGGGGAAACAGGGGATAGGTCTTTTCATTGGCTGGGTAAGCAGTTTCTTACTACCACAAGTGGTTAAACGTGTGGATAGATCTGTGTGTAATATTGGTTTTAGATAAACTGAGTAATATAAATTGTGTATCTTAGGAATTTTTGTCATGCTTTTTGGATTAGTTTTTAGTCAGTATATAGTCAGACTTATCTCTGCATGGTCCTTTTATGCTGCTTCTCTTAGCAGGGACTCTTCAAATGCTTTGTTCTTTGAATGTCTGCGCAGCCATTTCATTTAAACAGTCTCAGGAAATTATGGATTTTATGAAAGCTTACACTTTGAGAGAAATGCATGAAAAGAGTTGCTGTACAGCCTGTGTTCTGTGGTGACTTTATTTACTTACCATATTTTTATGTTGAGAGAAGCAGGTACTGTTGCCTTTTGAAGTCCCCTCTTGGTTAGACTAATTTTTCAAAATACTTCCTGTGCTGCTGCCACTGTTTACTTTGGCTTATGCATATTCCTTACAGTTTAATTTCCTGAAAACAAAAGAAATGAAATGGTTTAATTTCAGCTTACTGGCAACTTAAGTAGTTTTCCCATTTTGAATAATTTTCATATAACTAGTTTTAAGAAGAACAGTTGTTACAGTTTAGATGTAATTATTTGAAGCATCTTTACGGAATCAAAATTGCAGTACTTTCTTTCTGAATGGTGGATAGGGAACCATTCATTTGGCTTTTGTACAGTGCTTCATCTATTTTAAGTGTTTGTATAAGTAAGAAATTCTCTTAATTGCTTGTTTTACAATATCAGTTAGAGACTGTTCAAATAAGAGGGTTGATTAGCTTCTATTTTAAGTGTTAAAATTTTATGGACACAGTTCTGCTACAGTTAAAATATTTTAAAGATGTGTTAATGCCAAAGGTGAATGGAGATAAGCATGCATGGAACTCTCTACCATTACAATCAAAGCAATTTTAATTTCTTTTTTTTTTTAACTCTGTTTGGATCATGCCCTATCATTGAAGATTATTGCAGTGCTAATTAAACCGGTTCAGCTAAGATGTATTAAAATTTAAAATGGGCAGCACCCTGATTTTATCACAAGGATTTAGCTGCTGAAATCACTGCCCAGGTGCAGCCCGGGTCCACTCCCAGGGCCTATCCGGCGGCTATTTCCTTAAGCTGGAAAACTGCCGGCTTTGAAAAAAGCTGCACTGAGCAGCCTTGAGAGTGGGGATGGACCTGGGCTGCACCCGGGTGGTGATTTTGGTGGCAAAATCCTCGTGATAAAATCAGGATGCCCCCCGTTTTAAATTTTAAGCCGGCTCAGCTAAACCAGTTAATTAGAACTGCAATAATCTCCATTGTCATTAAAACTGGGGATTAATTATAACATAAAATGAATGTAGAAATTTTTGTGGGGAAATAATATGAGGGTCACTTTGGTTTTCTGATTATTGCAATTTGTTTGTTTTGGTAAAATATATCCAAGTTTTTCTGATAAAATATATTGCACATTGGATGCAGACAATGTATTTATGTGGAGCCGATTCAAGGTGTTTTGTCAATCTGTGTGAGTTAAGGCTTTGTCATTGTTGTCCTCCAGTAATTTTGTTTTGTGTTGAACATTATAACTTTGCCTCATGGAAATAATCTGGTGTTTCTCCAAATTCATTTTTCAAGTATATTGAATTAACCCAGTATAAATACTGATATTGTGTCAGATCTTTTATATAATTTTGTGTAATTCATAAATTTGTGGTTTTGATCATTAGAGTGGTAGGTAGAAGAGATCAATTCCCAAAGATATGGGAGTGGAAAAATTCAAACAAAATACACATTTTAACCCTGATAAACTGTTCTTCCTAATGAAGAATGTACCATTCACAGTATTAGTGGACTGTACCACTCTTGCATTCTCATCCCACTCTCTTTTTATAGCTGTGATGTGATAATTGTGAACCTGTGAGCTCCTTTTGTGTACCGCCCAGAACCTAGCTACAGCCACAGGGAAAAAATTCAGTCAACAATAATGAATCATGTCTCCAGAGGTCTCCAAGTAAAGCACTTCCCCATTTAAGTACTATTTTTTACCCCGCCATCAGATTCTTTTATCCTCAGATAGCAATTTTAGAAAAGAGTTAGTGACCCTCTAGTACAGCGGGGGAGGGGGTTTATTCCAAAGTGAAAAATTGGAATCTTCAGATAGCAGCTTTAATGTTCAGGGGCATTTCTAGTGATTGTGGGAGTGCAGACCAGAGGGGGTGTCACCTGGAACACCATGGGAATGGATTGTATTCCAGTGTGTACTACTGTGATTTTCTCTGGAGACAGAAGGGCCTGGGAAGTCCACCCACCCAGAGTCAGCAAAGAGACCAGCCAGGATGCTGTCAGCATGCTACAGTGACTCCTGGAGGTAACTCCTGTTACCAAATGGTATCTGGTCCCCTTCAGGAGTTGCAGACAAGGTGGGTAGACCAGAACAGCCTGGGATATAAATGGTCCTTTCAGTATCCCAGTCCACCTCCATGTCAGCAGCAAGGAGTCTGGCCTTTTTCTTCCACAGTGGCCCAATTTACTCCAGTAGGACCATTGGCCTGGCTGGGGGTAACATGAGTTACCATATTGGGTGACACCAACCCGAGTGACACCACTGTTGATGCTTGGTATTTCCCAATCAAATGGCAAAAAAGCACTTGTGTAGTTCAAATGCAACATAGAACATGTCCTTTTTAAATAATATGTATTGGGAAAAAAATTTAAGTGGCAATCACCTTGTTGCCTTGGAATGCTCCAGCTTCCCACATAATATTTCTGGCAGGGGCGGCCATTGGATCAGTTGCTCCTGGGACAACAAATCCACTCTTTTTGCTCTTGTTCCAGGTGCTGGAATCTATTTCTGAAAGAGGTTTGACACCAGAGTTCCTGTGCAAGCATAGAAATGGTTGCAAAACCATGAGGACCAGTTGTAAAGCTCCATTGCCAATGGATCCCCTAGCCATCCCTGCAGTCATGTGACCCACGCAGATCAACAGCACATCTCAAGCCTGGAGTCATGCCTTAATAAATAGCTTAAGAATCTGCATTTGTTTTTCAGAGGTGAAGTGGAGCAGGGCAGAAACGATTGCAAGACCCTAGGAAGCAGGCCAACAGACATTACTGAGATCTTTCACATCATGTAGTCTCTAAAGACCTTATGTCTGGTGTAGCCCCTTGAAAAGAATGAGAGGAATTCTCCTTCACTACTCTCTCTGCTCTCTATCCTCCCCCATCCCATTACAGTGTTAGGGACTCTTTGATCTGGCTTTTTGATTCTTCACAGCTTTGTCTCAAGCAATCCAGCTTTCTGCTGCAACCTCACAGCCTTGTTCCACCCAAGTTCTTCTTAGGCCCAGTTCTTTTTCCTTATGCAAACTTAACTATCAACTTGCCAAGAAAGAAACTCTATGCCCTTTCACCCTGATGTCTCAGTTTGCTTAGTTTTGATAGGCCTCCTTAACTTTTTCCGCTGTGCTTGCATTGATTCCACAAAGGCTTCAATTTTCACAGTTCTTTATGACTACTAGAAGACAAATAAATGCCAGCCCCTCCCCCCCATACAAAAGCCACATTAAAAAAACTCTAGTTGTAATTTCCTTCTTTGCCATATGCATTTTCTGATCTGGAGCTGGAAACATCTTGAGGCAAGTACATGGCAAGGAAGTATTTAATTACATTTGGTGAAGTTCAAATATTGTTGGTTTTACATTCAGTTTAGGACACATTAATTGGATTGCCATCTGAAGTTCAGTGACCAGTGTCACATAGCAACATGTCACATTTATGAAAATGTGGGGGTGGGGAGATCCTTGGGATTCATCTAGTGTGTTAATGCTGAAGTTGCTATTAATGCGCTCTTTATGTGAACTACCTTAGATGTCACACGAGGGTTGCAACATCTGTCTTATCAGCTCTGCAAGAATAGCACTATAATGCATCACAAAAAAGAAAGAGCTCCTCACTTTGAACTTGAAAGCATTCAGAAGAAGTACAGTGAGGAAATAAATATGTTTCCTAACTGGGCTGGAGTCTGGATCTCATTCTCTCTTGGATTCTCTTGAAGGGCAACCCACCTGATGCTGAGCAACTGGCATATGGAATGCTTTACAGATGGCCCAGCATCAGTGACTCATGTAGCTGTAGATGATTATCTGTCACACAGATGTTTCAGCTTGTATTTTTCAGCTAGCTAGTCAGCAGCCAGCCATTCCCGGTGGCTCAGGAACAGATGTTCCAAACATCAGAATATCTTATCCATTCTGGAGATAAGTAGTTAGTTGCTTTGCCAACTTTCAGTCATCTTCATTGATTTTGGAAGCAACTGGAGAATGTTTGGGTGTGCAGACAGAGGGGTGTTGTTTAGACTTTTTCTATCAAGTCACCTCATTATAATCTATACAGGAATTATTTCTGTCAATAATCCTTTCCAAAATAAAGCTATTATTCATACTCAGGTAACAAAGCCCCTGGCAAAGGAGCTCACTTTTACAAAGTCCTTTTTAGGGCACCCAGCCTGGTTCCCCTTTTTGTTGTCTTCTCTCTAGCTGGAGGTTTTTTGTTTGTTTTGCAAAGAAGTTTGACCTGGGAAGAATGGGACTCTACTACAAGTAATCTTACTGTAGCTATGTGTACTTATGTACAACAGACAAGTTAAACAACTGCTTCCAGAATCACTTACTGATCATGTCTGAAGATCAAAACACAAGAAAAGGGGAAAGCAGATTAGCCTACTTCACCAGCTATACTGGCATGTTGAAAAAGCAAAGATCTATACATTTCACCATCAAAATGGAAATCATAAGAGAAATGGGGGGTATTGACAGGGGGAAAAATCATCCTGGGGTGCATTTTGGAAGAAGCTTTCTAGTGGTCTCTACAAGATTCAGAATGTTTTTGTTTACTCAGGCAAGATTTACCTGACTTCATTATTTCATTTCATATATGCATAATAGTTTTGAATTAAAAGTCTGCTGAAACATGTTGAAATCCTCTTCGTTATTGTAGTGTAGGAAGCTTTCTCTCTTCTTTCCATGTTGTTTCTACTTCTAGTACCAAAGTTTCTGTTAAAGAAATAAAGCCCAGGAACACATCTATTTCATTAACTGAGGTATCCTGGTATCTGATTGCTTGTCAGACCTAGGGGCTGTAGAATTAAAGCAGTTTGACACAACTTTAACTGCCATGACTCTGTCATACAAAATCCTAGGATTTGTAGCTTGGTGGGACACCAGAGCTCTCTGACAGACAAGATTGAGTACCTCCCAGGATTCTGTAGGAAGTCATGGAAATTCAAGTGGTACTGGAGTAAACTGCTTTAATCCTACAGTATGGCTGCACCTTTGGTACAGTTTCACCAAAGCAATACAAAGAACCACTGGATGTAAAATATTCACAGGCCAATTGTGGCACAGTGAGAGCTTGGTATAGAAGCACATTTATGATCAAAAATATGATCTGTTGGAAAAGACTGAGTAGTCTGGGCTGGCTCTCAAAAGGAGCATCTTAGGCCACATAATAATAATAATAATAATAATAATAATAATAATAATAATAATAATGTTACTGATGCCACAATAAAAAGAAAGAAAGAAAGAAAGAAAGAAAGAAAGAAAGAAAGAAAGGGAAGGTTGATTTTGAGATACTGGAGAAAATTCAGCAAACAAACAGGACTATACCAAACCATTTTTTTCCCAGACAAAGAAGTATGTCTTCTGCCCAACTCCCAGCAACAAAGACAAAATAACCCTAGGCCAATCAAGTTGTTTGGGCTTATTAGTCTGGTAAAATTTCATACACTGGCATGCAACATCTCAGGAAGGCGGAGGGACTTTTGCTGGTCGCTAATTTCATTCTGGTACCAGGACCTGCTATGAGCTTTCCATTCCACATCACAAAAATGTAATAGAATATTGGTAACAGCCAGTAAAACAAGCAGGATTTTTTAAAAAAAAATTAGGTTTTTTGGGTTTGTCATCAAATTTCATTTATACAATTTTGAGGGGAGTCTCTGAGGATGCAAAGTGCTTTGCTGGGGCTGCACGTCCCTATTGCCCATTGACGATATTTCATTTAGAAGAATAACCATATATAGGGAGATGGTTAGGTGTAAGCAGGATATGGTAGTTCTGCCTGACATTAGATGCATAGGATTTTCAACACTCTTAATAGTTCCTGTAAAAATCCTGATGTCCATTTGTGACTTGATTAGTAGAGTAAGTTCTCCAGTCTCTCTCTCTTTGGTCTCTAGGAGGTAGGCAAAGTGCTGGCCACAAGCTGCACACAGCCACCACATTGACCCCTAGGGATCAAACAATTTTTGCAATTATCATCATCATCATCATCATCATCATCATCTTGCTCAAAAATGACTTCTTAATGAAGCTGCTTTTTAAAGATGTGGAGGACATTTCTACCACATGTGAAGGACCCTTGGCACTCCAGGTTATTTTTAAAAAAAGCAAAATTTTCCCCCAAATTGTTTCCCCCTCCCATGACCCCTAGGGGATGGGGAGGACATTTCAACAATTTTTGGAAGGGGTCAGGGCAATTTATGCCTAGGAGAAGGCTTTTTTAAAACAAGAAATGTCTATTTCCTCATTTGGTCTAAAATGGCCCCAGAAAACTCAAAAACATGGTCTCCAGAGGGCATGGGAGGACCTTTTTTGGGGGGGGGTATAGCCCACCACCACCATGAGGAGGAATAATGCACCCTCTTAGATGTCCACAGTTGCCTACCCCTGTTTTAAGTAGTACCACTAACTGATGATACTTCTTATTCTTCTGCAACCTCTAACTTTAAAGTAATCAAAAGAATTATTGCAAATCCTGTCAATAAGCATTCACCTTTATTTTTTTTTAAAGAAGCTACTATTTTAATGTTTAAAAAGATTTTCTGTATCTGCTCCATTCAACCCACCAACTTTCTCTGTTTCAGATGCTTTCTAAATCAATTGAACAGTTAAAACAACCAGGCAGCTTAGAAGAAGCTGAAGAAGAACTTCATGGAGAACATTCTGTGGTGGAAGAAAGAGCACCATCTGTTGGCAGCAGCACAAAGGATGACAGCAATAGTACCCCTTTGGATGACAGACTGGGACAGCCTTTGGTGGCTGTGAAGGTGAAAGAGGAACCACAGGACAGTGGTGATGATATTCAAACTCAGCAGATGGAATCTGGGGAGAAAACAGCATTTATGCAACAGGTAATAGGCAAAGATTTAGCTCCAGGCTTTGTAATTAAAGTGATTATCTGAGTACTGTCATAGTAAGCATTTTTGAATCCTTGATGAACATGTTGTTGTTTTTTCCATCTGCAGAGTTCAAATGAATTGCGTGTTTTTAGGATTCAGCAAATCTAACAATGGCAGATGTGTTCACACCTTAAGAAATAGTGCGAAAGTGCTTGTTAAAGTGAGGAACACGTGTTGCTGTGTAAGCCTTTGGGTTATTGATAGGATTCATATTATTAGCGCTGATGGATTCTACCACATTAGTTCTAGTGAAATGGAACTCACTGTTGTATGATTAACTTATGGAGATCAGTTATTGCTGATCAGACCTGAAAACTGCTCTTTCTCCATTTCTAAATGTTTTTGACATCTCTCTATGTACACTTTCATCAATTTGTATATAATGTACCATACTATAGTCCTAAACACTGTTAAAAAGAAGGGAGTTCTCTTCTCCCTCGCTAGGTACTGCCCCAAATATCAGCAATCTGAATTTTGTATATAGAATAAATTCTGGAGGAAAACAAAGTGGAAGGCAGATGAAAACAGATGTGGAATGCACTTTCAATTTTTTTTCCTTTTTGCATTCATTAATTTTGTGCCCCATCTTCTTTTATCACTATCTGTATCTGTTTCATTTGAGGATATTTGTCATGTGCAACATTGTATGCCAGCTACATGCATGATATGCCTATATTTGTACCAGGATGGTGGTGGCAAGGAGGGAAATTATTTGCTCTTTTATTGTTCAGTAATTTGCTCAATAAAAACTAAATTACATGACAGCACACCAACTAGCACATGGGTTCACACACTCACTGTAACAACCATCATAGGGAATCATTTTTTTCAATTTTTTCAATACCCATCTTGGACCAAAATTTTCAGAACATTCAGGCAACAAAATATTCATCCATCAAAGCCACTGAAACCCTTCTGAAATAATTGTAGTCTTAGGCTACATCCATGCTACAGAAATAATCCAATTTGACACCACTTTAACTGGCATGGCTCTGTGCTAGGGAATCCTGGGATTGGTAGTTTGTTGAGGCATGAGAGCTCTCTGACAGAGAAAGCTAAATATTTCACAACTACAGTTCCCAGAATTCCATAGCATCAGGCCATGGCAATTCAAGTGGTGTCAAACTGGATTATTTATACAGCGTGGATGCAGCCTAAGTGTGCTTATCCAGAATCTAATCAAATGTAAATCTCACAACATGATAGACTTGCAGATTTCAACTACTCTGTGTGCCAAGTCCAGTGGAATATATAGGCCTGGTGTCTCTTGGATATATAAAATCAAAAGCCGGGTTGGAAAATAGTGTCAGTAACATTTATTTACTAAGACATGCACGCAGTTGTATGTAGTTGTGCCTCTTAAATGATTATAGCTCTTTTGATTCCTATAAGATCAGAACAATTTGGTATGCAGCAGAAGCTGCTGTTTACTTAAGTCAATCCTGTGTCAGATTCCTGCTGTTTTCCTGCAGAAAAGTAATTATGTGAAGATGGACAGGAAATGCCTTATGGAAACAGGAAGTCCAAGTGATTCATGCACTCGGAATGTAAGAGGCGGAAAAGGGAAACAGAGGATAGGGTTTTATTCTCTATTTTCTAAAGGGCACTCGATGAATTGATTTATTGTCTAAGAAAATAACAAAGCAAGTAGGGAAATTGTTAAGGAAGCTTTCCAATGAAACATTTCCTTTATATTCCCTTTTGATATGTTTACTTTGTTGTAGAGGTTTAATTTTGTTAACCTTAAAATTCACTGTATTAAGATCCCTTTAATATGGATAATCCCAAACTGACCTGCAATTCTTGTCAGGCTTTTTCCTATTACAAGATTTATATTTTTAAGATACTTTAAGGTGCAGTAAGCATTTGAGAAAACCATTTTGCCAAATGGAAATGTTCTTTTATAAGTATGTGGTGTTTACATTTTTATCTTATTTTCTGGGGTCCCTTATAAAATGTTGCCATTTCTAAAAATATTTTATACTCCTCCCCCACCTCAAGTATTTTTTTAAACACTCTAGCAGATCCTCAGACATCAAATTATGTTTGTTCAACACTTAACTATCATGCTACACTTGTATTCCTTTGATGTAAGAAGATTCATGTATACCTAGAACATCTTGTATGATGGATGTAAACATTAGCCTGGATCCAACGGCATACTTCTGGTCCTTCTTCCAGAAGGATCCCACTGCTTTATCCAAAATCACTCATTTCTCCCTCCTTTGTGCAACCTACACACCTATTCTGGAAGACTGGGAAACCTTCTAAAAGCAATTCTTGTTGCCACAGTGGAATGCTATGGGAATGAGAGGGAAAGTCCAGATGCAACTTGCACTACATGTAGCAGTAGACCATTGGATGTCCTTATATATGTTATGACAACTGTGGCTTGGTGCTCCTTTACATAACCTATATGCATAGCAAAATAGGCTCATGGAAGTCTTCATGTGGTGGTGTACATATACTTTTTCTGCCTGAACAGAAGACACCCCAGATGAATGGATGAAGCAATCTCAGGCTTTAGGGCAGCTTTCTTCACATCTGGTGCTGCCTAAATGTTTTTGATCACAGCCACCAACAGCCTCCATGGGTCAGGTCAGTAAAGGAAACTGAGGCCCAGAGGTGGGGGAAATGCAGCCAATGGGCTTCATGAGGTCCCCACAGCCATATTTGCTTCCTTTAATGCAAAGCTTTTTGTCCTGAAATACACCCAAATGCCCCCCCAGGACAATTTCTCTGGGTTCGGGACCTTTCCCCCCAAAAAAAGAATTGGCATAGACCTGTTGGGAGAAAGTCCTATCTTGGCTCTAAAGTGGGTTGGGCAGTTCCAAAAACTATGGAATATTTGCTATGGAATATGGGATGCATAGAGATATTTGAGAGAGAGAAAAAAATGGGGATGAGATGCTGCAGTATCATGTACAACCCCCCCCCACACACACACACAAATACTCAACAGTTTCCCAGCCCAAATCATCAGGACACTAAAGTTGGCAAAGCAAGCTTGGATATTACTGCAGCAGAATATTTTGATATGTCCAGAATCATTGTGGGAACAGGGAACACTTCCTCAGTTTTCCTGGTGTGTAAACTACCACCCACCAGTTTTCAAGAGTTGTATAGCTGGTATTCCACAGTCTATATGATTGTATATAGTGTTGATGAACTGAAGGCAGAGAAAGCCACAATTTTTAAATGAATGCAACGCCTCTCTCTTTCTCTCTGCTGGAATTTTAAGTGCTTAATGCAATGAATAAATAAATAAGGCTGATATTTAAAAACACAATGACATTATCACCTGAGATCACTTAAAATGGTCCATCCGATTAATTTAAAGATGGATGGCTACTGAGAGTGAGGTTTTAGGGTTTTGATGTAGCTGCAAAGTTTATCCTTCCTTTCTCAAGAAAAGTAGGAAAACTGCTAGTTAGAACTAGGAAACAGATACAGCAGAACTACATTTCACATTGCATCTTCTTTTAAAGTTCATTTTATTTGGGTAGGAATTGGAATCCAAGCAAACTTTTGTATGATAATGTTTCAAAAATATGTGTAACTATAAATATATTTTTATAATGCAATTGAGGAGAGTTACCCCGGTATAGCTGGTGGACTTCCATGTCACCCAATTTTTTAAAAAGAGAACTTACCTGGAACCAGTGGAAAGGAAAACTGGGTATAAACAACCATATTTCTATTTGCTAATTGTCACATTTTAAATCTACTGTATTTATTATAATTTACACCTTTTGTGAACTCTTGTTTTGTGTTGTAAATATATTGTTTGTATGTTCCCTATTTTGCCTTCTGATACAAGTCTATACTTTCATTTCTCAAATAAAGTTTATTTCTCAAAAGATTCCCTTTCACATACTTGGCTTTGTGTAAAGTCAAATTCTAAGTTGGTGCTTTGTCTTTCATATAGGCAAATATGTTTGCTTATTATTTCTGAAGCAACAGATGTAGGACCATGAATTTTATTACCCCATTCTAAATTACAGAGTCTATTTTTGGTGTGTTACCTGATCCTACTGCAGCCATTAGCCTTGTACAAAAATGGACAGATTATCTGTGCATGCTCATTTTCTCCTCATTGCATTTGTTCTGAACATGTGGATCAACCACTGTATCCCCTTTAAAAACTGTGATGCAAACACCCATTTTTAGATTTCTTGTTATGCAAAATGTTAGTAACAAAACATCACATGGCTCCAAAAGTTTTAAACATTGAACATGGAAGCAATTTGTTTCCACATGAAACAGTATAGAGGTTCTTAAGGTGATGCTGTGGATTGTAGACTTGGAGTATTTATAAATAAGAAGTGACAGCACTAAAATGTTACAGGTAATTCTAAGTAGGGTTATATGAGGAATCCAATTTCACTCGAAGGGTCACCATGCTTCTCTCAGTCCTGGACTGTCCATGAGGCAGATGTTATTTGAATTCCAGAATCCACATGTTGATGGGCAGATACAGATGTGTCAACAAATAGGCACATTTGAAATGTTATATACAGAAAAATGTACACATTTCAAATACACCCCAAACACTGCTTTTAACAATGGGGGAATGCTTTCAAGCAATGTGTACAATTCAAAACATGCACATTTGGGGGAAAAAAAGAAAATAAGGAAAAAGGGAAAAATAAGCAAAGAAAAGGATCTGTTAAAAGGCAAACAAAACCATATGTAACAGAACTTGTTACAGAGTGTGGGAGGAAGGAGGAAAGATGTCTATGGAAGTGGACTTTACTTTCAAGATTTCATGGTCAGAAACCTGTGGCATATGGTATATACTCACCAAAGATGCCTTTACCCGAAACTCTTTCTAGAAATATATGATCTAGGCTTTTATTTGGCTGCAAAAATTACCTACTGAAAATTACATGAACCTAAAAATCATTTCATTTAGCTGGAATACTTTGTGACATTGTTATGGCCTTCATATTGTGGGAATGCATTGTTGTGCTTAATTTTTTTTTTCATTTGTAGATTTAAGACAATTTTTTAAAAAAGCTGAACATATGTATCTGGCAGATAAAATAGGTTCTGCCTTTAGATTTCCAGTGCATAGTATATTAACATCAAGTATTGCTATGCAGAGAGGCGGGGGTATGCATAGTATATTAACATCAACTATTGCTATGCAGAGAGGCGGGGGTATAAATAAATTGTTGTTGTTGTTGTTGATGATGCCACCACCATTGCTGTCATGGTATTTTGTCCTTCAACAAATAGTCAACCACTGATTAACATTATAGGCAGAGTGATGCATGTTATTAATTGATAATATTATCATGAAGTGTAATCATTCCAAACTAAAAAATATTGTTTTTCAGTGCAACCAAATTGTTTTTCCATCTTCCATTTTCACCTTCCACATCTGAAATCCTAGCTGCACTGAATTAAATGGAAATGGCTCCAGTGATTTCTTTGGAACTAAAATGTCACTCAACATCATCAATTCCACCATTGTCTGAAATCCTAGCTGCACTGAATTACAACACAGAATTCCATTGGCTGATTTCTGGGTACTTACTTTTCATACACTACGTTAAAAATTCATGGCATAAATATTGAGTGCTATTTCCCCTGTTTTATCTTCGTCGCATTCCATGATATTTACAGAAAATTAATACCTTTTCTGCCTTTTGAAACTGTCATATAAAGGCTTTTATCTTATCTGTGATATTACTCATATGTTGGTACTTTAAGTTAGCAATATTGTTTTGTATTATTTAATCCTAGAATTTCATCCATACATCAGTCACAGTATATTAAGTTCCTATAAAGTACAAATTGATCTTTATCCTCCACAATAGTGGTCTTTGCCACTCACATCAAGTTTTAATCCTACTTGGGCGTCAGAGTAGAAGAGCCAATGCAATGCCATGGTTTGAATGTTGTGCTGGACTACAACTCTGGGAGACCAGCATTCAAATCCCCACTCAGACATGGAAACTCACTGGGTGCCCTTGGCTAAGTCACAGTCTCTCAGCCCAAGATGAAGGTAATAGCAAACATGCTGTGAACAAATCTTGCTGAGAAAACTTGTGATTAGTTCACCTTTGGATTGGCATAAATCAGAAATGACTTGAAGGTACCCGACAGGAGCAACAATTAATTATAGTTGACCTATTGAATCAATGAACATAGAAATTGATTAATCAAATTCTCATTGATTCAGTGAGTCTATTCTAGTTGGGATTAGCAACGGGATTTAGGCCTCAGTTTTTCTGAAACCACTCCTGCCTAATTTTTTGCCTTTTAAAAAGTTTTTCTTTGACTTTGCTCTCATTTGGATTTCACAGTTTCAAACTATGGTCATAATTCAATGTGCAAGATGGTGTCTGTTTCTGTGGAGTGGGACAGGAAAGAGACAACTACATCAGTAGCTTGAGCTTTATCTATTGTTGTCACACTCTTGTGGAAAAGGCTATGTTAAGCTTTAAAAAGTAGCTTGCTTATTCAACCATGGGAACTGTTGCATTGAAAATGAAAATTCTTCTTCATGGATATGTATCATTTCTTCAGACCCAAGCTTATGTTGATAAAGGGAATGCCTTTGATGATGTCTACCATTCTGTTTTGAGAAGAATGAAAAGTCTCAATTTTAACAGCTTGCCCATAACTTCTTTGGCTAAATCTAATGGTAGTTCCAGCTCAAGTAGGCCCACTGAAATAAACAAGATCTATGTAACTAATTACCCATAAGTCCCATTTGCTTCTAGTTTGGGAACAATACTGGATTTACCCCGGGGTAGACATTCCATCATGTTGTTGGACTGTAACTCCCAGTATTCTTCACCATTGACTGTGCTGGCTAGGGCTGCTGGAACTTGCAGTCCAACAACACCTGGAGGGCAACATGACTCCCACCCATGATTTAGCTCATTATTTTGAATGCCTAAAGTTCGATTTCATGCAGTCTTCAAGATACAAAATAGCTTTCACCTTCTCCTTCTAGTACTATCATTTCAC
>CM034710.1:90548987-90560886 GCA_020142125.1 Phrynosoma platyrhinos | reverse complement strand
GAATAGGGGCCATGGTCTCTTCTGCACCCCCCTCCAAGTTTGTGATTTATTTTTTTTTTGCAAGAAGTATCAAAGTAGGGAGGGGGAACCATACAGGTAGAAAACCTCACAAATTTGCTTAATGGGAATAAACCCTTGAAAGTGAGAATGTAACAAGTGAAGTCTTTGTATCCCTAATTAAAAGTAACACATAATGATATATATCATAAAAATATTAAAAACCATGCATTTGTACTTTCTCATATTCCCTCTAATATTAAGTGGTTTTGAGAGAGAGAGAGAGAGTCAAATTCAGAAAGCCCAAGGATTGTCTTAAATAAAGTATGTGGAATAGAAAGTGTGGGGGGGGGGGACCAAGACTCATTTTATGTGCCCTTATTCTGGAGCTTGCCCCTAGTAAATTTGCCTAGGATTGCAGCCTCACTAGAGGTTGACCTGCCCCACCATCATCTGACAAGCAATCCTCCTAATAGGCTTTCTAGCCAACTAACTAAATCATGAGTAGATCATTGGCTTAAAAGGGGAATAAGACAAATGGAAGCCAAGTTTATCCATTATTATTAGTCATGATAGTACAGAAGAAAAAGCAAGTGAGGGCTACTATCCTCAGCTACTTGGCTAATGTGGAAAAATACAATATTGGGCTAGATACAATTCAGGTCTGCTAGATTTTTTCTAGTGGTATTGAAAGATAAAGTGTTTGCATGTGGGTTTTTTTTCTATCTACAATTTATGAATATGTGTATGTAATGCACAATTTTGGCAGTAATATAGAGGTTGCACTTTGATTCAGCCAGGAAGATCCTCAGACACATTAAGTTTAAGCCTTTGTGAGCCTTATTCATTTCTGAGAGCATTGCAGATTGCCAATCTTGTAGCAAGCAAGCTAGCTGGGTATGACATTTGGACACCAATGGCAGGGAGTTAATGGAATTTTATTATTCTTACATTAACTTCTCTTTCTGTGAGCATCTTATATTTCTCAAATGATTACTCTTTTCCCAGCACTGATATAAGTATAAAAGATTTACTGTTACAGTTTGTGTGTGGCCAGGCAATGGCATATGGAAAACATGTTTCCTGCTATTTAATTTAATTACTCCAATCACGTGTCAGCCCCGGGCATGTCATGCTGGACCTGTGAGGCTCTTTGTCTGTCAAAGAGATGGACAATATCTTGGCTTTGTTTAGTTGCTCTGCAGGCTGCAGATAAAAAACACTGAAATGCTGACTGTTTGTTTAACCAAACTTTGCATTTTTTACCATTTGGCTTTGATTTCTTTTTGTTTTACAAAAGAAAAAAAGAAAGATTTTTTTTGGCCTGGTTGAGCTGAAAGGAAATGTTCGGATATAGGAAGATGAACTGTCACATTTCTGAGGTTTCCAGTATGAAAAATAATATATTCTGGTTAGAAATTAGCTTTGTTAGCAGAATCTAAAGACATGAATCATGGTTTATTTCAGGTTTCACTACTAGTATGGGGAAACACCCTTATTATAATTGTTCAGTCACAATGAACTTAGTTTTGAGTTTGCTTTTGGTGATTTAGCAGGCTATTTCATTTTTGCCTTCATTTTTAGTGGCAAAATAATAAAGGGGAAACTTGTAATGGGTAACACAAAGTGATGTTTAAAGCTGCTTCCTTTTGAATGAATTTATTGGAACATAGGAAGTATCTTGAGAACTAGCATGGTGTAGTGGTTTGAGTGTTGGACTAAGGGGGGTTGCAGACTGCCAGAAATAGTGCAAATTGAGTCCACTTTTAGGGTTAGGGTTAGTGCTAGGGAATCATGGGAATTGTTGTTTTTTTCTGAGACATTGAGCCTTCTTTGTCAGAGAGCTCTGGTGCCACAATAAAATACAGTTCCCATGATTCCCTAACCCTAACCCTAGAAGTGGACTCAATTGGCACTATTTCTGGCAGTGTGCAACCCCCCTAAGACTCTGGAAATCAGGGCTTGGCCATGAAGCCCACTGAATGACCTTGGGCAAGTCACATGCTCAGCCTCAGGGGCAGGCAATGGTTAACCTCCTCTGAACAAATCTTACCAAGAAAATTCTATATGTTCACCTTAGAATTGCCACAAGTAGGAAATAACTTGAAGTCACATATAACAACAATAGCAAAAAGGAAGTGCCTTATATGACAAGAATGCCTAAGTTCATCTAATTCAGTATTTCCTCTTCCATTGGCCCAGTAGGATACAGATGGTGATGTGCAGCCCTTCAGATATTACTAGACTGCAACTCCCATCATCATTAATCTTTGGCTGTGCTGGCTTTGAGGAGTTGTAGTCCAACAACACCAATGGTGTTGGCATCTTTGCCTGCAGAGTACAATGGGTAAATGCTGTGAGCTCATGTGTATAAAACACTTGTAACTACTGTGGAGGCTCAGAGTCAGGTGGGTAGAAAATGCATACTTTTTATCAGTTCAGAAAGTCTATTCAGGGACTGGATAGGAGAAAACAAAAAGAATTGAGATTGGAATACAGAAGCCCCTAAAGCTGGCTTCTGTGTGAGCAATTCTGCAAAGGCATCCATTATGGAGATATGTGCCGCCTACCGTTTTTTAATTGGGAGGAAAAAGGAAGTGGCATCACAGAAGGGAGGAAAGAAGGAATGCATAAGTAAAATAATCTACACATTGGTCTAGAAAAGAAGAGAAACATTCATGGGCTATCTATCTCCCCCATGCATACACTAATTCAAGTTACTTGTGACAACATTCGTGCTTTCCCATAATTTGTTTATTTCTAGGTGAACAGTATGAGAAAACTGACTAGTAGAACATGGTTGGATGCTCTCTAGCCATCTCTGTCCTTTTCAAGTGATAGGCACACTCTTGGGATTGAGATCAGGGGATCATAGTTATAATATATAAGACTATCTCAATAGTTGGTCATTTTTTTCCAAATGTTTGTGCATATATGGTTTTTCATTCATGTACTTTCAGTTTATTGTCTGCTTATTTATTATTTTTAATTCATTCTTTTTCACTTCTTTCTTCTTTCTTTTCACCCCTTTCCTGTCTTTTCCATTTGATTTTAGCACAATAACAAATAAACAAATAGGGAATGGGGAAAAGACATGTTTTCTTTTCATTAGGGTTGTCACACATTTAAAGAAATTTTAGGGGGGGTGCAGACGGGCGCCTCTGGGACGCCCCGGGAAGCGGCGGATTGGGGCCGTGGCTACCCCATGCTGGCCCTGATCCTCCCTTTTGCTGCCCCAAAAAGAGTGGAAAATGCTGCTCCTTTCAGGGGGAGCAAAAGGTTGCTCTAAGAACTGGCACATGGCTCTTCTTCACCCTTTTTGGTGCAGCGTGTCAGAATGCTGCACCAGAAGGGCATCCTGATGCTGCGCACTGTGCATAATGGCCTGCGGAGTCAAGACAGTGTCAGTGTGGGGTTGGGGTGGCAGGCGTGCAGCTACCCCACCCCAACTGTGCCTCCAGGCCCTTCCAATTGGGCCAGTCTACAGTGGCCCTTCATCAATTAATTATGGATTTTCATCAACCAATGTATTGAATGGGCAGATCAGTATAAACAGAAGCAAAACACACTATCTCATTTTGGGCCATATTTGACATTTTTTTCAACCAGCCCTGTAGTATCTTCTCTTTCTGACAGTGACTTTCCAAAGTTTTTAGTCAGAGCTTAGAAAAGTTACATTTGGTAACTCACAGAATACTCCAGCCAATATGAGAGTTGTATTCAGAAAGCAACTTTTCTGAACTCTGCTCTTAGGCACAAATGGTTGTATCCTATCCTACTTAACCCTCTGTTAACCAGAGCTGCCATGCAAAGCCATGTGCTGTGTCAACAAGCAATGTCTGCCTTAAACACCTTTCATGATGATATTTGATGTGTGTAATTTTCAAAAGAACCTTAACTTCAATAATCCAACAGAGATGTAGCTGGGAGTCAGTGACCTCAGTAGTGCTTACATCTGAGTAGACATGTAGAGAGGACTGAAGTGTAAATTTTGAAGCTCTGTTTTGTGTTGTAGATTTTGCTTCATTGAGCTAATGATTTAAGGCCCTTTCACAGTGCCCAGTTATAGCATTATGATTCCTCTTTAACTGTCATGGCTACACATTTTCAGTTCAGAATTCTCAGCCAGAGAGCTTTAGCACCTCAGTGAACTACCAACCCTAGGATTCTATACAATGTTACCATGACAGTTAAAATGGAATCACAGTGCTGTAATTGTGTAGTGTGAAAGGGCCCTTAGCCCTACCCACTCAGCATGTATGTACATCCTGATCTTATAGACCACTCCTCCTCTCCAGTTTTTGGGAGCTGCCCATTCTTCCCTGTGAGGAATATATGGTTACTACAAGTGAGCACACAGAGAAAGAGGAATCCATTGCCAGCTATTGTCCTTCCCAAAGCAACCAGATTTCAATTTTAAAAAATGTAGGGTGGGATGCAGTGTATTTTAAATGGGAATAATATTCCTACTGAGACCCAGTGTGGTGAAATGGAACTGAGCATTGGGTTCTGGAAAGTCTGGACTCTGGAGAGCAGGTTTCAAATCCCCACTCAGCCATGGAAACCCACTGAGTGACTTTAGGCATGTCACACAGTCCCAGCCTCAGAGGAGGGCAAGGACAAACTTTGTCTGAATAAATTTTACCAAGGAAACCCTATGATAGTTTTACTTTAGGGTTGCCACAAATTGGAAACAATTTGAAGGCACACAACAACAACAGTCCCTGACATCTGGAGGGTCAGCCTGGTGTAGTGGTTTGAGTGTTGTAGTAGGACTCTGGAGCCATGGAAATCTTGAGCAAGTCAAACTCTCTCAGCCTTAGGGGAAAGCATGAGCAAATCTTATCTGGATAAATCATGCCAGGAAAACACTAGGACAGGGCCACCACAAGCTGGAAGTGACTTAACAGCACATAACAACAAATGATCTTTAAGGACTCCAGGAGTGGCAAATCTTTTTTTTTTTTAATCAGATTTGGGGGGTGGCAGCAGGATCAGCTGGGGAAGGAGGCAAAAAAATGATCAAGGCTGCATATGACCCACCCCTGTCATGAATGCAGCTTGTAGGAGGTATAAAGACATGCTATGTCCCACATTTGCCACTCTGCACAGGCAGCAACTTATTCCTGTAGGATTTTCTGTAGTCATTCCTAGAAACTGAGCAAGTTGCCTGCTGTGTGTTCACACCACTTGGATGATTATGATGCCTTCAAGCAGCCTTGCAAATTAACATCTAGTGTGATATATTATTCCATTCTTTCTCATTTAACTTCATAATAATGTTATATAGAAGAGACTCAAGCAAGTGCATCCACTCTCTCTTTGCTGTTCACCCATTAAAACACTTTACTGCAGAGATGGGAATTGTGACCCTCCAGATGCTGTTGTACTACAACTCCTGAAAGCCTCAGCCAGTATAGTCAATGATGAGGAAAGATAGGATTTGCAGTCCAACAACATTTGGAGTGTTGCATGATTCCTGCCCTTGTTTATCAATACCATAAATATGCATAAATATAATAACTCATTTCCACTTGAATAAGTTGCCCAGGCTGAATATGAATGCACTATGAGTGGCCAAACATTTAGCCTCTAAAGGATCTTCTTCAAGTCCCTAATTCTCAAGCTGCCAATAATGTAATTCATGGCAAGCTGTGAAAAATCTGTAGCCCTAACAAGGTGACCCATTCTACAAATTGAGGCAGCATTTGACTGTATACTTGCAAAACTCCAGTGTAATTCAAGAGCTGGTTTTCTGTGGGATCTCCATAATACTATTTACCCAGCTGGTTTCTGAAGTGCCTAGAAGACAAATTGACCACTGGTTTTATTTCTGTTAGAAAGCCAGCATGTAATACCACAGATCACTTCTACCATTCAGAAGAAGGAAGCAGCATTTATTTCAATAAACCCAGTACTGAGGGTGGTAATGATTTAAATATAGTTTGCGAACAAATGCCTCTGTACAGAGAATTGAAGCCAAAGGGGGGGGGTATTTAAAGTGTTCAGCCTCAACTTACTAAAGATGCTGTGCAAGTTTAACTATATAAGAAATGTTAATGTGGTTACGCAGCGCGTGATGATCCACGTCAACATGTAACACCAGTGTTACCACCTTCTCAGATGCAGGCAGTAGCTTGTGAGTTGAAGGAGTGCCTCTCCCCTTCCAGAAAGAGTAAAGAGACTCTATAGACAGACGTCTCTCAGATGAGGCTTTAATCTTGGTTCCTCTATGTATAAGGCTATATACATGATCCATAGCAACAACTCCCAACTCTCGACCAACATCAACCCACTCTATCAACCAACCCACACATGTGTCCTGAGGCAACTCCCTTATATACCCAGGGCTCCATGTGGCCTTCTGGTCCTGCTTCTTCCTTTGGACACCTATCACTCAACCATGGTGACTAAGCAATTTTTCAACCTTTTCTGTGCTTTCTAGCACGTTGTGACCATCAGCCAATGTCACTTCCTATGACACAGCCCCTGGTGGAAAGTGCTGTGTCATTATGGCTGCCAGTGACCCTTTCATGTCTGGTCACTTGTGTATCGACCCACATTGGACATTTTCCTTGAGACACTGTCTCCAGAAGAAAATACAACCCACTGTTGGTAAGAAATGGGAACTGACTATAAACCAATTATTTCAGTAATCTATCCAAGATTAAAACCCAGGGCAACTTTCATCTGCAAAGCGGAAGTCAGAAGAACCCAAATTAATACTTTGTTCTGGAGTGAACTCATGGTCCTGATCCAGTGAAAGTTAGTGGTAACTTAGCCACCTTGAAACCAATGAAGTTAGTTGTGGCTAACTTCCATTTAATTGTTTTTGGTGTGCTTGGTGGATTTGGGCTAGTAACTTCAATGAGCTCAAGTTCACATACAAGATACTCCTCCTTCCCCATTGCCTGCTCAAAAAACCCTTGTAAGCTGGGTCAGTTGAGAGTGAGTAACTGGGCCATGGTTGCTCAGTGACCCATGGCTTAGTGGGCATTAGCACCTGCATCTTCTAAGTGCTAGTGCAACTATCTAACCATTAGGCTGCACTAGCTCTCTTTCATCTCATCAATCAGTTTAGTTCAGTTACATTATTGTCTAGATGTGTTGGACATATGCTTTCATAGTTGTAGCCTACTTTATTAAGGATGCTGAAGCCTTTCAGATGTTGATGGACTGATTGTCACATCAGACCTATCCAGCATAGACAATGGAGGTTATCACACGGACAAAAAGGATGGGTGTGAAGCGGATCACTCCCATTATTATTGCATGATTGCCATGACTTCACACACTTCACACTTATCCCATCCTTCTCCCACCAATGAAGTGGAATGGCCCCATCATTTTGTATTAATGGGAGTTTCCATTAATACAAAAATGATGGGGCCATTCCACTTAACTGATGGGAGAAGGATGGGATAATGACAGGATAAACACAATGTCATGTGACAATCTTCACGTGATCATGCAATAAGGTGGGAGCATCCCACTTCGTTCCCATTCTTTTGGGCTGTATGATAATCTTCATTGTCTGTGCTGGATAGTTTGGTGTTGAGTGCAGGGGGATGTAGCCCAACAACATCTCGGGTTGATATGATTCTCACTCCTATGTATCTGAAGCCAATTGGGCTTGCTGGTTGAATCCTTCCTGCTAGATTGCAAAGGCAGCAGGGCAGTCAAATGGGACTGACATACCACAGAGAACACACAGTTCTGTCCTCTAACAAAGGACAATGGCTAAAGGACAGTGGCTCAGGATGAACCTCCAGGGCTGTTGCTGCTGACTTCAACATCTGTCATCCAAAGTGTCCATCAGTCTACCTAATGTAAAGATTGGCCCATGGTGACAAAAAAGAGAGAAAAAAAAGAGTGTCCCTGTTCACTGGTATGCAGCCCCCAAGACATGACCCTTGAGAAAATGAGCCCCTTGACTAAAAAATAAAAGAAGGAAGGAAGGAAGGAAAGAAGGTGGTTCTTCTCCATCACAGTTTTAAGAACTGAAGCTTAATTGTGCAGCATGCAAACACCACACAAAATCTGCCTTCTGTTACTCCACAAGATGGAAAAGAAGCCAAAAAAGTTGGTGAAGGAACACACCAAGACCATCTTCTCCTTTCCCAGACATAGGGAAACCATGTATGTGTTATGAAAAGCAAAACAAAACTGAAGTGACCTCAACACCACCCTGCTTAATTTGATGTGTACATAGCTATCTGATCCATTGCTGGTCACCAGTGAAGTTGTCTGGGAGAGGAGAGATGCTATGCAAGTTTAAGTATATATTATACAGATAGGCATCATGGCTGATATCTATCTATATAATAGGTATCAAGAGAACATGGCTGAGGTACAAAGAGGCAATGCCAACTTGCATTCCACTAATCTCCTTTCAAGCCCTGCTTGAGAAGTGTTGGATTCTCTAACAGTGAATAAGAGCCAAATGCCACTGCAAAGCTAACACACTGATGAGCTACTTGTTGAAATCAATTCACCTTTCCTTTTTTGGGAGCATGGAAGGTCAGTGCATGCTGTTGCTGGCAGTTCCTACTTTAAAAAGAAATGACCTGTGATCATTTGAACTTTTCTTTGAAGATAATATATGGAAAGAGTAGATCTCCACCTATTTTGTGGTTCACCACAGTTTCTAGAGGATAATAAGACAGGCTTGGCATTAACTTCTGTAAAGCTGCTCTACATGCATTTCTGTGGTCCATCAGTATAATAGGTATCAATGAATTTATGCCAAAGACAGGAGGGGGATTGATGACAAAGCACTGTGTATTGCCTTAAAACTACACCACATACTGACGTAGAGTCAAAATGGCATTTGTATATCAGTTTTTTAAAACAAAAATACCTATGGAATGTAAACAGAAAGGTAGTAACTGTTATGCTAGGTGCCACCTAAAATCATTGTTAAAGTTCAGTGGCAATGCTGTCAAAATATTTTGGAAATAGTGAATGGCTTTTTCATTAAACCAGGTTTTAGGGGGGGGAATTGCTCATTTGTCACTGAAAGGTCAAAGGCCACATTAAATTCCATGTGAGTTAGAAACAAATCCTTGGCCACAGTCCTCTATGACTACTCCAGGGCAGATTCCAGTAGAATGATTAAGACTCCTCTAATCATCCATATAAAATAGTCCTGGCTGCTAGGACTGCCTTTGTATATCTTTTCAGAAACAAGGGTATAGAGCTAATGAACCGCACCAAGGGATCAGGGAACTGAAGACAACTTCCCTTGCTTTAGTTCACAGCAGAGATGGAAACCTGGGTCCTTCAGATGCTATTTGATTACATTTCCCATCAGTCTCAACTGGTATGATCAACAGCTAGAAAGAGAGCCACCTTCCTTCTTTTGTCCATGCCTTTGACTGATTTTTAATGGTATGGCAGAATAATGTAGAAAGTGCTGTGCTATGAGTTTTTAATATATGTTTTTAATTATGTTTTAAATGTATTTTAAACTGTTCTTAACTATCTGGTGTTTTTTTTTTAAAGTTTGGTAATATAGTATTTTAGCCAACTTCTATTTGGAATGATTGTAATCTGCCTTGGGTCCCTCCATGGAAGAAAGGTGAGGTATAAATTGAATAAATAGAAATAAATAAAAATGATAAGAACTGTAATCCGATAAGAAAAACTGTGACATCCAATTTTCTGAAAAGATTGAAGTAGGGAGTGAAAAGCTATCACCTCTCCCCAAAACTATATTTTAATGAACTGCACGGAGGATATTTTGCTTGTCTTGTTGTGTGTCTTCAAGTCATTTCTGACTTATGGTGACTCTAAGGTGAACCTATTATGTGGTTTTCTTGGTGATATTTCAGAGGAGCTTTCCCATTACCTTCCCCTGAGGCTGAGAGCATGTGACTTGCCCAAGATTACCCATTGCATTTCATGGCCAAACAGGAATCAAACCCTAGTCTCCAGAGTCATAGTTCAACACTCAAAATTGCTGGGTGAAATCCAGGTTCACATTCTTTGCTAGGTTAGTACAGAGGGGAACTAAGCACAACCCTGGGATTGAAGGGCCACTTTTCCTGCTTTGGATCATTCTGGTTCCCCAGATCTGACGAAAATATAAGGGTGAATTCTCTCTCATGGAAGCTGCAAAAAGCAACAAGTCACCTTTCAAATAGCTTGTAGATTCTCCCAAACTATTCAGTATTTTTAAAAAGCAAAATGTTTTTCAAAACTACAAGTGAAATGACAATCACTTTTTTGGGCAGGCTGTTTTTAGCTTTAGCACTTTTGGCATTCTGTGAGTCTCCCAGGGTGTATCAGCTAGAAAATTGGATTCTAGACTCACTGCAGACCTGATGGGTCCATCACAGATCATATGTGCTTGCCTGGGCTGTAGTTACCATAATCTATGTATACTGTATGACACAGTAGCTCTATGTAGCTGTAATGGCAGCACCATTGTGCCACTTCCACACTCTGATTTAGCTTAGGGACCATGGTTACTATAACCATTACAGTAAAAGCTTATAGAAAAAAAATCTCTGCTTGAGTCACTGGGTCTTCCTGTGACCCAAGACAGCTATTTCCAGTCATGGTAGGCAATAAAGTACTGGGTGAGACAGATCAAGGGTCTCCCCTGAAATAAGGCAGTTTCCTGGGTCAAATATCTATGGCATACATAGCAACATTTTAGTAGGGAGGAAACTCAAATATACAAGAACTCAAACTTGATGTAAAATAAATAGTAGGAACATGTGTGTGTGATAGAGGGCTGGACTACAATTCTCAGAATCCCAGAGATCAGCACGACTGCTGGCCACTGTGGTGTAAAAGAGAAACATTTCAAAGCTCCAATACAGGGCTGCCACATTTGTGTAGAGAGCCCTGGGCTGAGCAAAATGTTAAATCACTGGATGTCCTTTTAAAAGTCATGATCTCTCATTCTACCGTACCTCATAGTATTTTTGTGATGATACTAGAAATCCAAATGATGCTGATCTGATCTTCTTTGGGCTGAAGAGAAATTTGACAAATAAATACTTGTGGCCAATATTTCTTGTATAACTCACACTGGTGCTTCATTCAGTGAACAAGATTATACTGTACGTACAAATTAGATATGACTAATTTGATTCCAGGTTCCATCAGTTTGTTTGTTCATTTTTTTTAAAGAACAGAGATGAGAGCAAGATGTACGAGAAGCAAGGTTTACACTTAGTTACTCAACTGTTTAAGTCCTGCTAATTTCCATAGATCTTCAGTGTGCATAACTGGGAGCCAAATGGTAATACCAGCAAATTATAGACCACACATTTTCAAAGATCTAAACATGTAATGTGAACAGTGGGTGGGAAACAATAGCATGAAACAGAATCTGAGACTTTCTGAAGGAAGTGGACTTAGGCATTACACCGACTGTAAGTTTTAGCAAGCAACCACTTTTTGCTGAGGTTGTTGTAATAACTGGGTTTAGGCACTAGAGAGGTAGCAAGCAGTGTCCTAGATGAACAATTTATAGTTTATGCTAAGCATAACAGTATGAGAACATTTGGCTGCCAAATGGGTCTGTGATTTAAAGTGGGCACTTGGTCTGTTAGGTGGTACATTTTTTCTGTGGCTGGAATTCTCTCAAGGAAGTGTTTCTCTCTCTCTCTCTCTCTCTCTTTGATGCATTGGCCAATGATAACTCTCTGGGAAAATGGAGAAATCCAAATCCTCCCAGTTTTGGTGAAAGGACCAAATGAAATAGTTGGATGTGGAGGGATGGGGTGGGAGGAAGCCAAATTCCACAGCAATGTGAGGAGGACAGACTCAGAGAGCACTTATGTGGTTTATCACCTCTGAAAAGGATCTTGTGAGTCCAATTCATGGCAGTTTGAAGTTGTAAGCAGTGTTCTTTTCTGTCGAGGGAAAGCTGCCTAAAGTAGAGGAG
>CM034710.1:90535985-90548837 GCA_020142125.1 Phrynosoma platyrhinos | reverse complement strand
CCCCCCCCCCCAAAAGAGCCTCTTACACTTGGCTTCACTTCACTTTTGAGATGGTTGCCCTACTTTGAAATCTTTCAACAAGACCTCTTGGGATGACCAGCATGAATCACTGCAGAGGAAATTAACACAATATTTTCCCAAGTGGCCAATCTGGTTTGGATTTGATTTTTAGCATCAGAAATATAAACAGAAGCAAAAACAAAAAAAGTTTTATAAGATCACAGGCTGTGGCTGCATTTCAGCTTAATACAGCTGTGAGACTACCTTGAACTGAAAACGCTTGTAATTCTTCGAAAAGATGTGCCTGCTCTGACCCAGAACTGCATCTTTGAACTTTGACTTGGACTCTCCATTTGCCCAGGAGAACAAAGTTATGCATTTAACATCTTATCCTAGTAAATCATGGGCTTAATGGGTTCCTCTTTTTTGGACTCTTCTTTATAGCTAATGTTAGCCTTTAGTGATAATGTCTGTATTTCTTCTCTCGCACTTCACTTTCTCTTGAGCAAAGTACGCCTTTCAAAGTGGCAAATATCTTAACAACTTGGATAAGATTTTAAAATTCAAACCACAAACTGTGATTAGCCTTTGTTGGGATATTTGGATACAAATGATCTTTTACTGTATTATTTGAGGGAAAAGTTAATAGATTTCATTCTCAAGTGTAGTAAAATAAAATAATAAAAAATTGTTTCATTTCAGGAAAAAAATGAAAAAAAGGGTTGACCATTTTTGTAAGACATCAGGCTGATATACAGTAAAGGCAATATAATGCCTATTATACAGCAAAACCACACCACACCAATATTATTTTTATTTTATCTTAGCATATTAAAATAATATATTTAGAAAGGTTTACAGAAATGTATAGAAACTTACCAGTTGATATTTATTTATTTATTTATATTCTTTTTTTAAAAAAAATAAGATTGAAATGGTTCACAGTTTTGCTGTACGGTTGTTTTATGCTTAAAATAAATCTATAATTGAGTTTCAGACTCATATTAGAGAAGGTAGCTACCTGCCTGAACATACCTGGCTCAGTTCTAAAACAATCTAGCATAACTTGCAAAAGCCCCTTTAGTGTGAAATGAAATTCATATGTTATTGACCAAATACATCTGTACACATGAGTTGTGAATAGGGCCCATACAATTAGGGTAGGGGAGACAAAACAGAGCTATTCTTCTTAGGAGATTGTGATATGCCAACATATAAAATAAGTTTTAGGCAAGTTCATTCTCAAGAACAATGAAACATGAAGTACAAAGATGCATTTACTGTGGGAAGCAATAAACATGTATCTCTGTAAGGAAACTGCTAAATACATTTACTTGGAAGTAAAGCCCATTCATTTCAGTGAAACCTACTTTCCCTGTTGCCTTTTTCCCCATTGCAAGCCATTCAGACATTAAAATATACTGAGTAGGTGCAGTAAGCAGCATAATATAAGATTATGTTATTTTTTCCATGGGCTATTAATATCTTGTTACTGTGAGACTGTGCTAGTTGGTGGTTTCTGGTTTGTGGTGTTTGGCTTGAAAGTAAAGGAAGGGGAGGGGAAACAGAAGACCACCTCTAGTAAGAATATTTACCTCCAACTGCTACTTAACATAAATTACCATTGGTTATTCCCATACTTTGAAACTGAACTTTTGAAGTCTTCTCAGCCAAACTTCATGCAGATCTTCAGTAAAAGAATATTGTGTTCATTGGTAACATGATTAATTTCAGCCCTTCTGCGCTATTTTTCAAAGATTGGAAGGCATATTGTGGACTGTGGGTTGCATAGTATTCATTATGACAATGTAGAATTGCCAGCAGTGGTGTCTCCAAAGATCTTCTCCAGGAGACACTAGGAATCAAAGAGGAAGTGTTGTGCCAAATGATTCCCATATGGTCACTACCTCTAAACATCATGTTTCATTTTCACACTGGACTGTTCTAATGCAGTGTAACTTGGCTCTTGTATATGGTTCAGAAATATCTGAAACAGTGCCAAAT
Source organism: Phrynosoma platyrhinos (assembly GCA_020142125.1). Taxonomy (NCBI): domain Eukaryota; kingdom Metazoa; phylum Chordata; class Lepidosauria; order Squamata; family Phrynosomatidae; genus Phrynosoma; species Phrynosoma platyrhinos. Next base: position 90,546,833 of record CM034710.1, on the reverse strand, counting down.
GACTCATTGTGGTCAATATAGTTGACCGTGGCCTCTGCTGAATTGAGCAATATGATTTCCACTGTGTCATTTTACAGCTGATAGGAAAGACAGACTAATGATTAATTAAGAGAATGACTATGGGCCTTTGCAGACTGCCAGAAATAGTGCAAATAGGGTTAGGGTTAGGGTTAGGGAATCATGGGAACTGTATTTTATTGTGGCACCAGAGCTCTCTGACAGAGAAGGCTCAATGTCTCAGGGGGAAAAAAACCAATTCCCATGATTCCCTAGCACTAACCCTAACCCTTAAAGTGGACTCAATTTGCACTATTTCTGGCAGTCTGCAAAGGCCCTAAGTTGTAGAGCTGGGCTAAGGCACCTCCAGTAGTTGAGTCTGCAGTTGCAGACTGCAGGGCTACCATCCCTCATCCACTAGTCTTTCCTTTCTGGACCTACCCACTCTTCATAGCCCTGTCCCCTCCATAGTCTTGCTTTCCTCACAGTGTAAATGTTTTCCACCAATCAACTGAGCAGTGATAGAGGTGGATATGATAGAGACTGGAAGTTTAATAGAGACAGCACATCCAGCAGGAGTTATAAGGAAGAGGGGATGATGGTGGCTACAAGTCCTGCTATTAAACTGTTGATAGAGCAAGAATCTACTCCTTGGTCACAACATTTTTCACTAGCTGCAGTTTCAAGGGCAGCCCCAGATAAAATACATTACAATAATCAGCCCTGGTGGTAGCAAGGGCATGAATGAATGTGGTGCAGTCCAGCTTAATCTAGACAAATCTGCTCCTTGTTGCAAAGATCACTTGAACATCTAAGAGGAGTACCAGTACAAGTAGCATCCTCCAAACACTTTGCAAGGAATGCAGTCCCATCCAAGACAAGCAGCACAACCAACTCCAGGTCAAATATCAAATGGTCCATCCATTAAAAATATTACTGATTTAAATCTAATTGTTAGTTCTGAGTAGAGTAGAGCCACTGAAATAACTTGATTTGCCTACATATACTGACTCACCAATCAACAAATAATTGAATGGATCTGCTCTTCTTGTTGTTGTTACCTGTCCTTACAGTTAACCTTGTGGATGAGACTTCCACAGTATCCTCAGCACTCTTCTTCAGCACCAAATCTTACATGAATTTATTTTCTTCTAAGCTTTTTTCATTGTCCAGCTCTTACATCCATACATGGTGATGGGGAATATGATGGCTTGGACAGGTCTAAGGAAATTATCACACTGTTTTTTCCCATCCCTTCTTCCTGACAAGAGTCGAGTTTTCCTGAGCTAGGTGCAGGATGTAAACTTTAATATATGGATTTTTAATACATGGATTTTATTGCAAACTTCTGTGTCCAGGCAGGAGGCATCCTGTACCTCATCATGGCATCCCATATCTGATCTGGATTTCTCCCACACTTTTTGAAAGAATGGGATTTTCCCAACTTTAGTGCTTATTTGTATATCTTTACTGTTTAGGATCTTGACTATTCTTTCAGAGCTGCCCTTCCCATTCTTAATCTTCTGATTTCTTAACTGGAGGTATTGGAACTCTTTAACTATTTCAATTTCCTCACTGTCTAGGTTGAATTTATGTAAATCTTCCATGGTCATTATTTTTGTTTTCTTTATGTTCAGCAGTAATCCTGCCTTTGCACTTTTTTCTTTTACTTTCCTTAGTAATTGTTCTAAGTCTGTTATGTTTTCTGCTAGTAGTATGGTGTCATCTGTATATTTTAGATTGCTGTTCCTGTTTTCACTTCTCCTTCTTCTGAATGTAAGCCTTCCTATGATATTTTCTGCATACAAGTTGAACATGTAGGGTGATAAAATGCAGCCTTGCCTGACTTAGCCGGGGAATAGATAGGCAAGAAGGCGCAGCTTCAACCCAGCCTTGAAGCTTGCGGAAAAAGGAGTGGTAAAGAGCCGCTACTTTTTCAGCTGGCTTCAAGTTGGCTTTGCCACCCCAGAAGCTGGCTTCCAGGCATTCCAGGGGCATGCAGCGTATAAACACCATGTCTCTGGAGCACCCGGAAGCCTTCTCATGTGAGGACAGCCAACCTGCTTCCAGCTGGCTTCAGAGCATGTGGTGTGTGAACACCGTGCTCTGAAGCCAGCCAGAAGCCAGTTTAAATGGAACATCTGCTCAGGCCCCTACTCTACCTGGGATTAATCTAAAGGCTTCCAACCTTCCTTTTGTGTCAAGTGTCAGCTTGTTCTGCTTCATCCATGACCAACAGCAGTTCAGGATTTTTACTGCCTCTCTAGCATCTAATGGAAATAAGACACCAAGCTGAGAATAATTTACCTATTAATGACTGTACAATCCACATCTCCAGCTGACTTCACAGTGAAGTTTCATGTAAAAAACAACCTATTAATACTAGTGTTTGTACTAAAACAGTACTTTTTCTTTAAGTTTCCTTCTGAAAACCAAATTTACACAGAACCACAGTTATTAAATTTGACAGATGATTACAGAAAGAACATATGCCGGGGGAAAAAAGCTTGGAATCTTGTATTTTTGATATGATTTTCCTTGCATTTTGTTAGGAATAATTGTTAGACATAATTCAAAGGGCTCAAAGTACTAGTAATCATAGTAATAATATGTGTGGTGGTAGTAGCACTAATACCTCAGAGTGGGGGAATTCACACAGAGCCAAATATAACAATACACATTTCTCAAGAATATGCAAAATTGTAGCTTTTGCCATGTGAAAACTGTGTATAGCTGTTAATGCACATTCTATGTCTTGGTCTTTCTACTTTCTGTCCACACAGCAACCAACCTGTTCATAATCAAAGCTGCATGTGTAGTTTGTTTCTGTTTTTAATTTAAGAAATAGGCAATAAAAATTAGGACTCCAAACCCCAAATAAATAGATCTTTCAATTTCTATATATTATGCAAATAGAGTAAATGGGCAGAAGATGTCTTTCTTCATATAATATTTTGCATTTATTGCATTGTATAAAATTGTAGGAAGAGAGTGGCAAAGATCTATGTAGACACCAAAACTATATCTCTAACTGCTGGAAATTACTCACCCAGCTTTCAGATATGAAAATGACAGGATGAAGTGACTGTTAAATTGACAGCATACTTTCACTACCATCAGTGCTAGAAACTCTAACTCTCTTTGCCTTCCTCTTCTTCCTGTATATGAGGCTCAGATGTTCCAACGGATGACTTCTGAATCCATTATATGTGAGTTTTCTGATGTCCTCCATATAGGACTACTCACAGTCACTGATGGAGCTTGTCGGGAGGGGAATCTTTTTACCAACTATAACTTATGGAATTGTCCAGCCAGCATGGCAACTGGATGCACTAGTTGGAGGATACAGGGAGATATAGCCCATTTCCATGTTTTAGTCACTGACAAGCTCAGTGCCAATAGTGTGCTGTTGCAGGCAAAGGAAATAGGTGACTTCAAAGTAAGCAATTATATATTCCAGCAGCCCAAACTTTGGTTAACCAGAATATAACTGCATGGATACACTCTGAACATTGGTTTTAAATGACTGTAAGTTTCTAGACTGGGATTTTGAGTTGGACCTACAGGAACATATTTGGATTAATGTTTCCAGTTGAAAGAAAGAAAGTTGACATTCATGTGAAACAAAAGACCAGATGACAGAAAGACTATTTGTGGTCTCCCAGTGGGCAAGAGTAAATACAGCATCCTATAGCGTCCAGCAGGTGTTGCTGTAAGAGCAGCATAGTCTGCAGTCTTTCCAAGAGAATCAAATTCAATCACAGTTTGGGACTCCCAGGTCCACTATAAAATGCAGCCATCTCACTTGGCAAAGCAAGCAGCTACTGCTGTGCTACTGGAGTGACCCCACTACTCAGGCATGCGGTGCCAAAAAAATTGCAGTAGACAAAATAATAACAATAATAATAAATTTATCACAATGAAAAGAGCCCTTTTGATTGGGAGCTTCCAAGAATCTTCCTGACCTCTTTTAAAGTACAACCAAGTATAAAATAAAATGCAGGGCCACGTTAAGGGAAAGGAGATGCACTACTGTGCTTCTCTCCATCCCCCTCCCCCCCTGCATCAAATCAGAGTTTCATTAAATTGTTTTTAAAATGCAAATGTTCAGAATGAAATTCAGGGCAAGAGTCAGGTAGCAGCCAATGAAAGCAAGAGCAGCTGGAATGCTAGTGACTGATTACGAGTTCAGCATCCAAGCAAAACATCTTGAATTGCTGGTACAATAATAAATTACAGTTTTCACTTTCCTATTTTGCAAGTGAAAACAGCACTACATCAAACTGGAGAAATGGAGATGAAATGATGACCTTTTTCTTCTGCCCTCTCTGGAGGAGCCAAACTACTGCAGCTGTCTGCATAGTGGATGAAGCAGAAGAGGTCAATGCATGTCCACACATGGACTGGAGAGATCTCTCTTACCTCAGTGACACAAGGCAGTCTCCATCACTAAACAATTAATCCTAAAATAGTTGCAGATAAAAACCAATGTATGTGCACGGTTGTCAACTCCAATGAGATGTAGGATTGTAAATCTTCATATTTTTTTTCATTATCATTATCATTATCATTATCATTCCATGGCAAATAATTTTTTTTCATTATCATTCCATGGCAAATAATTTTGTGAAGTTTTCATCCCTGCTGGAGGGTGAGATTACAAGTGCTTTTCTGCATTTTCCAATAGTTCTTCATATGGTGAGAGTTTTGGCCTCTGCAACCTGTTCTTGCATAGGGAACCACTGTTTCCCAGGCAAATAGGATAGCTGAGATAGAAGAGATAGAAAACCACTGTTACAGATGCAAAAAAGTTATTTTGGGTGCAAATAATCTTTTTGCAAGAAAAAGTCCTTCAATAACTCTCACAGAGGATGGTCATTTTCTTCCAATGGTGTGTCTTGGTTAATTCATTTCTGTCCCAGCATTAATTTTCCCAATTTAGCTTTAATGAGAAAAAAAACCTCTAAGAGTGAGCGGTGGCCCTGGTGATTCAAAGGGCATGAAGTGACTAGAGCTGTTTTATCTCAGTCTTTGATTAGCCCATTTGAGGGGTGATACAACATGGAAACCTGTCCGGTGTAATGAAGGAGGAGTTCCTTTAAAGGTAAAGGAATGGGTAAGCATTGCCACCCCCACTCTTAGGAACAAATCAGAGCATCCATCTTTCCAGAAAAGATTTACTTTTGCTATGGTGACAGTGATTTATTTATTGATTGCAACCTGGGCTATATCTGTTTTGATTTACTCCCTTGATCTTGACACAAGTAACTGGGTTTTCAAACAAAGGAAGAAATTACAAGATAATGGAAGAGCCATTAGAAAGGTCTTTAGGGTTTATTGTAAATAGAGTGTTATCTTCAAAGGCAAAGCCTCTCAATGTGACAAGGGACAATTATATGCCATTACAGTTTGTATCTGAGCTATTTGGCCACACAGATTTCCTCAGGTTGAGGAATACTCTATAGTTATTAGTGACATTACAGTTGCAGGGAAGAAGCCCTGGAATGATTTTCTGCCTCATCAATATGTGATAATGACAAATCAATAATGAAAGGCTCAGAATATTTTTTGGAAAAATTTACTGTCACTTGCTCTGAATTAACAAAATGGCATGCATTAGCACTGCCTTCTCTTTCTAAATCTCCCTGAAATATCTTGGCTTTGGTTGGTAGTGCTTACCTAGGAGCTAATCACACTACAAAATAAACCTACATATCCCTGCCAGTTTCAAGACAATTGCAGGATGCAGCTGGGTACTATCACATGCAAAATGCTGTCAATGCCACTGCCCAGCTGCATCCCACCTAAAATCTGGCTAAAATCCGTGCTCAGCTGGCTGATTTGCAAAGTTGGGAAGCTCCCAACTTTGCAAATCAGCCATCTGAGCATGGCTATTATGCAGGTTTTAGGTGGGATGCAGACAGGTGGCAGCATCAATGGTATTTTGCATGTGATAGTACCTAGGATTAAAGTGAAATATAAAATGTTAATATACATATTTTGGGAAAATAAGGATTCTATTATTGGAACACAGGAAGGGTTTGAATACTTGTCCAATTGCTTGTCTAAAGACTTGTCCATCTAACCTAGAATGGCAGGAACCTCCAAAATCTTAGGCAGATATCTCCCTGAGGGTGGCCTTTGTATTGGGAAGGTTGTGCTTGCTTTTGATGGCATAACTTGAGAGGCAGAAAGTTGCCTTCTGCATTGGGGGGAACCTTACCAATGGAGAGTGTTTTTTTTTTTTTTTTTGGCTATTTTATGACTGTGCCCATGGTGCAGCTGGGAAAGGACATTGAAACTTTGCCATAGCAGAAAGATAGCCACCACATAGCTCTAGAACCCATCAGGCCCCAAATGCCTTGCTCTGAGGAGTTCAGAGCAAAATCATTGTGGTTTATGAAGACTGGTGCAGTGATGTTTGGATTGATGCAACATATGGAAGAAAAAGTGTGCTGGAAGGGGAGCAGTTGAAGGAGAACAGAGAAAGTAGTGTTGGGAGAGTGTCAGAAGAGGCATATACATTCCCACCTCAGTGGGGTATTAGGTATAGACTTGGGCAGTACCTGTAAAAAGTCAGACTCTCTGAAGCACAGCTGCTAAGGTTCATGAGGCAAGAAAAAAAGGCAAGAAAAGAAACCAAAGGCTAAGTAACTGCTGCTAAGATTCTTGAGGTTAAGAGGGGGTGAAAAAATGGGAGATAATTCTCTGAAATACTGCTGGAAAAGATTCCTGAAGTTAAAAAAAAAGAATAGACAGGAGCAGGAAAACAGGAAGTGCTATGGACTCCTTTGGGGGTATTAAGTATGAACTCAGGCAGCACCAGGTACACTTCAGCTATACAATAAAATATAATATGATACTTTGTGTTTAAAACTCCAACTATAAAACAACATCAACTATAAAACAATATATATAACAGTAAAACTCAGGAGCTACAAAAATAGACAGGTCACACCAGGCAGATGAAAATAAACTAGTTTAAAAAGGCTTGGTGGTTGGAAGGTTCTGGAACTTATGGTCCAAACCAACTACAGCTCCAAGCCTTCTTTCTACTTTTAAGACACCATATCATCAGGTGTTCAGTGCTGGTATTGGTAGCAGGCACTAGAGGTGGAAATAAAGTATCATCACAATATCACATGAAAAGCATAAGGACGGTGCCGTTGGGCATTCCAAAATGGTGCCCGCCGGCTTGCGCATACGTGTGCAAGCGCGGCCGCCATTTTGGATGCCAAAAAATGGCACCTGCATCCACTCTCGCATGCACACGGCAGCAGGTGCCATTTTGGAAGGCCCCACGGCAGCTGTGCCCTGAGAATTCGCACGGTGCAGCCACCATTGGGCCTTGGGAAGGCCTCACCGTGCCTGCGCCATGCAGATTCTCACAGCATAGCTGCCGTTGGGCCTTGGGATGCAAGCACGCACTCAGCCGGCCCCTGTGCCATTCCCCCCCCGCCCCCCTTCAAAAAAGGTTGCCGACCCCTGGCATAAGGTATAGAAAAAATGGAAGTACCCCAGTTGATTTGCATTATATTGGCAGTGAGAAATGTGGTGGGGTTCAAAAGACATGAATAACAACAAGCAGAACTGAATTGGAACAATCTTGCAGAAAGTTATGAAGGAGAGAATCTCTCCCTTTATCCAAATTCTAACTCAATAGATAAGAATATAACCAGAATGGGATAGAAATGTGGAAGGTGTGGTTTGGAAAGAATGCATCTCATTGTGTAAAAGGGTGTACTGCAAAAAAAAAAAAAAAATACTTATTATTTTTTTAAAAAATACAACACAATACAATACATAACCTAAAACCTTCCTGAAAGTCTTTTGAATGGGCTTTTGCAGATGTTAGATTCAACTAAAGTATGCTTTAGTATGTAAGTTAATGGTAAAGGAAAGCTTGAACATATTAATTAGACAAACATTTATCCTAGAAGTGACCTCCAAGGAATAAGCACTATGCAATTAGACTCTCCACAATGGTTCCTGCCAGATTTCCCCTGGACCCCAGAAGAGCAACCGCTTCTTAGGAAATGAGAAGGGCACGGCTTGAATAGGCTCCATTCCATTCTTAGCACAATGGCCCCGAGGGGCCTGTTGCTTGCCATCATGCCAATTACCAGAGTCAGGCAAAACAATGTAAATGGCAAAAAGAATGGCAGGGCCTGGATTTCCAAGATCACTAGCCAACTTAAATGGCCCTCGGAGATGGTGGTTTCTAAATTAATAGAATTTTATCTTTACATATTCTGCTTGGCTCCCATCTACATTTGTCATAGACCAAAATAGTAGGGGATGGTAACCAATTAAAGAGATTTTTTTTCCTGGTTGGTTTACCATCTGCCTTTAAACTGATAAAATCAATCAAGCCAAATACATTTCAGTGCATTTGCATTTTGCCAAGGCCTCAGTACAGAAGTATAACAGAAAATGTGCAACAGCATATATGTGAATAAAGAAAAGTTAGTGACTTAATGATGAACATAAGGTGGAAACCAATTAATCAAGATAAAACAATAGCTGAGATCCCACTTCATTGGCTTCAGCATTTAACTTTATAATGAGGAAGCTACATCACTCCTGACAATATGGTGTCTTAAAAGTAGAATGAAGGCTTGGAGCTGTAGTTAATTTGGACCATAAGTTCCAGAACCTTCCAATCACCAAGCCATTTTAAACTGGTTTATTTTCATGCAACTATGTTAGAGAATTATGTTGATACACAATGTGGCACCACACAACAGAAGATCCTGCTACATAATGGGAAATAGTGCAAGACATCCTGTTGTTCAACAGGGGCTCCCATCACACAGTGGAGCACCATGAAAGATCAGGACATTTTTTCTGACCAGTGCAGGGCACCCATACATTTCCACTGTTCTGGATTAACAGTGCCCCATTACTCTGTTGGAAGGGGTTGTTTTCCCCCTTTCCTTGCTCTGTCATTGTGCAATGGTCCCAATGGTGCAGCTATGAAAGTGGTCCTCTCATGGGAATGTACTATGCCACATTTCTAAATTGTACAATTGTATATTAGTTTACAATGTCATAAATTCCCAACAGGATATCAGCCACTGTCCCTAATTCCATTCCCACTAATTAAGATTGGATCTCACCAGTTGTTCAAGCAAGCCTATAGTCTTATGGTCTGAATTCTATTTTTAGTCCCAACAAGGGTCAATCCACTGAATCAATCTAATGACTAATGACTCAATATGTAAGCAAATCCAGTTGGTTCAATGGGTCAATTCTAGTTTGGAATAAGTCTCACACATTTCAGTGGAATTTAATCCACACTAAAGCTGTACAAAGTTGTGATATAACAGTGTAACCCTATATACATTTACTTAGAAGCAAAGCTCACTGAATTCTATGGGACTTTCTTGTAGGTAAGTGTGTGTAGGATTACAGTCTAACATTTTGGTTGATCAATCCTTGCCTCAATATATGGCCCAATGCAAACAAATGGGTGAAATACCTTTTACTATAGCTCCAGCAAGTAGAATTTTCCCTGTGTGGAGTGAATGTGCAGTCTGGTGCAAATTTCTATAAGATCATTGAAGCTTTGAATTAGTCCTGCTGAGTTATTCCATCTCTGAGGTCTGATTTAGACACAATCAAGGGCCCAAGGAATGTATATGGACCCAGAAAGGAGGGAGTAGAATACTTATTATAAGCAGAAGGACTTGGGATATTTTCTCTCTTCTTCTTCTAAGGTGTCACTGCAGATTTTATGTTACAAAAACCCAGCTGCCTGGTTAATTGGGGAAATCTTTTAGTCAATCAAAATATTATTGTGGATGTTTAGTGAAATGTTGCAACTCTAGGGTTATGTTTGCATTTCTGACAAATGCTTTCTAGGCAGATATACAGGTGTTTTTTTCTCCTGCTCCAAGATCTGTTAAGGCAGGGGTAGGCAACCTAAGGCCTGGGGGCTGGATGCGGCCCCTGGAGGCCTTTGGACCGGCCCCAAGCTGGTCCTGCCACCGCCCCCCCCGCCGCCGCCGCCCGCCATGATGATATTGATTATTGTTGTTATTACTTGTTATTGGGGTTTTCTTGGCAAAATCTCCACAGGAGTTTTGCCATGACTTTTCTGGAGCTCAGAGAGTGTGCATGCATAAATTTTTTTAAAATTTTAGTTAATTAATTAATTAATTAGTTTATTTATTTATTTATTTACTTTTGGTGCTTCGGCCCCCCAATTGTCTGAGGGACAGCAACCCAGCCCCCAGCTCAAAAAGGTTGCCTACCCCTGTGTTAAGGGCTATAGTTACAGGACCCTCATCTCATCCTGGATCTAATCTGACAACCCTGCAACAGAAGTCAGAGAAAATCTGGTCAACCTATTTTCCCTGTGTCTCCATCAATGCTGTGCCTGTGACCTTTTATTTTCCTGCCACCACTACCTATGCTGGCATAGTCTAGTGCACCAAATGGATCCAACCATACTGGACTTCAGATAGCAAATCAGACAGCTGTTAAAAGAAGTTTGATACTGCTTTAATGGATATGGGTCAATGCTATGGAATTCCCAAATTGTAGTTTTGTGAGATATTTAGCTTACTCTGCCAGAAAGCTTTGGTGCCATAACAAACTACAAACTCTAGGATTCCATAGTATTGAACCATGGCAGTTAGTGGTGTGAAACTGCATTATTTCTGCAGTGCAGATGCAGCCAGGGTGGAATTCACAAAGGTGAGAAGGTGTTGGCAGATGAGATATAGAGCTTTGTACAAATATTTTCTGAATATTGTCACGTTATTTGTGAGCAGGAGAATGGAAGCAATCATTTCAAAGAATTTCTCAGGTAGAGAAGAAATTTTCCAACAGGTTTTTTTTTTTTTT
>CM034710.1:90517778-90535885 GCA_020142125.1 Phrynosoma platyrhinos | reverse complement strand
CCTGGGACCAGTCCAAAGGCCTCGGGGGGCCGCATCCGGCCCCCGGGCTTTAGGTTTCCTACTCTTGCTCTAGGACAAGATCCTGGGACCAGTCCAAAGGCCTCGGGGGGCGCATCCGGCCCCCGGGCTTTAGGTTTCCTACCCTTGCTCTAGGACAAGAGCCATTCCAAGATTGTATAGGGAAAAATGGTTACTGCCAACAGCAACAGCAATAAAAGTGTGTAGTATACTTAGGACTGAATCCTGTTACTAGTCCCACCTAGAGTAGACCCATTGAATCAATGGGATTTACTTGTGTTGACACACCATTGAACAATTGATTTATTAAGTCTACTCCAGCTGGACCTAACAATAGAATCCAGACCTCAGTTTTGCAAAATGGTTTTTTTCATAATAGAAAGGAAAAAAAATCTCTCTCTCTCTCTCTCTCTCTCTTTTTAAATGAAAATTGTCTTATGAGAAATTTCAACTCACTTGTAATTGCAGGTCTAGGATGTTGCTTCAAGATCCTGGAGGTTTTTTTCCTCTTGTTGAACATTATCTTTTCAAACTATCAATGGACTGAACATTGAAGGAAATACTGGCATGTGTGTGGGTGTGGGTGTGTGTATGTAGGTCATTATTTTAAACAGAATAATAAATTATACAGATACGCATATTTTGTATGCAAATAGAGCTTTGGAATATTTATATAGTGAGAGAAGTTTCCATTTGGGGGAAAAATGTGAAACCTAAATATAATAAATGGGAGCAAGAGAAAGAAAGAAAATGCTGTCCTTTTGTATGAAATTACTCTTTCCAAATCCTGACTGAAACTTGTAGGGACTCCAAAACAGCAATTTATTATGACAACAGATGCCACCATTGCACTTTTGCACAGTTTTTCCTAGTCACACATTTGGAAAATCTTGCTAAGCTTCAGTTTATGATGAGCTCTCTGGATAGTGGCCCATCTAAATGGCACAAAATTGGTATGTTTCAAACCTGACTATCTGGCTATAGAGATTATTATGGAAAGGATGCATATATGCAGAGAGGCAGAGAATGCAGCTAGCATAACTAGACACAACTTGTAATTGCCAGGTTTGGGTTATGAATTTCTCCAGCCCATAACACAGGGCTGGCTAACTGTGGAAATATAGGATGGCACTTTAGCCTGAGGGCTTGCACCTGCTCTTGCAAAAGAGAAAACAAAATAAAAATTAATTTGATTGTGGTTTTTTTTTAAAAATGCTCTCATATGCCTCTAGTGTGTATGGGGGCACTTGTACCATCCTTTTGGTTTCAAAAAAGACTTCTCTTGTGTCTAAAGTGGACTAAGGGGGGCATAAAATATGGTGAAAATTCCCCCATATCCCCTAGTGGACATTTTGGAGCATTTCAAGAAAGTAATTTGGGAGGGGAATTGTTTTGCAAAAATTGTCTTTGAGCCCTGAGGCTCAAAAATTGCTCCAGAATGCCCCCAAATGCACTCTAGGTGATGTGGAAGGCATGTGGTGGAAATCCACATCACCAAGAGTGCGTTTGGGGGCATTTTGGGGCATTTTTTTTAATAAAAAGTTTTTTTGCAAACAAATATTTTTTACCCAAGAGCCCCCTCCCCCATAGTCTTGGAGACAGCATATGGCCCATTAACCTCACTTTACCAATCCCTGCTGTAATACACAAATATCTCACAAAACTCCAAATCACTGAGTTCCAAAGCATCCAGCCATGACAGTTAAAGTGGTGTCAAATTGCATTAATTCTGCAGTGAAGAAGCAGCCTAAGAGAAATATATAACACTGTTCTTTAGTTACCAACAAACATTCTTCAACTCCATTTTAGAACTGGATAAGGAGACTTTGGTCTATCTCTGAGTGCTCTCTCAGTCCATACCATGTACAGAGCACTTGCATTTCTAATGGTGCAATGGACAGATATCTTTTTTTTTACATTGCCCCCTGGAAATTATAGTTCTGAGCATCAGCCATGAGTGAGAAGTCCACCTGGAAATTCAAATCCTAGAAAAGCAATCATGCTTGTGAAACTAGAGAGAGGTTTAGATCTTGATGATGGAGTGGTTGACTAATAACTACATATGAACATTTTTAAAATGTAGTTGATTGAGAAAATTCATCTACCTAGAAGAGTGCCATGGTAAAAAAAAAAAATGGGTGCAGAAATCTATGGCAGACTCCATAGCTAGGCTCCCATGAAGAGTGAAAAAAAAAAAAAAAAAAAAAAAAAAAAAAGAAAGAAAGAAAGAAAGAAAGGGGAAAAAAAGAAACAAGCATAAAGTCTCAATCTATATCAGGGAACAATTCTACCAGGTTTCATCTCCATCAGAATATGTGGGTGCTGGAAAAATTTCTGCTGTCCCCAGGAACTATGAGGATTGTTGCTAAGCTCAGAAGATTTTGAGAACCTTGAGGGCATGGCAGATGATATCATCATCCCTGGATATCAAAAGATGCCAGGCTCAGATGCACTATTAAAATAAACTGATGAGAAGATACTTATAATCAAATTGACATTTTGTTGGGTGATCTGGTCTGAGGCTGATGTTTTAAAAAGTCTTCACTATTCTTGAATAGTGACACAGAAAATGTCAAAATAAATAAGTACAATGTATTTTTTTCTTATGAAGTTGATTCTGACTTATGGTGATCCTATCCTAGGGTTTTGTTGGAAAGATTTATTCAGAAGACGTTTGCCATTGTCTTCCTTTTAGATTAGCAAGTGTGACTTGCCCAAAGGCCTAAGGACAAACAATGTGTTTTTGTGACCAAATAGGTCCTGGTCTCCCTGAGTTATAGGAATATTTTTTCTCTATACACAGAGAGAGAGAGAGAGTTTATAAAATATACCACAAAATGTGACTGTATAATAATGATGGCCTGTTGTTGGTATTACAGAAAAGAAATGCCATATACAATATGCTATGTAATTGCAATATGCTATGTAATTGCAAACATAGGACAATTAATTCCAAACATAGGACAATTAATTCCACAGTCACTAAATACATAGTCCCAATGTAATGTACAGAAAGATCCAAAAACAACATTACATGAATTACATAAATAACTTTGAGAAGATGATAACTGAATGTCCTTTCCTGGGATCTTAAACTGGACATTTCTGAAGCAGAGGAATACCAAACAGGTCAAAACTATGCAATAGCTCATGGATCAGACTTTAAAAACAAAGGTGATGATGGTAAGAAATATCTTAATTTAAACTATTAATATGATCATGATCCTAAGAGCACATCCTGAGAAATACATTGCTCTCTCTTTTGTAGCATTTATGTATTCTGTGGCATTTCCAAAGAACTGTAGGGATGAACATGTACCCTTCAACTACTAACTGCTAAAATCTCATTGTTCAATTGATTTTTGCCAGTGTCTTTAAGTTCAATAATTTTAAAAAATTGCCCAATTGTTTTTCAATTAAATAGGTATTTGTATTCAGATAACTACAGAGACATATCTTCTTGAGATTTTGTTTGCATGCACATACATATGTTCTCACACACACTATATTCACAGATGCACCAAATGTTGCTGTAGATAGGCTTTTTCTTACAGCTTTTGAAACTATTGAAGTAACTAGATGTCCCCACCCCCATCTCCCATGTTTAAAGTATTTTTTGAAAATTCTTTTGTCTTCAGGCTTCAGAAAATTGAATTACACTCTCTCTTTTTTTTATCTGTTTGGGATCAGTCTTGTTTCCTCCTTTTCTTTGTGTTTACTTTCCTGCAGTAGCTCACATCAAAATGTTTTCTGGAATGCAAGAGCTAAATAAGTTATGCTTAACTCAATATCTAATACAAATAGCTTCTGGGAAGCTTTAGCCACACAATCATAAAAGCTACATTTTCTTTTAATAGCTCGCCACACTTTGCCGATATAGTATTTCTCTAATCACCAATCTTTATGTGCCTTCCTGACCTTGCCGCTCTCTGCCCAAATGACTAGGCGGGTATCAAAGGTCTGTGTCATTGGAAGAGTGAATGGCTTTCATTTTCCTCTTTCTTGAAACTTCCGGTTCCTGGCATCTGCAAAGAATTATTCCAAGGAGGGTTTCTGCTGCCTTGCGGCTAGTGCCCTGTAGTGGCCTGCTTGATGGAAGTTGCTTTTGCCAGAAAAATAAAAGGTTCTTGTGGTCAGCAAATAGATGGATGATGCTGTGCTGTTTAGCATTGGAGGCCACTCTGCTTACTTAAGGAATTTTTTAGCCCTCTCAGTGTTTGGAATGATGCTGGGATATACAGTGCCTTTGTGTGTGCCCTCCCACAAAAGAATAAATATTCTTCTGCTCCACCTTGTACATAGCCAGCTGAGACAGTTTGCATCAAAGGAGCTGAGATAGTTCAGTGAAAAGATTTCCAATGTGAGAAGCAAGACAACTTTGGTACAAGGCTTAGGGGAGTCCTCCAAGCTTTGCCACAAAATACACTGCTCAAACAGTCAGGCAGCTGATATGCTGAATTTTTAAAATAAAAATTGTACAAGAAAATGTTGA
The DNA here is from genome assembly GCA_020142125.1 of Phrynosoma platyrhinos. NCBI lineage: Eukaryota > Metazoa > Chordata > Lepidosauria > Squamata > Phrynosomatidae > Phrynosoma > Phrynosoma platyrhinos. The sequence goes on along the minus strand of CM034710.1, from coordinate 90,531,375 downwards.
ATACACAAGAGAGTGAACAAAATGAGTGGAGGAAGATAATTTTTTTAAAAATGCAAGACTCTGTATTAGAAAACCCTCAGAGTCACACAAAGTTAAAAGAAAATTTCCAGGTCTGACAAAAAAAGGCACTATATAGGTTGTATTGTTATTATGGGGTGTGTGTGTGTGTTTGTCAAGGTTATATGTTTTTAGATCAGATGCTCTCCTTCTTATACTATATTCAGAACTGTGTATATATGAAGCACTTCCTTCGTCAGCTAAAGTAGATGAGCAAGATATTATGTCCCACAAGCATTCTTTGAAGGTACTGGAATAAATATGGAGGATGGAAATATAACTTTTTGGACTCCAACTCCCAGAATCCACAAGTGAACATGATTGGCAGGTTACTGACCAAGGAATTCTGGGAGAGTAGGCCAACAGAGAACTTTTACAAACTCTGAGTCTCTCTTGTTATGTCACTTCCAGAACCAGAGAAAACATTTTAATTGTACATTTATTTTAAAATACTTGTGTATTGTCTCATAGTCCTCTTGAAAATGGTTTTAAGGCTGTTGATGCATGACAGATAAAATCATTGTTTAAATTTTTAAAGTGTTTTTTTTTTAAATCAGTTTTAGAAGACCAAACAGGCATTGGAGAAAAATAACTTTAGGATTAAAACAATTCCAAAAGTCAACACAAAAACTGATTTAAGGAGCATAGGCTATGCAAAAGAACACAGATGACCATCTGCTGGAAGCTTCTTAATCCTCGCTGTTGGGGAACAACCTATGCCCATAAGGACCTGGTAGGTAGGGCCCAGCCTTTTTTGAGAAGGCATGATAGCCCCATGAGTTTTGAGCCCTGAGACCCAGCCTAGGCTGCAACCCCATTACCATGAGAGGAAATGTGTGGCTAAGATTACTAGTGAATTTTATTTATTTCCCTGTCCACACATCCATTGCCCATGTCTTCTGAGCTATGCAGGATCCAAATAGAAGCTCCATTTATATATCACTTCATACTGCCTAAGCCCTAAGCAGTCTCTAAGTGGTTTACAGCTGTAAGAGAACAGGTAACATACTGGAAAGTGAGTTGCTGGTCTAGGCCTTTCTCTACAGCAGAGAAAGTGCAACCAGAGAATTAAGCTAAGACTCTCTTATTTGGGAGATAGAGATATTTGTGCTTCCTTCTGTGACACAATGTGTCATGAAATACCCATCCCTGAATTCCTTGTACATAGACAGATGGGAGAGATGACTGGTAGGAAGGACAAAGCAGCATAACAATCAGACTATGGAGAATTTGAAGTGATGGCTTCCATGCCAATAGGTCAATAAATCTACTCTACATTTCAATCCAAACTTGGAAGGAGCTATTCAAGTTTCTTAACTCAATCCCCCCAATAGATTCAGCACCCTGGACAACATCCTTTAAAGTTCAACCCCTCTCCCAATAGTTGGGTTTCTCTGCCATGTTCTCAGATTGGACAAGGGTTCCTGCTTCCTTTGCTTCTTCTGCTGTTCTGTCCATGCCTTATGTGATGTGGCTCTTTTTTAAATTCATGGAAGAGGCAGTGTACCCTGCTTTGTGTCACCTTTATGTCACATTCCCCCATTCCTGTGTGGTCTTGAAAGGCACATATGAAGAAAGAAGAAATAAATAAATAAGCCAGAGCTCTTGCCAGCTGGCATGATAGGCAAAAAATGAGAGAGCAAAGATTAGGAAGGAGTGTTGAAAGAGAAACCAAGAAGGAAAATTACACAGCTGAACTCTACATTTCTCCCCATTTTCTTTCCCAGATTTCAAACTGTGGTCTCAACTTTAGATGCAAACAAATGAAAAGAATACATTCAGGAACATGGTTCCCCCCCCAACCAAAACAAAACATGAAAACAAACAGAAACTCCACCAGCCTCTGGATTTCCTCCATCTCTCCAGCCTTCTCCACAGCAAAGTCTCTTTTATTAGGGGAGCAAAGACCACCTGCTTCTGTCTTTTCTGGGGTCAGAGGCCACTGAGTCTGCTTTCTCTCTGTCAGTATTCGGAGTTGAAGCAGAGGAGAAACTGTATGCTGTTGAGCCCCTGCTGGTTGTTTTAGCATTCCTTCATCTTCTTTAGAGAAGCAACTTACCAAAGAAGAAGAAGAAGAGGAGGAGGAGGAGGAGGAGGAGGAAAAAGAAAGGAATTTGCTTGCATCATGTTACCTGTGGGGATTGTAACAGTGGTTTTGTTTTTTTTTACTACAAATGCCTCATGGTCTGAGCCGGGGCCCTCCTCACCCTGACATTTGGGGTGAGGCTTGAACCTCAGCTTTCCAGCCATGAGCCTCTCTTGCCATTTATGGTACAATGCCATAAGGGGGAACATAATCACTTTTGTGCTGCAGCATGCAAATAAAGAACAATGTGTTACTTTTCTTAAAAGGTAAGCTTCCTGCAATCATGTTTGAAATTAGTGTTCCATGTTCAGCTTTTGGACTTATCAACACAGCAAACTTTCAGTCAGGAACTGTCAAGACTTGAACAGATGGTTTTGATATGTGTTCGTATGAGCCACTGAACTGCATGTTGCCTCATCTCCCTCTTAGGCAGTGGGACTTTTGAAGCTGTCTTATACTGAATCTGTTGGTCCATATAGCCCAGTATTTTCAATTCAGCTTCAGAGCAATGGCTCACCAGGCTTTCAGGAAGGATTCTTTCCCAATACTACCTGGAGATCCTGTGCTTTCCCTAGTACTCTCCCATCCAGGTAATAACCTATAAGGATTCTGCTTTGCGTTTAGTGTTAGAAAAGACTGGGTGTGTCCAAGATTGTATGAAGTGAGGTAACCTTGCGCTGAGCACAGACTTTGCCTATTCAGGCTGACCATAAGATTCTCCTGAACAAGAAGAAATGCATGAAACCTTCCTGTTTCTATGAATAACATTGTCTTTTTGAGCCTCTGGAGCTTCACTGTACACATGGTTGTTCTTCCACCATGATTTCTGTTTTGCCCTTTGGTCCTTCCTCCTAGCCTCTCATCCAGTCCTGATTTCAGTTCACTCCTGACTTTTGGCTTCATCTGTCAATTCTGATCTCTATGAGCAATGCCTGGTCCTTAGTCTCTGCAGGCCACTGTCTTGAGCCGGACCATATTTGTCCTAAAGACTCACTACAGGGGAAATACTTACTGGGACTTGCTAGATTCACTGCACTTAGACTGAGTCCTTTTGGCCTCACATTTCAATGCTACCTGTTTTGTCCTCTGTGTTGAATACTTGACCAGTGCTTCTCTAATATGTCAGGCAATTCAAATCATTCCTTTAATGCAGTTTTCTGATAGAATCCTGAAATCATAAAAGCTTGAAGAGTCCTGTAATATAAGTTTTCATTTTCACTGTCCCTCAGAATAGAAAACTGATCCTAGTCCAACCTCTTGCAGATGCAAGCAATCCACCTTTACAGTATCCCTGATAGGTGGACATCCAGCCTTTGACTAAACATTTGTAATCAAGGAGATCCCATCATATGCTAAGGTAAGTCTACTGTTCAACAGCTCATACTAATGATCAGGAAATTCTTCCTGATATTTAATTCAGATTGGTGTTGTCATAATTTAAGCCAGTTAGTATGGACCCTTCCCACTAGAGCTACAGAAAACAAATTTGTTTTATTATTTACAAAGCAACACTTCAAGTAACTAACAGAAATTATGGTATCACTTCTTAATCAGCTTTTTTGAACTAAACATACCAAGCTCCATCAATCTTTCCTTATTGGACCTGGTTTCCAGTTCCTTCACCATCTTGGCTGCCTCCCTCTGAATATGGTGCAGATTGTCAGTAGTTCTCTTAAAGGACAGGTGATGACACATGCAAGTGTTTCTTTTGCTGTCCATCTATCTCGCTAAAAGTCAAAAGAATTTAAGGAAGTTGCCAACATTCCTAACTAATCAAGTTTTCATGGAGGTAAACAACTAAACAGCTAAACAAACTGGTAAGATATGTATAATTGATTTCCAGAATGTTAAGGGTGTCCAAGAAGAGGAATATCATATAGAATCACAAATTTTTTCTCAACTGCCAAAGACTTTTGAGCACTTCTTGAAGATTTTCCCTGATTCAACTATACAGCAGACAAATAACATGGATAATCAGTACCAGTGAATCTGCGCTATTCACTCATGGGAAATTTTTGAAATATGTGTGCCTTGATCAGCCACACGGGAAACAGGCCCTTGGGCAATGTGCCTGATCTCCCTTACTTCCCTTAATTTGAGTAGGCAAAGGTCCAGGGACTGCAATCAGGAATGTTGGCGATTCTCAAAGACATATAGAGCTGCATAATTAGCTGTAAGGTCAACCAGGCTTGAGTCTCAAAGGAACAAGTGGAGATTTCAAAGTAGCTAATCATCTATTTCTTCCAAATAGTCCTTCCTGTCAAAATCAGGGTTAATTCATGATCTTAAGATCCTCACATGTGTCAAGTTGGGGAAAGAAGGAATCAGATCTTAAAGAAAAAACTAATAAATCCATTGCATCCTTTTCTTGGCCACTTCAAACTCTGGAGAGCCCTTTTTGTCTGCTATCTTCTTTGCTTCACCAAGATGAGCCTGTTCATAATTCTTGGGAAAGCAGAGAAGATTTAACAAGTGAAGAAAGTGATGACTATGAATAGACCATCTCAGTTGTAGCACACTTAGTCCAACATTCATAGAATCATAGAGTTGCAAGAGATCTCAAGGGCCATTCAGTCCAACCCCCTACCAAGAAGGAACTCAGAATCAAAGCACCCCTTACAGGTGGCTATCCAGCCTCTGTTTAAAGACCTCCAAAAAAGAGGAAGTGTGTTCCACTGTCAAACAACTGTTATTGTCAGGAGATTCCTCCTAATGTTTAGGTGGAATCTTTTCCTGTAGCTTGCATCCATTGTTCCATGTCCTGTTTTCTGGAGCAGCAGAAAACAAGCTTGCCCCATCCTCAATATGACACCCCTTCAAATATTTAAACAGAGCTATCATATCACCACTTAACCTTCTCTTCTCCAGGCTAAACATACCCAGCTCCCTAAGGAGATTATCACCTTTACTTTAAAGTGACTTATCCCTGACAGGATAAAGTCACATTTAAATTTAAAAGCTGGTGTTATCTCACTCAGCTGCAGTCAGGTGAGTGCAACCCATCTGCAGCCTGAACTTCAGCCACACTTATCCAGACGCTTTTCAAAAACGGCAAGCTCCCATTTTTGATAAGCGCAACTGGGGTCTGTGCTCCAGATGAGTTGCACTTGCCCAGCCACAGCTGAGTGTGATAACACCCACTTTTACATTTAAGTGTAACTTTATCCCGTCAGGGATAAATCGCTTTAAAGTAAAGACTTTACTGCATGGCTAATAAAGCATTTTACCTGAACCAAATTTAAATTTAAATTGGGCTGCATATGGACCCTATCACAAAGATTTTGCCACAAAATTGATGCCTAAATGCAGCCTGGGTCCATTTCCATTTCTAGGAGTGCTCCAGTGGCCATTTTTCAAGCTGGAAAACCCCCGGTTTCAAAGAGAGGCTCCTGGGACCCGGTTTGCATTTGGGCAACAATTTTGGTGGCAAAATCTTTCTGATAGGGCCTGGATGCAGCCCAATTTAAAATTAAATTCAGTTCAGGTAAAATGCTTCATTTTAGCTATGTGATATGCCTCTAAATGTGATAATCTCCTAAATGTCTCCTCATAAGGCATGGATTCCAGACCCTTCACCATTTTGGTCACCCTCCTCTGGACACACTCCAGCTTCTCAAACCAATACAAAGGCATCAGTCCATTTCCAATTCCTAGTTCCAGTGTCAATGATGATGTTGATGATGATGATTATATTTACTTATGTCCCACCTTTTAATTTTAAATTTAAAAACAGTATAAAGGTATTAAAATGTATAAATATAAAATTTAAAAAACAATTAAACAATTTTAAAAAGCTAAAGCAGCTGTGCCCTAAATGTAAAATGTGTTAAAGACTTTATGCAAACTTTAAAATCTGAATTACACAGCATTTAAAGCCCAACTCTTATCAGTCTGAAAAAGCCTGATGGCACAAGAACGTCTTTATCTGCAGCCAAAAGGAGAGCAAGGATGGGGCCATCCTGGTCTCTCCAGGGAGGGAATTCCAGAGCTTCGGAGCATCCACAGAGAAGGCCCTCACTCTTGTTCCCATCTCTTGTAGATCTACTGAATCACTAGGTGTTCTTTAAGTGTTGGCTTATCACGTTTCCCTGGACCTACCTTATTTAGGACTGAGAACTGGATGTATGCCATATAGTTTAATGAAGTAAGAAAGAATGCATTATTTCAAATGGCAGCACTCAGAAACCAGTGGGAAGACAGTATAGTTTCCTAGGTATTTTTCCTGGTGACTTCAAAATTATCATATATCACCAAAGAGACACTGGGGAGGTGGGTGCAGGGTGGAAGTGATGAAGTACATTTCATTTTATTGTTTTATTGTTACATACCCTCTAACATTACACATGCAAAAACAGGCATACATGTGGTCAAGCAATAACAGAATATGGTAAACTTGGCAAGCGTTATTAATGAGGAGGAGCACACAAGCTAGAAGAGGCTGCAGCACTTTATTTTTGCCTGAGCTTACTGGGAAAGGCAAAATTCCTTCCGTTCCTTTGCTCTTCTTCCTGCTGAGTGCAGGCTACTTTTGCACTTTGAATTCAGTTTTCAGTAGTAAGCTAAAGACAAAGGGGGAAAGTTGGAAGAAAAGGGAGAAATTGGGACATTTTAAAAGCAACTGAAAAAAGTGTCATGGCAGAGGATAAATAGTGACTGTCCCTGCCAAACTGGATAGTTGAAGGTTGTGTTGTTATGTTCCTTCATGTTCAATCCAAATTATGATTACCCTATTATAGGGCCTTCCTGGCTAGATTTGTTCAGAAGAGGTTTTCCATTAGCGTCCTTTAAGGCTGAGAAAGTGTAGACTTGCCAAAGATCACCCAGGAGATTTCCAGCACTGATCAGGGATTTGAACCCTGGTCTTTTGGAGTCCTGTGATGCTGGAGAAGAGTGCTGAGGATTCCATGGACAGTGACAAAGATAAACCAATGGATCCTAGAGCAGATAAAGCAGAAATCTCCCTGGAAGCCAAGATAACAAAACCTAGGCTGACATACTTTGGACAGATCATGAGAAAACATCAATCACTGGGGGAAAAAAACAATAATACTAGGGAAGCTGGAGGGAAGTAGAAAGAGGAAGGCCACATTCTATTAAAGAGATCATGAATATGAGTTTGCAGGAGTTGGGGATAGCAGTGGGGGACAGGGAGTCTTGGAGATGTCTGATCAGCAGGGTTACCATGGGTCAAAACTGACACAATGGCAGTTAACAACTACAACTCCTGGAGTCCTAGTCAACTACACCACATGTACAGTCATATAGACCAGCATTAAAAGATCCCAGTGTTGGGAGATAATCACACAAGCATAAAAACGTGACTTACCTCTCCCGAATTCAAGTAAAATTCGGGCTGCATCCGGGTCCTATCGCATGGCTTTTGTTACCAAATCTGCCATCCAAATGCAGCCTGAGTGTAGCCCAGCTCACTTAACTTGCTTTGCAGCCATTTTTCAAAAGTCAGAACTTTCCAAGCTCCAACCACAGTATGCAAGGCATATTGCATTCAATTTTTGGCCAAGTTCTCACAGATGATAGAGCTAGAAAGACTCTCTCTCTCTCTCTCACACACACACACACACAAGCAAGAATTACAGAGTTCTGTGCCACTTTAAAGGCTATAGTTGAGCAGAGTTTCAAAGCATTGTCTCCCACCACCCTGACTTACAATTTTTAAAACAAATTTAATTTCATCCATTTCATTTCATTTAACTGTAATGGTGAGTTTGTTTCTCCTCCACATGGCTAAAAAGACAATCAGATGAGAAAGACTTATGGCTACTTTGTGAACTGACCACTGTTCTTATCATGGCTTTATATGTGTTTGAGATCTGCACTGAAATGTTACAGCTGTATTGCATTTCATGGCAATTCCACTTGACTATTTACAATTTCCTTCTCCCCCCCCCCATACCTGTTTATGCTGATGACATAAATACCTTTTATTTAAGAGTAAAATTCCAAGCTCCAAACATTTGACAGAGTACATGAAAGCCAATGCCACATTTAAATTCTTAGTATTACAAGACTCTTAGTTCAAAATGTTCAGGGTTATTTAGTAAAAAGAGAATTTAGTGAATTTATGACATAGGCAAATCCTAGAGACAAAATAGGAAAATCCAAAAATGATTTATGGTTCTGTGCCAATTAAAATGAAAATAACTGTTAGTAGCAAATACAGAAGACTGCTTTTCAGCATACAAGGATTTGCTGTTTCTGAGGTTTTCTTTTTACATTTTCAAACACTGGATAATTTAGTTTGTCACTTGTCCCAAATGAAAACTCATGGGGACAACTGTAATATTTTCCTGAGTTAACACAGGGCCAAGATAATTAGGAATAAAGAGGTGAGCTTCAAGAAGAGTCATCTGTATAATTTCACTTGGTAAAAGTGAGGATGGCGGGTAGGAAATCTGTGTAATACCAAGCTTGTCACAAACCAAGGCCACTTAAATAGAACAATTAGAATCAACATTTTGCTTGATCTGGGATTGAAAGCTGAGGTACTTATACCCTGTATAGTTAAAACTGTCTTTTAAAAATTCTGTAAAATTTTGGCATGATACATTAGGAAGGTCTTCTGCAAAAGTCCTATTCAGAATAATTTCTTTAAAAGTAGCTGTAGGATAACAGTCCTTGTCCAAGACCTTGTTTCTGGGTCCTATTCATCTAGACACCTAATGTTAATCGAACACGTACAGTTTAGGTGTACAGTTGAATAGGACACAGAAACAAGCACATGTTCTAAACAAACCAGATTTCAATAATTTCATTATTCCCACACTAAAGATGCCCCCATGTTTTTTCCTCATTCCACATATGAGAAGTAGTAAACAATAATGCCACTGAACATAATTCATTGTTAATTGTCTTCAAGTTGACTTTGACTCATGGAAACCCCATGGATGAGACACATCCAAGATGGCCTGTTCTCCACTTTTCTTCACAGTTCCTTCAGGCTCGTGACCATAATCTTCTTGACTAAGGGCCTTTACAGACTGCCAGAAATAATGCAGCTTGAGGCTAATTTAACTGTCCTGGTTCAATGCTAAGGAATCATGGGAACTGCAGTTTATTGTGGCACCAGAGCTCTCTGACAGAGAAGACTCAATGTCCCAGAAAAAAAATACAGTTCCCATGATTCCCTAGCACTTAGCCAGGACAGTTAAAGTGGCCTCAAGCTGCATTATTTCTGGCAGTCTGTAAAGGCCCTAAGTTTATCCATCTTGAATGTATACCACTTTTTCTCCTACCCTCAACCCTTGTCTTTTCTAGTGAGTTCTGCCTTCTCAGTTTCTTTAAATGGACACTGTACTTGTGCAAGAAAATGACAGGTAAACTCACTGACCAGGATCCTGTATGGCACAGCATAGCATAATAGTTCTACATGTGGATCTATGCTACATTTTCCCACTCAACCCTCCCAGATTCTCTATTTAGCTGCTGCATCCTTTCCTGGGATCAGCCATTCAGTGGCTGGTGGAAAAGTGGGATGGAGTGAAGGAAGTGTAGAAGAAGCATCTGTAGCCAGATGCAGACCTGTGACACCATTTCCTGTGATCCACTAGGGTCCATTAGAGAGCTCCAGAAGCGAGTCTGATGAGCAACCTAGGTTGATGTAAAAGGTGGAAGAGAGTCTCAACTTTGGCAACAACCCCACCTAAAACCATAAACAGCTTTCAGTTGTACTTATGCCTATTATGTCCCTAACAGCCAAAGGGTGATGATCACACCTATAATTAATTTTAATGTGGTGGGAAGCCGTGATGGAAAAATCTCACGGCATGTACATGCATACATATGAGTGTATGGTTCATTGGTGAAGACACATACATGTTTCTCTCACACTGTAATCCATATCTGATTTTCCTATGTGGATGTGACATTTAGACAAAAAAATTGTCTCAGTTAATAGAATGTGTAATGAAATTAATCAAATCCAGCATAGTTTTGTCATAGTATGACAATGTAAAGGCGGAGTACATCCAAAGAATATGCAGACATTTGTAGGGTGCAATTTATTTTGGTTGAAATAATATCACTATTTCATTGGGACTAAACCCCATGAACTCAATGAAGTTTACTTCTGTGTAGACATGGTCAGGATGGTGCTGTTGATCTGCGTTAAAGCCAGAATATATATTTCACCACCTTTTTAAAAATTACCTTTACAGGGAGAGGAAGTATTATGCTTTTGCAAAACTATGTGTTCAGTTGGTCACTCCTTAACATTTAGTGCTTGTGGCCAAACTGTGGTAGAAAAAAATCCAAAGGAAGCAAAGCAACAATGCATTAAAATGATGAGGATAGTGGCCCAATGCATTTCATATCACAATCCTTCTTCCAGGTCACCAAAAAAGACAAACCTCTGTGTGGTGTCACTTGGGTACAAAGAACACAGGGGTGTGCTTTTAAAGTACCATCTCCCACTAATATGAAATGTGTTAGACCATTTAAATTCTTATATTTGAACACCCTTGGGATTTTATCTCCTTTCTCCCCATTCCTGCCCCCACAAAGTTAGTTTAAAGCCAGAGGATCTATTAAATTTTACTGGTGCTTTCTGGTACAATCATACAATTCCACCAATCTCAGCTGCTTCAATTACTTCAAAATGTATTCTGCTTTCCTTGGTCCAAAATCTGTTGGAGACACTAGAAGCTGGAAAGTACAACTTTACTGTGTAGCCTGTAATATAGTATGTGCTAACACAGCCCTAATTTTATTTTCCACATTTTGATCCTCCAGTTATACCTAGGTCAGCAAGTACAGACACCCCCACTTCTCCCTGCCCAGTCCCAAATTAACTCACTCTGGCAAGGAATGATCTTACATTAAACACAGACAAACCTACCCCCATTTCCACTGCCTGAAATGGTGAACACATTAAAGTACCTCTGTAGCTTCCAAGATCACTTTAACTGAGTTTGAAATTTGACTTACTACTATGTTATGTTTCATCAAGGTATCTTTTCAGGCCCTGCTGGGGCTGTTTAAATTTGGAATGAATTTTTGTAAAATGTCTCAGTGTCAGGCTTTGCCAGAATTTGGAAAAGTTACTTTTGGGGACTATAACACCCAGAATCTCTCAGCAAGTATTGCTTTGGAACTTCGTCTGGCTTGTCTTGGCCAGCTTGTTTCAGGACTGCTGAGCTAGGAAATGTGGGTGACTTTAGTAGCTAGTTGATTTTTACAGTAATGCATTGGAACAGTTACTTTTTTGCCTATAACACCATGACTGTAATTCACTACTTTTCAGTGGAATGCAAGCAGGTTGTCTGCTTCTGACTCATCACTGAGTCAGGACACACTCAGAGAGATGGTAGTAGAGAGAAATAGAAGAGTCCCATGAGTGACAGCCTTCTGTGGCAGCCGGGAATGAATGCTTTGTAATGTCTTTTGCATTTTTCTCAAAATTACCAGTGTACAGTATCTGAATTGGTCACCTGGGGAAACTAGAGAGGACTTTCTTATATTTTCCAGTGGTGTGATAATAACAATACTGGACTACAGTAACAGTAATAAGTAATGATGTATTGGTGATCACAGCAGTGAGTGAAGTAACTACTTTTTTTTCAAAAGTAGCTTTCCAAACTCTTCTGCTGATGCAGATAGCAGTGCAGCTGGAATTTAGCAACTATATAGTTGTGTATAGTTCAGTGGAATTTTTGAGGCTATGACTACAGATGGAGCTATTTGATGCAGTATGTCAGAAAGGCTGCAAGGCAGAAAGAGGAGCAAGGTTCATGCAGAGCTGCTTTTTGATAGTTGTTTAGTGCAGCATAAACAACTAGGAATGGGAGGCTGGGGAACTGAGACAATTTGTTCACTTTGCATTTTAATATTAATATGCTGAATTTTACACCAGGAAACCAGTATGTGAACCTATGTTTTGCTTAGAAATACATGCTTCCTTTAATTTAAGGGTAAAGCAAAAATGAAATGCATACCGCAGTAAAGATAACATTTAAAAGGCATTGAAATAAGAACATTGTTTGCAATACATGTGTGGCAGAACACAATATAAAACTAATTAGCACTGAGAATTAGAAAAAAGGCAAATAAAAGTAAATACCCATTTTCAGGTGACGTTTTAAAACAGATGTTGTCATAAAGTGGGGTAGACCAAATTTTAAACTGGAAAAGTGCTTGGTTCATGGTTGACAAATGGAAAATTAGAAAACTGAATGGTTTCCTTATCTCTTAGGGGGACACTGATTATGTCATTAAGACTCCAGTCAGTAGACCCAGGTCACTTCTATCAAATGATTCACTTTGAAGCTATCCATAGTTTTGTGTTTTCAGTTTCCCTAAGCTATTTAGAATGAGCTGTTTAGAACAGGGGTAGGCAACCTTTCCCCTTTAAGGGCTGAGGGACTTCAGCTCCCAGAAGCCTTAGCCATGTTGGCCAATAGTCCCATGTTGGCCAATAGCTCCTGGGATTCTGGGAGCTGAAGTCCCTTGGCCCTTAAAGGGGAAAGGTTGCCTACCCCTGGTTTAGAATGAACTGTTTATAATGAATTTTTCTAAAAGTTTACATTTGTTTCCTTATTTTCTGCAGTGGTCAATGACCAGAATACCTAAATATCCTGAAAGCACTAGATCCCAGGAAACTTGAGGGCATTTTCTTTCTCTCTCTCTCTCTTACACACACACAGCCAGAATCCTCTTAACAAATTATACTAGCAGAAGTTATTTCTTGTGCATTTATGCAAGGAGGCATCTAGTACCTCCTTGTGCAACACTTCTCCCAGAGCTGTACAACTTGATGGTGCTCCACAATCCAAATAACAATATTCTGCCGTAGCATATGGCTGCCATAGCATATCTGGAGGATAAGAGGTAAGGAACAGCCTTAACTCTCTGGACCTCAAGAATAAGTAATCTTTTTTTTTTTTAAATTATTTTTAAATTTATTAGAAAAATTTAAAACAAACAAACAACACAACAATTACATCAATACAAATAAACACTACATCTCATGTTACAAATACAAATACACATACACATACACATACAAAAACATAACAGATATCAACGCATATACAAATGCAAATTACACATACAAATACAAACATCATCTACCTTCCATGGTCAATGCAAAGGACTAACTGTTTTTTTCTATATCTTAGGACCTCTTGTTCAATAATACCTATACATCTTGGACCAAAGTTTCTTTTCGGTGAATAACTCTTCTCATTTCCTGACATTTACTATCTCAACATTCTCTTCTCATATATCGTTACTCCTTAGATCATTTCTAAGTATAGTTATTTAAGCCTTTTTAATTATAGACATTAATACAAATAGCCAAACTCCACAATTACTATATCAATATCAATATAGTTAATTATATTCAATATGAATGCTATCTAGAAATCCTTAAACTACTATCCTATGAGCTATGATTATATGTATTAAATTCTTCTTTATGCTAAAACTATAAACAGATTA
>CM034710.1:90489167-90517678 GCA_020142125.1 Phrynosoma platyrhinos | reverse complement strand
TTCGGTTATAGACTTATTTTGACCTAACCACGTCAATTTTTCTAGTTCGTATATTTCGTAAATTTTACTTCTCCATTCTTCAACTTTTGGGATCTCCCTTCTTCTCCAATATAAAAAATCTGCAAAGACTTTTTTTTTATCTGCGCCTGTGTTGAGACTATTTCATTCCCCTTTCTAATTTGTGTAATAGTTCTTTTAGCCCTTTCTTTTCTAATCTTGTATGCCAACAACCTCCCAAGTTTATTTCCTAATTCATAATATTTTTGTTTAATATATTTAATTTTTTCCCCAATTTGTTCCACCATTAAAATAGACAGCCGTTTTTGTATATTTTTAATTTTCTCTTGTATCTTAGAAGAATTTGGCTCCTCTTTCAATTTTAACTCTAATTTCCCTAACTCCTTAACAAGCATTTCTTCATATTGTCTTCTTTTCTTTTTCCATTCTGAAGTTTTCTGAATTATGACCCCTCTGATCATGGCTTTGTGCGCGTCCCATACAGTATGAATCGGGACACCCTTATTCAAATTGTCCTGAAAATAATATTTTATCTGTTTTTTAATTTGCTCGCATACTTCCTCATTTTTCAAAATATTCGTATTTAATTTCCATTGAAACATTGTTTGTCCAAATTTCATTTCAAATATTATCGGGTTATGATCAGACCAGATTTTTGGCAAAATTTTAAATTTAGTTACTTTATTTAATAAATGACTTGACATCCAAGCCATATCTAATCTGGAATAGGAGTGGTGTCGATTAGAATAAAATGTATAGTCTTTTTCATTACCCTTTTTTACTCTAAAGACATCCTTCATAGTTAACATTTCAGTCAAAATGAAAAATTCTTTTGGGAGATGTCCTTGTCTCTTCCTAATTCTTTTGATAGATTTTTGATCAATTGTGAGGTCTACCACCCCATTAAAATCTTCAATCATTATTATATTTTCCTGTTCAAGATCCAAAACCTTATCTTTCAACTTTTTATAGAATTTATTCTTATTTTCGAGGGGCCCATATAGTCCAATCAACAAAAAACGCTTGCCTTCCACCAGAATTTCAACCAGCAAATAATATCTTCAGGATCAGTGTAAACCAATTTTGGCTTATAACTTGAATTTATATACAATGTTACACCTCTTTTTTTGAAAGGGCAAGCTGCAGTGAATTCCAGACCTAACTTCAGATTCCTCAAGTATTTAACATCCTTATTTTTGATTCTACATTCCTGAAGACAGCAAATATCTAATTTTAACTTCTGGAGATAGTGAAAGATTTTTTTTCCATTTTTGCGGGGTGTTTAATCCTTGTACATTTAAGGAAAAAATTTTAAGTTGTTTAGAGTATCCCATACCTTGTATTTGAATAACAAGTGTCAACTTTCAACCGGTAAAGTAGTCAAACGGAAATGTATCTGATGTATCTTTAAACCCCCGAACTATCTATCTTATTCGAAAAAATAAACAACTAATCAGAATATGGTATAGTAATAAAATAGTAATAACAAAGTATTCACAATGTGATTGAAATAAACAAACCTCAATTATCAAAGTATTCCTCTGACCCAATTGGAGAATTTATAGTCAGTAAATATTTCTCATCCCTATTCTGGTCATCATCAACACTTTGAAAACCTTCAATTCCGGCTGCCTCTTTAGAGCCTTCCTCTTCCTCATCCTCATCACCGTCATCTTCCTCTTCATCCTCGTCATCTTCATCATGTCTTTGCTGGTTAATTTCTTGCTTCTCGTATTCTAATCCCAATAAATCTTCTTGAGAGTGAAGATTCCGACGTGGTGGTGCACTTGCTCTCTCAGTCCCATATGCTTTTTCATTGGACATTCCATCGATCTCTTCCTCCTCATCCTCATCCTCATTGTCGTCCTTGTCAACAGGTTTTTGATCTTTTCTCTTACTTTTTGTCTGATTCCTCTATCCATCATCCGCTTCACAAAATCAGAGGCTTGTTCAGGTGAAGAAATTCTAATTCTTTTTTCCCCCCACCAAAAAGTCAAACCTTCAGGGATTTCCCATCTATACAAAAAATTTTCTCTTCTCAAAAAGGAGGTTATCATAGAATAATTTCGCCGCTTCCTCAAAAAACGGCCAGATACATCCTTTAATATTTTTATATTTTCACCTTCAATATTGAATGGATCTTGATTATGTTTAGCGAGAAAAGAATATCTAATTTGTCTCCTCACAAAGTTGACCACTATATCCCTTGGTAGCCCCTTTTGTTTGGCCACCCCTGAGTTAACGCAAAACATGGTGTCTATTTCACTCTACATCTCCTGAGTCGTTTTTCCCATAAATTCTGCCATTTTTATTATTAACCTTTCCGGCAAATTTTACTTTCTTTCTTCCATTAATCCTCTGATTTTAATGGCCTTTTCTCTAATTTTTTGTTCAAGCATAGCCATTTTGTCTAAATCAGCCTCTCTGTTGCTTTGCATTTTAGCCATCTGTCGCTCCGATCTTTCATTTGTGTATTCCAATATCTCCACCCTCTTTTTTATATTTTGCATCTCACTTAATAACACGTCCAGCTTATGATTAATCTCCTTGAGGTCCGTCCGGATCTCTTGACGGATCTCTTTTTTAAAGTCTGTTGGTTGTATTGTAAATTTGTTGGACATCACATCTATTTTTTCTAAAATTAGATGGCTCAAGAATAAGTAATCTTGAAGAACTTTACTATTTGCCAGTGTGTCCAGTAGAATCTTTGCCTAATATATGTGGCCTATTGCTTTATGTTTAGTGCCTCTTTTTAAGAAAGTGAGCTTCCAATGGAACAGGCCAGTTCTAGATATTCATCACTTGGTCATATCCTCTTTCTGCTTTTGTTCATAGTTCTACTGATAAAAGGGTCCATGTGATTGAGTTAGAAATGGAAGAGTCAATATATTGTGCATTGTCTCCCCTTCAGTAGAGTCCTCCAGGGGAGCCTGTGACAATTCCAATGTTACTAGATTTCCATTCTCAATGGCCCCAGACAGCTTGACCTGTGAGGAGGAATAATAATTCATCAGTATCTAGAATGACACATGTTTCATGGCCAGGAGCGCTTGTTATCAGATTCAGCTGATAGGCCAGCTGCACCCTTTCCTGAAAGTATGGGATCTCAAAACTGTGGCACATGCTTTGGTAACCTCCTGTCTGGATTTCTGTAATGCACTCTACATGGGGCTACCCTCATCCTTGGTCCGGAAACTTCAATTAGTTCAGAATATGGCAGCCAGGTTGGTCTCTGGCACATCTAGAAGAGATCATATTACACCAGTCTTAAAAAGACTTTACTGGCTGACGATTAGTTTCCAGGCCCAGTACAAGGTGTTGGTTATCACCTTTAAAGCCCTACATGGCTTGGGTTCATCCTATCTTCGGGACCGTCTCCTTCCATACAATCCCACCCGCACACTTCGGTCCTCTGGGAGGAATTTGCTTCAGCCTGTTAAAACTAGACTGTCAACAACCTCCTGGAGGGCTTTTCCAGTAACTACTCCTAGATTATGGAACAGCCTGCCGGACGAGAGCCATCAAATTACCAGCTTTGACAGCTTTAAAAAAGCTGTCAAGATGGATCTCTTCTGGTAGGCCTTCCTGACCAATTTCCTGACCAAGGAGCAAGTTACTCTTCCCCCTCCCCACCCATTGCCACATTCAGCCACATTTAGCTACATTCATTTAGTGCTAGCAGTCTGCCTGCTAGACTGCCTCCTATTATTTTATTGTCTATTATTTATGTAAACTGTTAAATTTGTTTTAATTGTTTGTTTAATTGTTTTAATTCTTCTCATGTTTAATACTATTTTAAGGGGAGGGTGGGTCTGGGAGGGTATCCTGTGATATTTTATTGATGTAAGCCACCCTGATTGCTTCGGTAGAGAGGTGGGAATATAAATTATTATTATTATTATTATTATTATTATTATTATTATTATTATTATTAATTTCCATGGGCTAAACAATACTGCCTCTACTAGCCACATATCTTCTTGCAGCATCAGCAGTTTTGCAAATGGCTGAAACCCTGCAGGATATGGTACAATCAATGAAGATGTGCTGATCAGGGCAAAGCTCTTGCACTGTGACTGGACAAATTAGACTACTGCTGGGGATCAAATGAGATATGAACTTCCAGACTTGTGGGTTGGCCATAGCCAATTCAGGGCCTTTGCAGACTGCCAGAAATAGTGCACATTAAATTGAGGCACTGCCCTGGCTCAGTGCTAGGGAGTCATGGGAATTGTATTTTTTTCTGAGACATTGAGCCTTCTCTGTCAGAGAGCTCTGGTGCCACAATAAATTGCAGTTCCCATGATTCCCTAGCACTGAGCCAGGGCAGTGCCTCAATTTAATGTGCACTATTTCTGGCAGTCTGCAAAGGCCCTCACCTTCTTCCATATCTTAAATGGCCCACCAAAGCAAAGGTCTTGGCTAGTAATGTCAAACAAAACTGTAAGAATTTTAGAAGAATTTGATAATTCAGTGTACCCAGTGGTCTTTTCTCTAATGCCACTTCATGGGGTGAAATGCTTTTTTCCATGTAGAGTACAACTAGAGCAAATGCAGCCCCAGGCCTACAAACACAGGTACATTTCTGGATGGTATATGAAGGTCCCTCTCCAACAAACTGAGGACTGTAGAAATGTGTGAAGGGAGAGGCTCTACTGCACATAATTTATCCTGGTTTCAAACTATGTTATTGGCTGCCATAGCATTTACCGACAATCCCCCGCCCTTACCCCTACTCTCTGCTTCTAAGAAAGAATAAGATGTGCGTGAAGGTAAGATTCCAACATATCTGCATTGCAAATAGTTATGATTACATACACTTTGTGCTGGGGTAATGTCTGGTTTTATGAAGAATATTTTGTATTATGTATTTCTCATAATCTGTGTTTCTGAAATAAAAACTGTCCCATTTCAGTTGCTGGTTCTGCAAATGCCCTAATTGTTTGGAAAACCCCAGAAGTAGATCAGTCACTGAGACAGAAACATCTGCATATATAAGAATGCCAATGCTTCAGCAATAGTATTCATACCAGACTAGGAGACTGTATAATTTATTAACAGAGGAATTTACTGGAGCAAAACATGTTATTTTATTACCCTAAAAAACTCAAGCTTTTCCCATGTAAAGTCTTTTAACATAGAAAAGTTGTTTCATTAAATCCATATTACTTGACAATTATTAGAACTAGAACTCAAATTTATATAAATGTCACCTTTGGCACATTGAGAAACTTCCTTAGAATATGTGGGAAGTGGTCCAAGTGATTGTTTCAATGGGAAAGAGCTTCATGCTTTCCATGTACAGTTTTCTCTTCAGTGTACAAAAATAGTTTTTTCCAGATATACCAGAAGAAACACATCACAAAAAAGGACTAATATGAACACAGATTTTCATTGTTTGCAAATCCTAATTGATACATAGATATGCAAATTTAGAAATCATTACTAGAATTTAAATAGAACTACAATATATCTCACCAAAGTAGGGAAGACTGTGATAAAGTGACATATGTGCCCTCTGAGTCTGCTGACTTGGCGCTAATTCTTGATGGACAGCTTCATGTTTTCTGCTGCATGCATTTATATCATTAAAATGGACTTGGACTTGGACTCAGATAAATCATGTCTTCATACAGAGGACTCCCTTCTAATAATTTGTCAGATAGAGGACTCTTCTTTGAAAAAAAAAACCCTGTAAAATCTACAGCCACAACACTTATATACATGTACCAAGGAGCATCTGGACCTCTGGAGTGAAGCATTAACAGCCAAGGATTGGACTAGAATATTATGATGGTTTTTCCTAGCTAAGGTCTGGCTCATTCTTGTAATGATACTTTCAGCTAAATATGTTAGTCTGGCTCCAGATTTGGAGCAGACTTGCTCATTTAGATCCAGCCTATTCTATTCCTTAGTGCATGGGTGACTGTGACTCTCCAAATGGTTTTGGCCAACAGCCCCTAATCCAGTCATTCTCAGCCTTTGGAGAAAGGTGGGATATTAAATGTATGTATGCACATTTTGGACTTCAGGTGCCTCAGAGCCAAGCAAGTATGATTAATGCTCAGAAATTCTGTGAGTTGAAGTCCCAAACATCTGGAGGACCAAAGGTTGAGAACCATTGCTTTTGGTGGCTAGAGCTGATGGCGCTTGTGGGCCAAAAACATCTGAAGGATCACTGTTGCCCATTCCTGCCTTAGTGTCCAGCTTATTTGATCATCTCTTTGGAGACTTATTGGGTGATATCTTTTGTTCAGATAAATTTTGTTTCATTTGTGATCTTCTTAATAAATGTTTTTTTCCCTTTTTAGTGGTACCACATTTACTTCATGGGGGTGTAGAACTTATCTTGGGGCTAACAGCAATGCAGCTAATCATGGTCGGTGTGAACACATCTGTTGGATAGATTTATTGAGAAGGTCTTAGGTGGGACTTTTGTCCACACTTATTTGTTAACAGTCTGATCAGTGAACTTAATTTGTTGACACATTGCTTTCAGTGTTCTGTTTGATCCCTTCTCACATTTCTATCTACTGTGCTTCTTTCCTGACAATAGCAGATCCTAGAGCATCAGCGTATCCAGCAGTTGCAAATGTACCGGGCTCAGATGGCTGCAGTTGGCATGACACAATTAGACAAACGCCAGCCCATTACCAGGACACAGTCTTCCCCAGCTACTTCTGCATTACCTCATCCAGCAGCAGATCAGCCCATACAACATACCCTCATGACTGGTAGGACTCCCTAAGGATACTCTGCTTAATAGGCAGAGTAAATGCATAATTCATGTAGGATTAATTGATTTAAATGCCATGCATGCTTCTTGTAGCTGTAGTCAAGTATTCATTTTTACCCTCAATCCTACTGGACTTTATGGTGTTATATTGGCTTAAAGTCAACTAGTCCAGCTGATAAGGGATAATATCCACACATAAATTCATACTGTTGACTGGCTCCAACAGTCAATCAACAGGTGCATTTGAAGAGCTTTCCAGTCTTTATCCATTTTCCCCACTTCTCTCCCTAGTCTGTATTCTTTTTTTCTTTTGCCTGTATCATTGCATTGGTTGAGACCACCCCCAAGTTGAAACAAGAGCCCTGCTAAGTTGCATGACCAGGGGCTGTAATTTTGAGGTCTATCATGAGCCTCCAGTAGGAATCTCAATGAATGCAAAAGGTGGCATTTTTCATCATGACAAACAAAACCATGGCTGAAGTTTAAATGATCTGATCCATTACTGGAAAGTAGGGATGTAAATCTTTATTTATTTCATACTTGCATTCAGGGATGAAACATTCCAAAACTTTTTTTCTGTGGTGCATGAGATTGCAAGAGTTCTTGCATTTTTGATAATTAAAAAAAACATTTTGAGACTTTCCCCAAAAATATTTGTTCATGCAAATATCATCACTGTATACATAAAGCCGCATGTTTTCTACAAAATGCATTTTTTCACTGAAAAACATGGCTTTTGTGCAGAAAACATTTCTTTTTAAAAAATGTTCATCAAAAAACATGACATGCATAAAAATCTTGAAGTGGTGCAGTGGTTTATCACTCTTTCTTCAACACCATGTCTCAATGTGTTGAGTCACCCTTTCCTGCTTTAGACAAGAAAACGTACAAACATTCTTTACATCCCTACTGGGAAGTGACATCTTTTGTCAGCAAAGAATGATTGGCATGAACTTCTGGTATTTGCAGAAGAGAATGTTGTTCTGTGCACACATGGTGTTTGAATTAAAGAGCATTTTGAATGAGCTTTAGATTTCTTGGTTTTCTTGCAAAGCCCATCATGTTCCCTTTTATCAAAGAATATGTGTTAGGGGGTGTGGACAAAAGTCTACTAAACTTCCTAAATAACAGCTATTTATATACCACTGCAATGACAAATAGGTTGATGGAATACTGACCATCATTTTGTGCAATGTTCATGATGGGGATGATATTTGAGATGCATTTGGGTTGAACTGGACTGTAATGATATAACTTCCAGATTTACAGGTCATCTGAATGCTGAATGTGAGCTAATTGAAGTGTATGTGTGTTTAATATACATGATACCGAGCCTTTGAAAACTTACAGCTTGCACTACTTGCAGTATTGTCAAGATTGAAACTTTAATACAGTTGAGTATATGGAATATATTATCACTTTGATCAGAGGTATTGATCTTTCATGATAGTTTTTATTTTGAAATCTTAAAAGTTCTTCTAGGCCACAGAGTATTCTCTCCAAATAAAACAAATGTCTTATTTCTAGTCAGATGATTATATAAATAAATCAGAACTTGGAAAAATTATTGTACTGGACTAATATTCCCAGAATCCACCAGCCAGCATGGAGTCATAGAATGGAAATTTTTCCAAGCTCTAGATGTTAGTTAATATCATGTACATCAAGAGAGGGAAAATCATTAGCTCATGTGCCTAATCTGGTCCACTAGAATCCACTGACTGGCAGGGCTTCCCAGCTACTGCCTTCCCTAAAGCTCCATCTCTGCAGATGAGCTAAGACTGGAAATGTTGAATTGGGAGAATGTAGGGTAATGTTGTCAGCAGATATGCTGTCTGGAGGGATTGGGAATTGTAGTTCAAACAAATAACTTCTTCAGGTTCTGTCCATGTATTCAGACCCTTTCCATAAAGCTATGAAAAACATGACCCTAAGAATAATACACTGATGCATCAAAATAAACATATTTGTCTCTGGAGAAAATCCAGAATTTTCACTTGTACTTGGGTACAAGCACAGTGGCAATTAAATGAGAAACTGGCTAATTTTTAAAAAAGTCTACAGAAAGGGAAGCATCAAGTTTAAATCTTGGCCCTTCTGATGTCAGTGAGGAATTTTGCCATTGGCTTGAATGAAGACAACATTCCAAGCAGAATAATTATCTTCCACTAACATTCCACAGCAGCCAGCAATTGAAAACAGTTGTCTCCTCTGCCTTGACTTTTCAGGGGTGGGGGTGGGGTGAGGTAGTATTGGCTGGCTTGAGTTAGGGAATCCACAGGCCTATTTTTAGTAGGCAGCTCCATTGCTATGTTGTGGTACTGTAGCACACATGCTGTGTGACCCACAGCTGCAGAAGTGAATTATTTGCACATCCTAAATCAATTTAGATGTTTGAAGTGGATGGGGGGGAGTACATTCAGATTTCATTTTAAACTGAGGATTCCTCTCTTCATCACATATTACACAGCTCAGAGTGAGAATATTTTAACATTTGAAAATTTGACTTGTGATATTTCAGACAGGGCCCAAGATCCCAGCATTTGATGTGATCCAAGCTGAATTTTTATTATTTACTTAGACAAACTGGCACAGACATTACAGTCTTGTGCATATATATTCTGGATTAAGTTCAGCAAAACTCATTGTGATTTCATTCTGAGAGGAATTTGAGGGTAAAAATCTCCCTTTTTTGGTCTACAGTTCCCAGAATCTCCATTCAACATTTGCAGGGTCCATAGTGGGCTCCTGGGAACTGTAGTCTACAAAAGGAATTTTACCAAATTTGGATTCTGAGCAGGATACATAGTTCAGTACACTCTATTCTCTAGCTGGACAAACAGAACAGTTTCTATGCCAGAGAACTAATGGATACAAATCTGACATTAGAAATGGTAATAAACAAAAACCAGATGCAGGATATTTCAATCTTCCTGGATATAGAGTAAAGAATTTGTAGGTTGCCGTCCTTGAACAAAGAAATTGCAAAGGAAGACTAGGAAGAGAAATGGCTGATTGAATTCACAAATTCCAGTCCATTCGCAGAATTATGAACAAAGACAGTGACTTTATGGCATACCACATATATTAATATATGAGTCCTCACTACTACACATATAACAGAGTTTTAAACCCAGGAAAACTGACTTTTGGAAAACAGGTTTATTGCTTTTGATACATCAAAACTAACTGAGCACTGTAAAGATCTGAAAGACATTACATTACCACCACCAGGCCTTTGAAAATTATGGGGAAGGAGCATAATTTGCTTCTTACTGGATCTGCTTCCATTCTATCCCACCCTCTCTCTCTCTGCTTTATAACTGAAGCTTAATACCACTTGGTACTACATGTGAAGAACTGGGTTTATATCCACAAAAGCCCATGCTAAAATAAAAATCCATGACTCTTAA
The DNA here is from genome assembly GCA_020142125.1 of Phrynosoma platyrhinos. Lineage (NCBI taxonomy): Eukaryota > Metazoa > Chordata > Lepidosauria > Squamata > Phrynosomatidae > Phrynosoma > Phrynosoma platyrhinos. Next base: position 90,507,511 of record CM034710.1, on the reverse strand, counting down.
AGGTGCTGCTACATTTCCTTTTTGCTCCCTCCCTTCCTCCTTTTTATAGTTTAGTACTATTAGGCATAAAGGTAATGCATTGATATTTTGTTCTGTGTTACAGGGAAGTAATATAGTATTAACATACTTAAAGAAGGAAGAGACATGACAAAATTTACGACTTTATTACTGTTACAGAGCATTAGCCCTCAGTAGCTTTGAGGAGCACTTGAGGAGAGCACCTCACTACTCTGTGACATAGGGCCTTTACAGACTGCCACAAATAGTGCAAATTGAGGCCACTTTAACTGTCCTGGCTCAGTGCTAGGGAATCATGGGGATTATAAATTTTTTTCTGGGACATTAAGCCTTCTCTTCCAGAGAGCTCTGGTGCCACACTAAACTACAGTTCCCATGATTCCTTAGCACTGAGCCAGGACAGTTAAAGTGGTCTTCCCACTGGGTTCATGGGAGTATCCCCAAATAGGAAGTTCCCCACCCAGGGCTCTTATCCTCAAACCTGCAATTGACCTCAAACACATTTATCTCTGTTATTCCAGATGTAGCAATATTCATATGTACATCACTTTTTTACTTTTCAGCCTTAGTAAAAAATGACATCCTTCGAGCCATGTATATCAAGTTATGAAATATCCAAAGGCCAGCCATTTTATTTTAGCCCAGGAGGAAGGGAGCCCCTCAAGCAAATTGCCTTTTGTCTAGCAACAACCACAAATTAATTGGTGAACTATTTCCTGCTATGAAGACTAAAATTAGATGGCTTGAGATGGCCACAACAATATGTCTAATGGTAGGGCTGATCCCAATGATTATGTAGCATTTATTATAGTATGTGCAAAATTTATCATAATATATACATATATTATGTATTTGTTTTTGTATTGAAGGTGTTGTGTATGACGCCCTTATGTTGAAACATCAGTGTATGTGTGGCAGTTACAGCAACCACCCAGAGCATGCAGGAAGAATACAAAGCATCTGGTCACGGCTGCAAGAAAGTGGGTTGCTAAACAAGTGTGAGGTAATCACAATCATGGCCACACAAATGTAATTATGTTAGAAAATGCAATATCAAGTTTATTATCCTTCTGTAAGCACCAAGTGGATAATAATGGGGATATATTTCGTATTTCATGATGGGAAATAAAATATACTGTAGACTCTCTGTATGCATAACACTCACAAGACAACATTAGTATGCAAAGGGATCTTGCAATAGCTTTGAGATTAACTGTGCAAAAGGTTGTAGCATAAGATTTCATAGACTTAGGTCTAAAACACTACAGAAATAACCCAGTTTGAGACCGCTCTAACTGCCCTGGCTCAATGCTAGGAAATTCTAGAAACTGGAGTTTTGTGAGACATTTAGCCTTCTCTGTCAGTGAGCTCTGGCGCCACTATAAACTGCAATCCTCAGGATTCCCTAGCACTAAGACAGGGCAGTTAAAATAGGGTTAGGGTTAGGGTTAATCCAGATTATTTCTGCAGTATGCTTTGGACCTTAGGGCCTCTACAGATGGCCTCGAAGGGGTGGCAAGACGCTGCCTGTTTCCTTGATGGATCAGGGCCATGGCAACCACACACTACGGCCCCAATCTGGGCTTTCCATGGTGCAAAAAGAAGTCACAAAAAGTGGCTTTTTTTGCACCATAGAAAGGGCACTGTACCTGTGGCAGCAGCAGCTTTTCGTTGCTTCTTCGGTGCAGCACATGTAAATGCTGCACTGAAGACACACCCTTTTGCTGCTCGCCATGTGGTTGCTTGGGCAGCATGAGGACAATGTGGGGGCAGAGTCAGGGCAGCCGGCATGCAGTTGCCATGCCCCAGCTCCATCCCCAGGCAGGCCCTTTTGGCTGGTCTATACAGGCCCTTAGTCTGCTTCCTCAGGTACATGGAGTAAGCAAGTGCCTAGGAAGGACCTTTATGAACAGACTGTATGAACAGGAAATGGAAAACTTGTAGATATGGTAATGAGGTAACAAATTTTGTATGTCGCTTTAAATTCCACATTGGAAGAGAGGTAAGAAAATTTAATAAAATAATAATTAAAAAACTATGGTTGATGAGGGACAAAGGCAGGAAGGAAGATGATACCTAAGGCCAGGGCTGGTGTATGTCCATATGAATGATAGAGGGAGATTTGGAATGTGGATTGTGCAAACTGGGAACAAGGAAGGACAAAAAACTGCAAAGGAAGATTGGGAAGAGGAAGAGCTGAATTAGAATATATTCACAAACTCCAATCCATCAACAGTGTGTTGAACAAAGGCAATCGTTTCCTGGCACACCACACATAACCTGGATACTCTTAAGAGTGTATCACATTGCAAAATAAACCTACGTACTTCTGCCAGTTTCAAGATGATTACAGGATGCAGCCAGGTACTATCACACACAAAATGCTGTCAATGCCTCTGCCTGGCTGCATCCACCAACTTTGCAAATCGGCTCTCTGAGCATGGCTTGTAGGTGGGTTTTAGGGTGGATGCAGCCAGGCAGTGGCATCGGCAGCATTTTGGATGCAATAGTACTCAGCTGCATTCCGTAATCATCTTGAAACCGGCAGGGTTAAGTAGGTTTATTTTGTAATGCAATAAGCTCCTATGTTTGTTTAACATATTTCCTTTCTGTTTCTCAGCCTGCACACTCCTCAATCTAAAACTCCCTCCACCATTCACAGGGACATCTACTCACCTTGGCCTTAGGTAACATTTTTCCTCCTGTCTTTGTCTCTCAACATTCGTAGTTACAACTGAACTTGTAATCTCAACACCACACTCACAGGTTTTACATTTCCATGGCTATTGATAAAAAGGCAAAGGTAGTCCCTTGACATGAATGTCTAGTCGTAACAGACTGTAGGGGACGGTACTCATCTCTGTTACTAAGCTAAGGAACCAACGTTGTCCGAGGACTACTCTGGTGGTAATGTGGCCAGCATGACTGCACAGAATGCTGTTACCTTTCCACCAAAGTGGTACCTATTTATCTACTTGCATTTGTAAGCTTTTGAACTGCTAGGTTGGCAGAAGCTGGGACTAGTGACAGGAGCTCACCCCATCATGCAGAGCTTGGGCCTCGAACTGCCAACCTTTTGATCTTCCGATCATCATAATTAGCATCTTAACCACTAGGCCAATGCATCTTATGCTATTGATACAGTCTGATTATAAAGGTCCTTCCTGGGCATCATCTCACTGATCCATTTGAGGAAGTAGACCAAGTCCATTAAAGCTTATTCTACAACTGCTTTTGCACAGTCATAAAGGTGCTACAAGATCTCTTTGCATACTGATATCCCAGACTAACATGGCTATGTCTCTGAATTCTACCAGGATGAAGTTACTTTTTTCTTTTTGTGACACTGTCTATGATACATGATTCCACTGTGAATTTTGATGTACTAATGTAATACTTAAATCAGGAGATTTCAAATCACATTCAAATTATTTGGGTAGTTGGGACAGTATGAAAGGAGCTGCTAGTCTACAGAAGTGATCAGGTAACAAAAATGAGGAACCACCACACCTCAAAAAGTGTTTTTCTACAGTACCTCCCAGTGAAATCTGGATTCTAAGATTTTGCTGGGTTTTTAACACAGTGACTATAATTTTGTTGATTGCTGCAAAAAGAAAAGAACAAATATTGAGTTGAAGCCAGCTTTAGTTATATTCAGAGTAGACCTAAAATTAAAGGGACATAAATTGGTCTTGACAAACTTACTATTCCCATTGTTGTAAGGGGTCTATTGTAAATATTGTTTAAAAGTTTGGAGCCATTCCCTTGTGTCTACAAACAAGGTGTTGTCTTCCTTAACACTGCATTATATTTTATATAAGTAGATTAATTTTTACTTCTGTTTGGGATAAGAATAAACTGCTGCAGTTCATTGTGACCCTCTAAGAAAGATTAGTTAAAATGCTTGGAATAGAAGCCACAGAAATCATTAGACAGAGGAGATGGTGGTGATGGCCTTGCTAGTTAATTCAAAAAATCTAATAAGAACTTTATTTTATCATAAATGCTATGAAACAAATATATTCAGAGTCTGAAAAAGTTAAGGACTACAGCTCTCAAGATTTCCAGGCTACCAAGTAGGCATGCTTGCTACGGGATTCTGACAGGTATATTTCAAAAAAGGAACTTTGCAAAGCTCTGAACATGTTTTTATTTTATCTTAAGCCAATCATCATGTTATCATAATGTTCATATATATGTGTTCCCACAAGAACTGTGTTGGTTGTAAAAGAGTAAAATGATAGGAAGCCAAGATTTATGTTTCCACATTCTTTGTGTACAATCAAAAAATATTTATTATAAATGTTAAAATTTTAATGCCTCAGCTGTATTAGCACATGATTTAACTGGAACTTTCTCCCACTGAACTTTTCCTAAGCTTAAGGAATATTCCTGGTTCTTTAAAATACTAGAGCAACAAGAAGAATGAATGACCTGTGATGCTGTATAGAGCTGGTGGGAGTTGCCATGGAACACAAAGGGATGGCAAAAATTGTGCACCCCTTATCCAGAAACTACCAATATTCATGGGAATGGGGATCAATTATGTGCTGCTCTGGGAATTTCTAATGTCTAATGCACAGGACAAGAACATGGGTATCTGGAATTTCTTCTGAGAATGGAAGAATGATGGGTGCAATCAGCCCTCTTTATCCACATATTTTTTTTTATCCATGGATTCAAGCATCTGTGGTTTGAAAATATTTTAAAAATTTATAAATTCCCCGAAGCAAACCTTAATTTTGCCATTTTATATGGGAAACACCATTTCACTATGCCATTGTATATAATGGGACTTGAGCATCCATGGATTTTGTTATCTATAGGGGTCCTGGAATCAAACTCCTGCAGATACTAAGGGCCCACTGTACACACTTTTGGTCTCAATGACTCCTGTGTTCTACTGGTTCTTGAAACAAACCTGTACCTTCTACAATCTGCATCCATGATTAATCCATGGAGAAACCATCAGGAACTTGATTATTCCTTTCTCTGCTGGAAGACAGAGGTGTTTGTGCCCTGCAACCTGTTCTGGTCTTCTAAACTGGTCTGATATCCCCAACACCTGTCCCCTGAGGCAGTTTTTTTCACAGTGCTTAATGGCAAGGCAGAGTATGTATTCAGAAGCACAATGGAGCAATACACAATGGAGCAATACACATGGAGCAATACACAAATATGCTATTACTGTCCTACTACCTTTGCCACCTATCCCTAAGGATTCTTCATTAGGATGTCATGGTTATGTTGTTGTTCTTGTGGTTGATTTCTTCTGGGACACATTGTCTGCAATTAGCTGTTTCCAGTCCTCCAGTATAAGTCTCTCTTTTGAACATTAAAAAATAATAATTATACAAGGGTTACAAGACCTAAGCGTAGTCATCAGGAAGTAAGTCCCACTGAACTCAGTGGGACTTAGTTCTGGGTAAATATTCTGGGCTAGCCTACAAATCATTCCAAATGTCTTTTTACAAACAGACAAGCTGTTGTTTTTAACTGCTGAAGTAGAGTCTAGTTTATGGTACTTCAGAGTGTCTGGGTTAATAGACAAAAGTGCTACAATGACTAATAATTACCCCAACCTCTTAAATATTTCAATTAGCTTTTACTATAGAACACACAACCCTCAATACAAATGAAGGGGTCTTCTACAGTACCAACCACCTGGGGTTTCTTCGTTGATTTGCTATGCAGTCATCTGAAGCACATTCCAGGAAAAACATTTACATTATACCACATCCCTTTTCCTTTCCTTCAAGAAAATACATATAACTTTTAGGAGAATGAAAGAATGTTATCAATCACCTGGCCTATGAAGAACAGCATTTTTAAAATTGGCCCCTGAAGAACAATTATGAAGTTTATTGTCTCCACAAAGTAACAGTGTGTTCTCGATTTTATGCTCAGACATTGTTCCTCAGCTACAAATTCTCTTGTGGATGAGGAAAGGTGAAGAAATTAGGGATTTAAAATTCCATTTCATGACTTTTTTAATCTGTGAAGCTAAAAAGCCATATTTAGTTAGGCAGGGGTTTCACTGAAATGGGAGGTGATATAAAATTTTAGAACTCACAGACAAGGCAGAGGAATGAGGAATATGCCAAAAGCTATTCTGAAGAATCTTGAAGACCACCCTGAAAAACAATGTTTGGGCCTCATGCCTCTCAGCTTTCATCGGGAACTCTTTAGATTGCTAGCTCCTCATTGTGAGGAACTGGCACCCATTTATGAGATCTAACGTTTCACTTAAAACAGCATTTTAGGTGAATTGGGTTGGATGGCAGAGGTAGCTTCTCAGGCAAAATATCCAAGAATATGTCCTGGAAGCTGGAAGAATTTTTATAGGATTAGCAAAAATTTTCAGGGAGAAATGTCACCCACCACTGAAAGAAATAATTGATTTCTATATACTGGTAAAAGTGTTTCAGCCTGAGATACAACTCTTTTGATAGTGGAAATTATATGCCCCATTCTTGGATATGTTCCAGTATAAAATTGTGAAAATAAAATAAAGGCTTCCATTACTTCCTTTGGAGACCATTTTGAGACTTAGTCCAAGTGTTAGGAAATATATTTCAATTATTTAAGTGTGGAAACCCATATTCAATACATTAAGTCAAGTTCTGTTGACAGTTACCAAAATGGTCTCTTTATTTGCCTTGGGGGGAAAAAAGTTAACCCTGTAATACTAGCGTGCACTATAAATCTTTGTGAACATTATTTCTTTCTGGATCACACGACATTAATAACATTAAAGGGTTTGTTACCAGAACTTTATATTAAACAGTTTAGAATTCTAATAGGAAAGAAAAACACTTGATTCTCCTGGAGACCAATCCCAATTAGCCAAGATGGCAAATCGCTGATACTAGGGAAGCTGAAGGTGTACTGAATCCAAATCCTTCCTGGTTTGGGGATGGGTTGGTCCCTGGTCCACTTCCAGCCTTAATATGCAGCCCATGAAGCTCCTGGGTGACTCTCAACCCCTCAAATCTTACATTTAAAAATATTTTTCATGCCATTTTGGGGGAGATTTTTCACCTCAAATAAACTCAAACCAAATCAGAAATGTGTCTTTTATTTCTTTCATCCTCATGATTTATACCAGGGGTAGGCAACCTTTCCCCTTTAAGGGCCAAGGGACTTCAGCTCCCAGAATCCCAGGAGCTATTGGCCAACATGGGACTATTGGCCAACATGGCTGAGGCTTCTGGGAGCTGAAGTCCCTTGGCCCTTAAAGGGGAAAGGTTGCCTACCCCTGATTTATACTGAAGAAGTGTATTACCACCGAGTTGTTTTTGTGAATATCCATTCTGCATCTGTTTTATTGGCACCTGAAATTAACTCCCTTTTGGTTTTCCCAAGAGAACAGTAGACAATTGTTCTTGATAACACAAACTTTTTAAAATGAGGTGAGCAAATAAACACATACATTGGAACTTCCTGGTGTTCCCTGTGGGCTTAATGGTGGTGGAAATTCTGGTCTGCCACACTCTTCAGAGTCTGCTGCCCCACTAAATTTGCATTGGTTAATCTTCTAAACCTAAGTGGTGTCCATAGTTGAGCTGTGAAGATGGATGCCCTGCTCTGTATCACAGAGTGAGATATAGTACTGTCTGATCACAATAGGTAGACAAAGTAGAAATACTAGACTCACTCTTTGTGGCACCTACAGTGCTGGCTGACTAAGCATGGTCTATAGCTATCTCTTGATATGTTTCAATATACCTGGTGATATGAATAAATAGTATTTCAGTGCAAGTATTCTGAAGGCTTCTTTTCATAAGACATTTTGCTTTTTGTATTGTCCTAGGGCCAAACTAAATGGTACATCATTCATGGGACATCATTCATTCATCATTCATTCACCCATTGCTTGGATAGTTTTTTCTTAAGTGTAAATGGCAGGTGTGAGGAGTTCCAATCCAGACTGGATGGGAAAGGGAGGAAGTTTTAACTATTTATCCTGGATCAGTTCACAAACACATGCCCATTCCTGTTAGTTAGACTTAAACAAACAAACAAAAACCCAACACCCCAAACCTACTTATTCGACTGCATGGGTGAATGCATGGTATGAATGCATCAGCTACATGAACAGTATCATGTTTAGCTTAGAAATGGAGAATAGGTGGCTCTCCAGATATTACTGGACTGTCACACCCTTAATCCCTAACCATTGGCCATACTGACTATGGCTGATGGCAGTTGTAGTCCAATAATATCCAGAAAACTTCATCTTTTCCACCCCTGGTATGGTTCAAATAAAAGACAACACCCTACCTGGTGTGTGTGTGTGTGTGTGTGTGTGTGTGTGTGTGTGTTAGAGTGCATTTATTGTTTGGTATGTAAAGTGCTGTTATTTTAACATGCTTGCTTTGCCATGAGATCAATAAAAAAGTCCCCATGCTTTCATTCCCTTGCATAATATTAAACAAACTTGGTGTCACATTCCTGTATGATGCAATTATTACTGCCCATGATTCATCTGATTAAATGTTATTTTGGATTTGCTTTCTTTCCCCTCCCCTGTCTATTATCAGTGGAATAGCATAGCCCTCTGCTGCTTTCTTTCAGAGGATCCGAGGTCGAAAAGCCAGTCTGGAAGAAATACAGCTGGTTCATTCTGAACATCATTCACTGCTGTATGGCACCAGCCCCCTGAACAGACAGAAGCTGGACCCCAGGAAAATCCTAGGTCTGTAAAGGGTTCTATTCTACTGAGAACAGCACATTCCAGCACTGTCATTAGTCATAGCTGGTGTCAGTTTAAAATACTTGGCAAGTAGCATAAAAAAAAAAAGAGGATAACTTTTTCAAAATGCATTGCATTGTGAAAGAGAATGTTTCAGTGGCAGCCAACATAGATTAGAAAAAGGTCCAGCTTAGAAAGAAGCAATAGAGCTCTCTCTTTCTCTCTCTGCTTTAGGATCATCATCATACTTTCTGGTATAGTAACACTTTGAAGTACTTATATTATATTGCGATGAACACTCCAGTGAAAGGATAAGCAAACTCCAATAAAGGATCACATATTATCCATTTCCCATACTGAATGTGCTAAGCCTGTTTCACCAGATTAATCTTACTGTACAGCAGTGTGAAACTACCTGTTTCAAGCAGTGAGGGTGGCTGGTAGAGGTAAATGACTGCAGGAATTGCCATCTGAAGCAAGACTTCAACATCATTTGCACTATGCTATTGACAACAAAAGATCTTAAGCCAGTATATGTTTTTGAAGTAGGGATGAGTAGCCCCCAGCCCTCCTCAACATTGGCTGTTTTAGGACTGAGAGGCCCTGGAGCCCAACTACTGCTAGAAGGCTGTGTGAGACCCACCTCTGATTTTTAGCTGTACATAAAATTAGTACAGTATAATTAAGATTTTCCAGTGCTGTGCCAACACATTGGCCATGATGTCCTAACATGATGTCCATGTGGCTGGGTGGAGATTTCAAGAAGACTGGAGAAGGATTGGACTCCCATCTCACCCCCATTCTACTCCTTTTTAGTACTACTCTGCCCACAAATTGCAGCCAGAAGAGCAGTTCTGCCAGCACACAGCTCTTTTGACAGATCTGAGATTAGCCAGCAGAAAGAAAAATTCTTTCAGCAGAAATGCATTTCTGCAGGCCTAAGAGACTTGTGTCACACATGTACACTGTTCATCTGTTTTTTCTCTTATTTTGCTGCCTTAAGCAGTTTGTATCACAGCTGTATGCACATTTTCATGCAAAATGGGGATTTGACAAATTTCAATTTGTGGAAAGTTGGAACATATTCTTAATCTATAACATTGGCTCTACAATACTAAGATTATCCACAACCAGCAAATGAGCATGCAAAGGGATCTTGAAGCACCTTTGAGACTAAACTGAAAGATAGTAGTTGATAGGATGAGCTTTTGTAGACTGAGCCTACTTCCTCAATACATTTTGAGGAAGTTGGCTCATGCTACTAACTTCTGTCTTTCAGTTGGTCTCAAAGGTACTGCCTGAGCCTTTTGTATACTGATTTTTCAGACTAACACAGCCATGTCTTTGAATTAAAAAAGCAGCAAAGTTATTTTCATACAAGAAGCAGAAAGTTTCTCAAGCACCTCTCCTCATATCTGGAAGTAAAAACAGTAGCAAATGGTTGCTGGAAACCTAGATCAGCTGTTTAGTGAAGGAAACCTAACTAACCAAAGTCTTCTGTCCCGACACTCCACACCACTTATGCCAAGAGCCAGCTGCTGACTGAGGCAAGGAGGTCTGTTTAGATGGCAACCAAAGAACAAGGAAATTGACATTTCCATTTCCACTAGCAAGTGAAGCTGTGATAAAGACTTAGAATCAGATCTTACTTCTGATGGTTGCATGGTGGCACAGTGGTTAAATGCCGGTACTGCAGCCACTCACTAACAAACCGTAAGGTTGTGAGTTCAGTACCAGGCAAGGGTTCAGGCTAAACTCAGGCTTGCATCCTGCCAAGGTCGCTAAAATGAGTACCCAGATTGTTGGGGGCAATTAGCTTACACATTGTAAACCACTTAGGGAGTGCTTAAGTGCACTGATAAGCAGTATAGAAATATGCTTGCTATTGCTATTGCTATTGCATTTATAAGAGTATAACAACAAAACACTCCAATTTTACATTGCAATGAAAGAGGAAGGGTTTCAATAGGGGGAGGGGGGAAGTGGCTTACTGGAAATGCCTTTAAAGGGTGATACAGTAATTTAATGTTGACATTTTTAGCAATTGTTGCATTAAGAACTAGTTTCAGAAATGCCATAGCACACATGAGAAACAGAAAAATGTGTTCATATATTTCATATCCTGCTAAAGATGAAATTAAGCATCCACTTAAAAGTTTTCTGAAAACAAATGTGGCAAGGTAACTAGGAACAGTTCCCTTTGGCTTGAGAAAATTTTGTCTTTTGTTCATTAAAGTGAGCTATACACTGTTTCAGACATTACATGCTGATGTGACATAAGCTATCATAGCCTCCAAAATGGCACCATAATAACCATCCTTTAATAAAGACAATTCAGAACTATTGCTTGTTTGGTGCTTCCTTCTCACCATTCCTGATGATGGCAAATCCATAAATGCTAAAATTATGTGTCAAGCCATCTTAGGGTAATGCTTCATTTTAAGTAGATCTGACACATAAAGTATGTGCACTGTATGTGTGAATATATTACAGCTCCAGGGCATTCTTTTCATGCTCTTTACCAGAATTACCACTGGCCTGACAGTGATGATAATGGAAACCACTAAAGACCTTCAGACCTTTCCTGCTTCTCATTAACTTACAAGTAATGCAATATATGCTCATACACAAACATTGGCACAGGAGCACCATGCCACAAGCTTGCAACAAAACTGAAGCTCCAAATATTGTGCATTACAGATTCAGCAAAGAAATAAGTAGATAATGAGAATCTATAAAAAGACTAGGTTTTCCCACCCAAGGCAGAATAAGCAGGATTGCACTCACTGCTTTGCCAGTTTTCAAAGAGGAAATATCCCTTTGCTTGTGATTAACTCTGCCAATAGATGGTTTAAATCTATCATGTTTGAATCATTCCTTCACGGTATGCTATTCTCCCTCCTAGGTTAGAATGGGTGCTGATTCTGCAGGATCTTTCATTTTTGTGCCTTATCCTGTGACACTGATGAGTTGCTTGAATCATTAGCAGATAGTTATTTGTGCTCAGTAAGATTTTCACTTACTCCTGGCTTGTGCTGTAGTGTAACCTTGATTAAATAGTTTGACCTATAACAAGATGGGCAAAGCGTAGTCCTCCAGATGTTGTTTAATGACTCCCAGTATTTCTTACTACTGACTATACTGCCTAGGGCTACTGGGAGCTACAACTCAACAACATTTGGAAGACCATACTTTCCCCTATGCTGATCAATCAGGGACCCCTTATTTGGCTTGTCCTACATTGCAATGAGGGCAAATTATACCTCTTTGTTTTGCTTCCAGTCAATTTCTATCCTCTCCCCCAATTCATATTTTAGTCATTTTAGGGTCCTTGAAAGTCACTGTCCTCCACCATTCCCTTTTCTCATAACAGATTTGTATTAGTTCCTCCATCACATCAATGGAGTTATTGACAACTTTTGTTTCAGCTCAGTTATTAAGTGAACTGGAAGTTCCAAGTCCCTGCTGACTTTGGGAATTTCTGAATTAAGCCTGAAGGCTCAAGTATAAACCTTACTTTAGCCAGAAATAAATGTGAATCACTGAATTTTATCAGTGGTTGTACTATATATATATATATATATATTAGTTTATACATACACACGCACATATATATAGTAGTTCCTCCATTTTCACAGGGATCCGTTCCGGACCCACCCACACATCGAAAATGGAAATCTGCAAATATTCAAGCCACATAGGCTGTGCGTTCCCCCATACGTGCCTTTTTAACCCTCCCCACTTGCTGGTCCAGGAAGGACCGAGACCGCAGACCCGAAGTCTGCAAAAATGGAGGGACAAGTGTGTGTGTGCATTGTAGAGATGTTATCCTGATGCAACAACCAATATGACAAATCAAATGTTCATGACCAAGAGGGTAAGCAAACACCAGATTCCTTATGCTTTTATGTTTCATTCTTAAGCCTATACAGAAAGAATGCATATGGAGGTACTACACTGCAGAAATAAAGCAGCTTGACACCATTTTAACTATCACATCTCTGTCCTGTGGGATCCTGGGATTTGTAGTCTGGTGAGGTATTATGCCCAGTTTGCCAAAGAGCTCTGGTGCTTCACCATCTTATTCCATAGGATAGAGTCATGGGAATTAAAGTGGGCTAAAACTCCTTTAATTCTTCAGTGTGGCTACACTCTGTAACTACTATATTACTTGAATTATCCTGCCTAGGAGGTTTTGGTCACCTGTGAAGAGTATAACCAGTTCAGCATTTGGTATTCGTTACACTGATTTAAGTGATAAGTTATATGTTGACTAATTCTTAAAAATGGATGTAAAGTACTGTACTCAAATGAAAGAGCTCTGTCTCCATGTTTACTCTTTTTCCTCCTTTCTTTTACATGTAGGAAGTATACCTCAAAAACTTTTTTCATTGCTGCCCTGTGGAGGCCTTGGGGTAAGTGGCATTTGTTCAGTGTAATAGTGTGACATAGAGATACTCCCATTCAGTGGCATGGGAGCGACCATTGTGTTGCAAAGCCTTGTTTTTATACATTGAGGCAATGTAATAAACCACCTATGTAGTCTATTGCTAGTGCTAACTAGAGCAGAGCCACTGAAGCAATAAGACTTACCTATTTGTTTACTCACCACGTTGATTTAAAGTGTTTATTGTAGTTGGGACTACCAATGAGGTTCATATGTATATGTCTCTATCTGATTGTATTCATATATTGTTAAGAATATATTTCTAGATCAATGTATGCAAAACTTTCCCAGACATATATTTATTGTTATATAAACATCTCCATAGGCAATGACAGACAAGTCTCTGGGGTCCTTTCATAGAACACAGTTATATCACTGTGATTCTACTTGGACTGGCATGGTTCCATCTATACAATCCTGGGATTTTCAGTTTTGGGAGGGGTTGTTTGAATTTTCATCCAAAGAGCTCTAGTGACTCACCAGACAACAGATCCCAGGATTCCATAGACAGGAATGATGGCAGCAAAAGTGGAACCATAGTTACATAAATTGTGTAGTGTAAAAGGGCCCTGGATTTTGGTGAAATTTTCATTTCAGTTTGCTTTAAGAATTTGTTAACACTTGCAAATTTCATTATATTATGAATGAAAAGATTTGAAATTTTAAACAAGATTCCAATGTGAGAAAAACTAAAACTGACAAATTCATCCATCTAAGCTCAGAGATATGAATGCTCAGCTCTTGAGAGTCTTGTATGTTCAATCATGTTAGTGCTAAATTTGGGTTCCACTATTTATCCTTGAGTTTCTCTTTTTTTCTGTTCATCTATATAACCAGCATGCACAACATGGTCCTATCCATGCTAGAAATAGCTTTCCTATTACATTTACCAATTAAAATAAATTTATGCAGGGGAATTTTGTTTGTTTTTGAAGATTTTCCTGAAATTTACAAATGTTTTCTATTGGGATAGAAAAAAACAGTTTAAAAATATTGAAGGCAGAATAAATCAAAACTAAAAAGGAAAACACGTGGGCATATTTCATATACTTATTGATTGGGTAGAACTGAGAGGTAAGACTAAGAGGGAAAGCTAAACATTAGATTAGAAATGTAGTGTTTGAGAAGGAATTTGGAAGAAAGGAGAGAGATGGCATGTTTAAACCAGTTCTGTGTAATAGTAAGCTTATTTGTTGATGTCATATGAAAATGAAAAAGAGAGCTCCCATAGCTCTAGTTGTGTATTGCTGATATTCAACAATAAATGTCAGATAAGTCTTATCTACATCTACTTTCCATTCCTTCTGAACCACCTTGAAAGAGACCTTAACTTTATTTCTAATAGGCACCAATAAATAAAGAAGGGAGAGCATGCTTTATGCTAAAAATCAACATCTAGCTTCAAAGCAACTGTGGCATTTGAGTTGTCATTTATAACTTGGAAGTGAACATGCCCCATATTTCCCAGATTCACTTAGAAAAATTGATAACAGACTGCCTCTTTTGTGACTCAGAGGAGGCAACAGCAATCATACCATTATTGGCAGTCAATATGATTTTTGACATGGTATAAAAAGCATGAAAGGTCTTACAGCATTTGTTTAGATGAGGAATGGGCTCTCAAGCCCTCCTACCCCAGGGACCCTCCTGTAGACAAAAGAGAATTCCACATTTATCTTATCAAGTAGGACACTTGCCCCATGCAAAGATGCTAAGAAATAAAGAAGGAAGAAAAGTAAGTAGAAGGAGAAAATGTCAGTGTACAATATCAGGCCCAGAGTCCGGAAACATTAATATTTTAGGGAGGAGGGGCTTCAAATTCCAGAATTCCTCTTATTATGGGTTACTGTATATAGTCATGTTTAAGTCTAGAAATTTAGGTCAAAAAATTGACCCCCAAAAACTGAGTTGACATATCCACGGGTTAGTGTAAGTACTGAGCTTTAACTCTTATTTCCCTGATGAAAGGCAAGAATATAATCTGTCCTGGTAGCACTAACTTCCCCCTCTATTCTCTCATCCATCCAGACTTTACAGTGAGCAAAAAAAGTTGTGCTTGCTGGAATTTTGGAAATTCTTTGGCATTGTTTCTCTTCACTTCATCCTTTAGAGCTATTGTCACATGCCCTTTAATTTTACCCTTGACTTATCCATGGTTCATATCAAAATCCATAAATTTGAGACTAAAATAAGTCTTTTAAGCTTCTTAAGATTTCTTTTGAAAGCTCCTATTAGAATCCTACACAATGCAAGAGAAAAGCTCATAGAATACTTTTCAAGGAATCTAGGAATGTGCCAGAGAAGTTAGGATCTGGGAGAAACTCTACATCTGTGCCAAACTTTGCATCCTTTTAACTAGCCTCACTACAAAATGATTTGATGTTTACTATGCCCCTGCCTCTGTGAAGTGGCTATTAATAGAAGATGAATCCCAAAATTTAGCTAGGAAAACATTGGGCAACATATTTAATACACAGGAATACACCAGTGATATAAGACTGAAAGCTGTTGCTACTTTGCATGGTTTAGTTGCATGCAATTAGCTGCTTAGGATTCCTGTGAATATGGGGGATGTCAATATTAGATGACAAAGATTAAAAGTTCTTAGAGAATAATATGGTTCTTCCAAAATACTTATCCCTAGTGTGTTTTTTGGGGGGGGGAAGGGGGCAGCACTAGTGACAATTCTTCTGTTGGGGAGAGAATGCTTTTAGATCTGTCAATCATCATCACCATCTTCATCATTACCTCCAAGTGGTAAGCCAATTCTACCAGAGGAGTGAATGAGATCTCCTCTGACATGAGAGGAAGAGAGGCATAGAACACAGCTCAGAACTGGCTCTCATGGTATCTGGCCACCCTTGGAGCTGGTGTAGATTAATTTCCTTCCATGAATTTCCATTGAAATTTGCAACATCTCATTCTCTTTGACATCCTAGGGCTTGTTTACATGGGTTATTTACCTCAAATTCCACTGGACTCACTGTGTCCTGTTTCACACAGTGCAGGGCCAAAACCTCAAACTGGGCATGGATTGTTTTTATAATGTCCACATCCAATGTAACCTTTCCTCTCCTTAACCCAAATTTAAAAACCTTACCTTTTGCTCTGGGTTTTCAGTTCTCTTTGCAGTGATGATAGGCAGCTGTCTTCCTACATGGTCCTGTGAGCCATAGTGCTACTGCTGTGTGCACAAATTGCTTTGAGGTCAGAACAAGGCACCCTGTATCGATAACATGGCTGGGCATCTTGTTGGGGCACTGAACAATGAGCAGGGATCACATGGGAAGGCATCCTGCATGGGAAATTTTGGGGGAATTTGGGGCTAGAATACTCCAGGGTCAGTGAAGAGAAGCTTCATGTTACTCAGACTTAAGAAAAAAGGAGTGCAGTAGAAAACTATCAATAATTGGCCATTACTTTTGCAAGTCTTCACTTACTGCCTCCAAAGTGGAGCCAGTACTACTACTGGTTCATAGAGTACAGGAGTTTTGCAACATAGCTTTTGGGGCAGGAATGTCTCCACATTAGACAACCAGTAATGCTAAAGCACTAGCAATAAGGAAGGTGGAAAAGCAATTCAGGCCCCCAGTTCTCTTCCCCCCACACAGATTAGAGGGTATGCTGTCCTAAACTAATGCTTCTTCAACCCCTTGATCCCAACTTTTGGTATAAAATAACTGTTGCAAATTCATGTAATCTGATGTCTCAAAGCAATCAACTGAACAACAGTAGATTGTTAAAATAGGGGAGAATATGATTATGTATAAAATTATTCAGCAACTCCAGCAAGCAAGAATTCTTGTTTTTATGATATCATGGCACCATCATTGCCTTTAGTTTCCTATGTGGAAGTTGTTCAAACTTCTATTCAAATTTCCACCGGGTAAAGTTGTCTATTTCCCCCCAGTGCACACAGGCTGCATCTACACTGCTCAGTGCTATTGAATTCTGAGATTTGTAGTTTGTTGTACCACCAGAACTCTCTGACAGAGAAGGCTAAATGTCTCACAAAACTACAGTTCCCAGAATTCTATAGTATTGAGACATGCCAGTTAAAGCAAGATCAAACTGGATTATTTCTGCAGTGGGGATGCATCCTCAGATGATGGAACTCTGTCATTATATTTATAACTACAGAATAGTTATGTCCAATAGACTATTAACAGAAATTGTTTTTATTGCATTGCTGTATTGGCAGAAGATGTGCTCATTTAGAAAACAGGTCCTTCATGCTTCGAAAAAGCAAGAATATTGCAAAGAAATAGTAGAGAACACTTTGGTATAGTTCTGTTATTTCTTCAGGGGAAATGCTTGTATGCTGTAGGTTAAAATCCAGTAGCTTTCACATGGGATCAATGCAAATTAATTTTTATTTAATCCATCCAGACTTTTGAAGTAACTCTACACACACTTCAGGGACAGGTAGTTTAATTTTTATCATCTGTGGCTTTACTAACATCTAGCTGTGCTACCCATGCCAATGACTAAGCAGTGCTGGACGTATTTGGAAACACTTGCAGCTTCTATATTCATTCAGGAAACTCGGAATGAAGTAAATCCATATGTGCCTTAAAAGTCTTTAGACTTCAGAGTGGGGCTGTATATTCTGGCTTGTAACATTGTCAGGAATGATTCTGCCTGTTTGAAATGTTGCTGAAATAGTAACAAGACTGATGCCTCAACTTTTAGTTTTGTTGTATTTCAAAATTCCAGTAGTCCTGCTTTAAAGGAGCCCTCTGATGTTCATTTTTCAGGGGTAGCATATTGTGTGTATATATAGAAGAGAATGATGCAATGTATGCAATATTGACCAAGTTTCAGAAAAAGTCTAAGGAACACAGCAGGTCCCAGCAGCCATTGCCCATCTGCAGCTCCTAAGAATCCACCTTTGCTGACAACCCTGCTTTGGAAACCTTCTCCGCACTTTTCTGGTGCTCCAATAGCATTGAGAAGAGGTCATTATCATTTCCACTAGATGTATGGGAAGTGGAGAGGGAGAGAAAGGAAGTGGGCTGAAGAACATATACAGGATCTGGAAGAGGAGGAATGGGGAGCGCAGTAACTCTATATCATGGATACCTTTTTAGATGGGACATGTTACAATTAATGGTAAATATTCTACATTGCTTGCTTACTAAGGGCCTCGGCAGACGGCTAATAGGGCCGTCTCCGAGACCCAGA
>CM034710.1:90464630-90480615 GCA_020142125.1 Phrynosoma platyrhinos | reverse complement strand
GTTTGGGATTTGTGTGGATTAACCAGCAGATTTGCCCCCATGTGATTATGTCCCAAGGCTGCAAAATGGGGTTGGTTTAAACCGACTCATGGCTGGCGTGGCTTTGGGAGCAGCCGATGCAGTCACTGTGATTCCAGCCTGATCGCAGTTGTCTGTTTCACCCCTAAGGTATTCATTTTGCAGAATCCAAGATTCACTGCAAGGCAAAGCACAGCTTGCATGAGAAATCTGCATCTTTGTAAGCCTTGTGAAATGTTTCAGAGAAATGCGTCCAAACACAATCATACTAGTGTTTTTAAAATGCAAATGATTACAATGTGCACAGCAAGAAAATTTGTGCAACATCCTTTACTCATTGGGAAAGATGGACATAAAATATGCATTTTGGGGGAAATGCATGAATAAAAGCCATTCCTGCCATTGTACCCCAATGTCCTATATACCACATTCAACCTAATACCCTAGAAATTGGTTTTAATTCAAACACATAGATGCAGAGAAAGAGAGAGTCTCTTGAGTCTATCCCTCCCATCTTATGTAAATCTCAGAAGACTGTAACTCAGAACATTACTGATCAAAAATAACTTACCAAAAAGCAGACAGAATTGATTGAAACACTGAATCTGTAGCTATAATAAACATCTCTTCATTCCATTTGGAATCCCTCATGAACCATTTGCTCCTTTTATTGTTCCTGGCCAAAAGACAAAGTACCAGCTGTGAAATTGTAAAACAATACAGCCTACTTGAATCTCATTTTTAAAAAGAGATACTAAATTATGCTTTTTGGAGTAAAGAAAATGTCACCCCGTCTGTGAAACCTAAATATATTATCGCTAAACATAAAAGCAAGAGAAATTCTCCATGAAGACTGATCCTCCCCCCCACCTCATTGTTAGGTAGGTGGAGTGAGCCAATCCTTGGCACAAAACTCTCAATTCTAAACAAGTTAAGCACATGATGCAAGTTAAGCATGCATTGAAGGATGAGATGTGTAATTGCCACTGCTTTCTTTCCGTACTGTTTTCACTCAATGGGAAGTGATGTGGTATCTATTAATTTTCCCTGACAGTTTTTTTTTCCCAGTAAGAGAGGAATCCAAAGTAGATTTTCAGATATCACCTCCTGGTTTATTTTAGTGCTCTTTTTAATGCAGACTCTGGCATTATTCAATAGGACTGTTGGCAAAGCATAAATCTCCACCTGCATACTGCTTTTTCTTTTTCTTCTCTCAGTGTACAAGGGCAGCCAACTACTTTTGGGGGAGCATCTGGTTACCCTTGAGAAGCTGAGGAAGAAACAGCCTTTATTCTTTGGAAGAGCAAAGGCTGGACCTTCATCTCTAGTGTGTAGGAGCAGCTGGATGGTCTCTGAATGCCCCCATGGCCAATTAGTGGTTGGAGGGACTGGTCCTAGGCCTGAAAGCTACATAAGACAGCCAAGATCCACTACAACTGCTAATGGAACATAAATCTGTCCAAGTGTCCCAGTGTATCTAGACCAGCTTCTTCACCTCCTTTGGTGGCACAATGGCAGCCCAAGGCTCTTGTGCAGTCCTGCCTCCCCATTTTGCTTCATTGCCCCAGCCTGAGATTTGTATGGCTTCCCTTTCCTACTTGGGGTGGAGAAAAAACAGCCATAACACTTCCCATTAGAAAAAGCCCAAAAAAGGCGTGCAGCTGCCTGCCCAAACTCTGCCTCCAGGCCGGCCCTAACTAAAGAGGGAAAAGAGAATGCAATGCATAATTATTCCAAAAATGCCCTTCCTATTGACCAACATCAAGGATCTTCAGCCCTTCGCGTAGCCTCTGGAATTGATCTTTTGACAGAGGTTTAGTGAGGATGTCTGTAAGTATCACCTCAGTGTTGCAGTATTCCACTTGGATAAGTCCATTCTTACACATTTCTTTTACTTTGTGAAATGCAATTATCAATGTTCTTCTTGAGTAACTTTACACTCTGAGAAATCTTGATTGTCCTGCATCAAAATGGTTGGTTTGGGTTCTGTAATCCCAAAGTCCATAAGTAAGTTGTGCAGCCATTTGATTTTGTCACATGCTGATTTTGCTTAAACATACTGAGCACCTGTAGAAGAATCTGTGATTCTTACTTATCCAATTTACAGCTCCTCCACCATAGATCAAGTTTCTGGTAGTTGACTTTCTGTCTCCCAGAGCTGCAGCCCAGTCTTTATCTGCATAGGCAATCAGTTGTGGTCAGTTACAGACTGGCACCATCAGTTTGTGATCTGCTGTTGCTTTTAAGTATCTGGCAACTCTGTTTACTGCAATAAACTCTCTTTCTGTAGGAGAGTTGACCATTCTACCTAGGATGCCAACAGCATTTGCTATGTCAGGTCTAGTGATGGTGGCAATGTATAGGATTTTTCCAACTGCAGTCCTATACTTGTCTCCATTTTTCAAAGGTTCAGATTTCTTAATATCCTTTAAGAATCTTCCTTCCATTGGAGCTGGCATAGCATTTGCATCTTTCAGACCAAGACAGTCAAGAAGATCCATTATCTTCTGCTTTTGATTTAGAAAGAAACTTTCATCACTTTTTCTTTGTATTTGCACTACAAGATAGTGTGAGATGTCTCTCAAATTCTTGATATCAGTGTCTTTCTTGAGATTCTGGATTATCTGTTCACTATCTCTTTTGTCCTCAGTGCACAGGATCAGATCATCCACATAACTTGTGATGTAAATCCATTTATTATTTCTTAATATCTTGTATACACATTTGTCAACAGTGCTGGAGTGAACTCCTCTTTGATAGGAAGCTGGTTCAGTTTCTCACTCCATGCTCTGGCAGCTTGCTTTAAATCATAAATACACTTTTGTAATTTGCATACAAGATGTTCTTTACCAGATATTTGGACTTCTGGAGGTGGTTCCCTATCAATTTGTTCAGACAGATCCCATAAATAAAAGTTATCTTGACATCCAGATGTTGAACATTCATTTTCTTGTAAGCTGTGACAACTAGGAGAGGTCTGATAGTTGTGTGTGAGAGACTATCCCAGCAAAAGTTTTGTTATAGTCCCCACCATACTTTTAAGTATAGTTTTTAGCTTTGTATCTCTGAATCTCCCCTTCTGTATCTAGCTTTGTGGTAAAGACCCATTTATAGCCAACTGCCTTTTTTCCTTTTGGCAATTCTGACAAAATCCATATCTTGTTTTTATATAAAGATTGCATTTCTTCACTGGCAGCTTGCACCCACTTCTTAGAATCTGTCTTTGGAATTTCCTTTATCTGCTTCCAATCAGAGGATTTTGGAATTAATTCCTCTGTGGCTTGATAAGAGAATCTGTCAGGTGGCATACCTTCACCGGAGCATTCTAACCTTTTCATCTGAATTTGGATACCTGGCTCCATTTCTTGTGTGCCATACGGTTTTTCATCATTAGGCTGGTCCACTGCAGATGTAGCCCATTATGGATGCAAGAACTCCACATGCTCTGGTCAATAGTGGAAGTCTTCTTCTACTGTAAATAAACCTGGACAAACATCTTGGTTTGGATTAGGTTTGGCCTTTATCAATATAAACAGCACATGTTAATTTTATTGTGCATCCATCTGGATTTAGAATTCTGTCCCCATTTCTAGCATAAGCAACAAAAATTCTCTCTTTATTTCTGCAGTCAAGTTTACCTCTTTTCTGCTTAGGAATATAGGTAAATGCTTTGTCTCCAAAAACTTTCAGATGGTTTAATTTAGGATTAACTCCATGCCATAACTGGAAAGGGGTTACATCTTTAGATTAAGTTGGCAGTCTGTTTCATAGGTATGTAGCAGTCATGATGGCTTCAGACCAACAGAGTTTAAGCATATTAGCTTCCAAAAGCATAGTGACTATCATCTCCTTGAGAGTTCTGTTCATTCCCTCTGCTATGCCATTGTTTCAGAGAATAAGCCTGTGTAGTCTAATGCTTAATGCCATGTTCCTTTAAAAATTTATCAAATTCAGCATTGACAAATTCAGTGCCATTGTCTGTGTGCAAGCTGTTTGGTCTGTAACCAAATTTGTTAGCGACTCTATTAAAGTACTCTGAATTTTTGAAAATCTTGACTCTTCTCTCTGAGAAGATAAGTGTATGTGTTTCTGCTGAACTCATCAATAATAATAATAAAATAAGAGTTACTTCCTGCTGACTTTTGATTCATTGGTCCAGAAAGTTCAGCATATAAAGGATCAAATGTTTTGTTGTATTGTCTCTCAGCAACTGGAGGATGTGAAGCTCTTATTGCTTATGCTTTCAAGTATTCTACATACTTTTCATTGTTAGAGCATGCTTTGAATTTGAAATCTCATGCAAGCTTTTGATTTGCCAGTCTCTTAATATTTTCAACACTTCGATGAGCAAATCTGTGATGCCATAAAGTTGAACAATCTTTATGATTACATCTGGTCACACTGTTCACAAATGAATGTAAAATCTGCATCTGATAACATCCATGAGATCCTAAGTCTGCTCTAAAAATCAAATTATTGCCATGAAAACCAAAGCAGAATTTCAGTTCCCAGAAGCCAACTTGGACAACAATTAAGGCAACTTGGACAACAATTAAGAATTATGGGAACTGAAATCCAAGGTCTTATCTGAGTTAATGTCATTTGATACCACTTTAACTGCCATGCTTCGGTACTATGGGATTCTGGGATTTGTAATTTTGTGAGACATTTTGCCTTCTCTGTTAGAGAGTTCTAGTGTAACAACAAACTACAGATCCAAAGCATTGAGGCATGGCAGTTAGAGCAGTGTCAAATTGCATTATTTTTCAGTGCAGATTAGAAACAAATCATCTGTTAGATTAAAGAGTGGGAACCATTGTTCTAGTCCATCTTAACTGACAACAGAAATAACATCTGAGACAAAATGTCAGCTTGTGACTATCATCACTTTTCTTCTCCTGTATAATTTTTAACATCTTTGCCTGATGAAGAAGCCAGTGAAGCTTTGAAAGCTTGCATGATGTATTTTGTATATTTTAGTTGGCTAGTGAAGGTATTGCTCTTTTGTGGATTTTGGATTTTGTTTTATTTTTCTGAAACCCCTCAATATCACTCCCAAGGAAGAAATGCTTGGGAGAATTGCCAGAATGTGTTTAGCACTTGGATACTGCCTTTAAAATTCAAATTTGGAGGAGATTCACCATTCCACTGATATGGAAGTCACTGCTTGAAGCTCTCTTGTTTCAGAGGACCTTAGATTTAAAATGCATAGAACAAAAGAGTTTTCCTTCTAAATATCAGAATACTATTATAAAACTTCACTACTTGACAGCAGAAGCACACTGGTGTGGTGAATAGAGGGTATAAACAGAGGAAAGTGAATCCTCCAATGATAACTTCTGATATTATCTTGACCATCCATTTCCACAGATCCAAAGCATGCATTGCCACTTCAACCCTCTCTTCAGATGGAAAGTATGAAATTTCCCTCTTGGTAGACAAAGTTCATATAAGTGAATTAAAACAGTTTGAAATGAATATCCTTGGAAACGAAAATTACAGGCTTTCCTGGGATGTTTCCTTTTGATATGTCAGAACTGATCAAAGTCATAAGATCTCTCTCTCTCTTTCTCTCTCTCTCACCTCTCTCACACAGGCAGAGCTGTATCTGGTCATCACTGTTAGCTTGTTTCTCTCTGATCTTTCAGAATAATATGACTAAACCATAAAATGATTATTTCAACTAAGAGTATATATTTGATGTTACCCAAAGCCTCACCAGAAAGTCAAATAAACAGATCAAGAGGTCTGAAAATATCTATCAGACTTAAAGGCTTCCAGAATAAAGAGATTTCAGCAGGTAACACATTTCAAGAATTGTTGCTCCCATACACTAAGAGTGAAGAACTTGGCTTAGTAATAATTAAATAAATAACCTCTCCTAGCCTGACTTTTCAAACCTTGTGGAAATATCTTTCACCTGTGCTCTGATCACCAGCAGAAGGGGCCTACTTCTTCCCATGCACTTGATGCCGGTGGCATGGGGGGGGGGGGAGTTATGATCATGGCAATAGTGTCACAATTGTGACTTAGGGGGGATGCAGATGGGCAGTCCTGGGCCGCCCTGGAAAACAAAGGATCGAGGCTGAGGCTGCCAGACGTTTCAGCCCCGATCCTCCCTTTTGCCACCTGGCTGCTCTTTTCACTGGCTGCGAAAAGGATACCCGAAGAGCTGTCATGCGGCTCTTTTGTGCCTCTTCCAGTGCAGCGTGTAAAAATGCTGTGCCGGGAGGACATCCTGATAGCGCATGCCGTGCACAGCGACGCACGCTGTGATGACATCCTCAGGAAGGGGTTGGGGCACTCAGCGGGTGGCTGCCCCTCCCCTTCCCTGCCTCCAAGATGGCACAAAGCACCGTCTGTAGAGGCCCTTAGTAACAATTGTGAGTGTGGAAGTTACCTAGTTTGTATACTAAGTAGCTGAGTACTGGGCTTCATGATTTTATTTTTTTACCAGTGTGATTCTACTTCCACTCAACTGATTAAGCCTTCAGTATGAGTACTATGCCCTTTACCCAAATTCATTCAGCTTCAATGAATGGTGATATCATCCAGCAGCCCACACTCTTGTGTTGTGAGATTGCCCATTGGCATTGCAGTATCCTCTCAGAATTAGGTTTCATTGAATTGAATGGGTTGGGGTAAACTTCCTCTCTCTATTCAGATGCTGCACAAGAGATAGTCACATAAGGCAGAAAAGTAGACATAATTTCATATGATCTTTACATCATGTGGCCAGGCTAAAACTTGTTTGAGATGAGAACAACCAAACAAGGCTTAACCATTGTGTGAAATAGTAATACGAAGCAAAAAGATGAGAGGCCTAAATACTGTGATCTCATCTGAACTTAGAAGCTAAGGCTCTGTACAGACAGGCCAAAAGGGCCGGCCTAGGGGTGGAGTTGGGGGTGTGGTGACCGCATGCCAGCCACCCCAACTCTGCCCCGATGCTGCTGTCATACCATGCACCCAACTGCATGGCGGATAGTGTCAGGGCGCTCCCTTGGCACAGCATTCAGACATGCTGTACCAAAGGAGTGCAAAAAAGCCACTGCCACTGTGGCAAGAGCAGCAAAGTGCTGGATCAGAGCTGCAGCATGCAGTTGCCATGGCCCTGATCTGGCAAGGGAAGGGGCAGTGGGACGCCACCCCTTAGGGACTGTCTGTTTAGCCCCTAAGTAGGGTTTGGCTACATTAGCCCTTGGATGAAGGACCATCATAGAATACCAAGTGCTAAAGGCTATATGTAAGACATAGGCAGTGGCAAACCGCCTCTGAATATTCCTTGCATTTGAAAACTCTCTGCCACTATGAAAGTCATGAGGCCAACAGGAGACTTTACAGAGCATATATACACACAGAGCAAGATGGGCATGTTTGGCCAGTAGAAAAGAAGACTGTGGGTGATATGATAGCTATTTTGAAATATCTAAAGGAATATCAAGTGGAAGATGGAGATTGCTTGCCTTCTGCTGCTCCATTGTATAGAACCCAAACCTATGGATGCAAATTGCAAGAAGGGGGATTGGGATGAAGCATTGGGAAGAGCTTTCTGACTGTAACGATTGCTAAGCAGTGGAACATTCTGTCTCAGAAACTGATGGGTTCTCCTTTATTAGGTTTTTTAAAAATGAGGTTGGATGGCTACCTCTCAAGGATATTTTAGCTGTGAATTCCTGCATAGCTAGATGACCCTTAGGATTCCTTCCAATTCCATGAAACTGCTTTAAAAAGTAGCAGATATTTTTTGCCTCTTATGACTGAATAACTGACATAATAGAATTATAAATCAGGGAATTATCAGAGCATTATCAATGAGGAAAGTATGGCCCTCTGGATATTATAAACTTGCATCTCCCATTCTCTCTCACCATTGCCTATGTTGGATAGGGTTGGTGGGAGTAACAATCCAACAACACCTGAAGGGTGCATTACTACTTGGAAGACATGCATTTGCAGACTGCCAGTGAATCTTATTGCTTGTTCCAAGTAAAGCAGAGCCATTGAATCAATTGGATGTCCCTATATGTTGACTCATCAATGATTCAATGTGTCTACTCCAGTTAGGACAAACCAACAAGGTACAAGCCACAGAACAGCTGTTTTGTCTTTTCTCCTTAATGTGTTTTTTATGGAAGGAAAAATGATAGAAAAAGCAGTGAGACAATATGGGAGAGTAATTAGTGGACCATTGTGTCACCTTGACCCCCTGTAAAATTCTGCAAATGAGGCAGAGCAAGTGCATGATCATTTTAATAAGTGTCTAAAAACAACTGTATACAAATATATCCAGTATATTCTAAGAATTGATTGGTTGTAGTTCAAAGAGAGAAAGAACGAAAGCGAAAAAAGGAATTTTCCAAGTTTTTAGTATTGTTATGTTCTTACTGTTTTGTATTTTGATGCCTGTTTTAATGTTTATTTCAAAATAAAATTCCATGGTAGAAAAAATAATAATTAAAATTTAAAGCTTATTTTGAATTGCAGAGCCATTCTGACCCAGTTTAATAGACAGCCTAAATAAATCAAAAGACAGCAAACCACATATTTTCCAGATCTCTGAATCTTATCTATAAGTATGGGGGTGGAGTCTGTAAGATTTCTGTGACTCACTCTTGCTTGCATATGTCATAAACATTGCTCCAACAGTTTTTGTGTTATTTTTGACAATGTTGAACTTGGACACCAGCTGATTACAGATACAATGGTATGTGATGACAAATAACAGCAGTCAGTTAATTGCTGTACTTCATTTTTTGTTGCTGTTACAAGTAACCAGGTGATTTTAAACCATTGCTCCTATATATGTATAAAAATGTGAAAACCACTATCTGAATTGTTACAGTCTAGCTTATCTTATCATAGTCCCATGCATATATCAATTTTATTGTCATAAATGAGTTATATCCTGACATTGGCTGCATCTGCGCTGCAGAATTAATACAGTTTGATGCTGCTTTAACTGCCATGGCTCAATGTTATGGAATTCTGGGATTTGTACATTTGTGAGATATTTAACCTTCTCTGTCAGGGGGCTCTGATGCCACAACAAACTGCAAATCTCAGGATTTCATAACATTGAGCCATGGCAGTTAAAGCAGCGTAAAACTGCATTAATTATGTAGTCTGGCAGCAGCCTCTGTCTCCAACTAGCAAAAGGCTTCCTTCCATAAACAACTAATCCTTCTAGCAACTAGTTGAATGGGGTCAGTGAACACTATTTCCACTGAGTGGAATTCGACACGGGATGTTGCTGCCTGCAGAAGTGAAATCTGGTTACAAGCCAATAAGTAGAACATGTAAACATATAGCAAACCTTTCGCTTTTAAAAACCAAAATAACTAATAAATGAACTAACTGATCACCTATAAAAACAATGGCTGACAGTCACCACCATCTATGTTTGATAACTTTATGAATCCATAGCTGCATTGTAGAAATGCAATGAACCACTATCAGTGAATTGTGAATATTTGTGTCCAAGCACTGGCAAAAGTATTTTGAGGCACAGGAGGTGCTACAATTCACATTGGGTACTTCTGATGAGTATCAGGCACTTCTGATGTCCTTGGGGAAACTCTGATGCACACTGGACACTTCTGGTGTATGTTGGTCACTTCTGATGTGCACTGGGCAATTTTCTTGCACATTGGGCACTTCTGTTGCATTCCACTACTTCCAAGTCAGTTTCTGAATGTGCATGTCTCAATGCACATCGGATCCCATTGCATATTGGAGGTGTGGCAAGTCAGTAACTCTACTAGCTATCATTCCACAATAAACTCCTGCACAGCCTAATGCCATGGCACCCCCTAGATCAGGGGTAGGCAACCTTTCCCCTTTAAGGGCCGAGGGACTTCAGCTCCCAGAAGCCTCAGCCATGTTGGCCAATAGTCCCATGTTGGCCAATAGCTCCTGGGATTCTGGGACCTGAAGTCCCTTGGCCCTTAAAGGGGAAAGGTTGCCTACCCCTGCCCTAGATGAACACAGAATTGAAAAACTTAATTTTATTTCCCCACATGTAAGCTCACTTATGGCCTAAATACCCTAAAGGCAGAATCAAGTTTGGTTAGTACTTGGTTGGGAGACAACTAATGAATGCCATGTGCTGTAGGCTTTATTTCAAAGGAAGGAACTTGCAAAACCACCTCTGGGTCTTCCTTGCCTAAGAAATCCCTATGAAATCCATGGGGTTGCCATAAGTCAACAAGCAACTTCAATTAACACAAACAAGTCCACATACAAGACACATGCCCCATACCGAATTCCAGCCAATATCATTAAACACAACAAGCAGAGAGGACAACAGAATCAACACCAACTAGAGAGAAAACCTCATCTAAATTGTTTGCTAAACAATTTATTTCTTTTTGTACAGAGCTGTGTATATTGACAGCACTTTAGAAATAACAACAATAACAATAACAACATGCCAGAGTGAAAAATGAAGATGGCTGCTATACCTTCAATGGTGGTGTATAAAAGGGAATTTCAGCAGGTGGTACTTGTTACCTGATTATGTGACAAGCAAGACTGGCTGAAATGCCTTCTTCTATGCAACTATTAACAGTACAGGAACCATCTCTAGTTTTCAGTCCATCAACCCTAACTCAAGACAGGAAAATGTTTACCAGTGATGCGGACATTATTCTGGAAGAGCAGCTTCTATGCTAAAAAGCCCTGATATTCATGTTCATCTATCAGCTTGGTGGCTGATGTGGGGATCACTAATATCTGATAGAGTTCATGGAAGGGAATAGTTGATAGAAGGAAATTGTTCAAGTAACAATATCTCAACCTGAAAAACTGAATGCCAGTTTACATAAAGCAGAATAAAATATCCTTGGTGGGCATATTTAAGTAACTTGAAATATTTCCTTATGTTCCCCTTCCCTTTTTGAATCTCTATATTTATACCAGAAAAAGAGGGATCTTAAAAGAAAACAACAGGATCACTAGTGCTCAATGCATCTTGCACATAACACAGAGCTAACAACAACATTGTGCTGGGATTATCCAGGTCAACTGACTACATTAATGAGAATTTGCAAACTTAAATAATATTGAATCCAGTTTTTTCTAGAAACTGTCATGGAAGACAGGGGTGGTCTAAAACATGTTGCTTCCTAAGCTGAAGAAGAGAATGTAGTCCCTTCCCAATCGATGTATGAAAGCCAACTGGACTGCACTTGAATTTTATTTCAACACTCATTGATAGGACAACATCTTCTAATTTACCTGAAGGCAATGAGCTAATTTAGGGAGGATGAGGCAATCTGCTTAGCACATGGTCCTTTCCTCTAGACCCATAATGCCATCTCTCACCATCTACTGCAAGGGGCAAATTCTTCACTCTGCCTAGTGGTAGGGCCATTCCTGTGGAAAGAAATTTGACTATTTTCCTGGTCAATTTCACTAACTAACCATAATGACTGATAAGTATTAGCCTGATATCCAATTCAGTGTAACCTCTTGTGACTTGAAGCCATCACTTTTTTCTTTTCCATAGTATCCCTGGCATACAGATTCAGGTTAATTTGTTTCCAGGTGAAAAAGTTTTTTAAAAATCACTAGCTGGCCAAAGTTATTAAAGGTCTCCTGAATTCCAGGCTCCTACATTCAGTATCTGAACATTTTTTTAAAATCCAAATTGCAGTGTAGGGAAAGCAAGATAGTGTATAAGGTTCATCCTCTTTGGAAAATAAACAGCCTGTCACACAATTAATGCATGACTGAGTGATCCTTTACAAATGAGGAAACTAAGCTCTCATTGTTCTTTTCAACTGACCAGTGATATGAGATTAAATAATGATTCCTCTCCCCTCCCTGGATGAAGACTTTGATATACTGCTGATTTGTCATTTCTCTTTTAAGCATTTTTAGACTTTAGACCATATTTGGTGCACACCTACTCAATCATATCTTGAAGTTTAAAACACACAAAAATCAGGCTTGTAATGACAAAGACATGAATCTTTCCTCTAATGTGCATTTCTGTCAGTCAGTTTAACCTTCTGTCTACATATAATGGTGTCTGTATCCTAGTATAAACAAGTGTCTGTGTAAAAAATGCTTTGAATTTATATATGTTGGCTACATTTTCAACATATTGCTCGTTGTTAGACTGTCTATCTGTGGAGTATATTTTTGCTTTTCTGTCTGACCTTCATCCACTGTTCTGAGATCACTGTCTGGTATTCAGTATTGCCCAAATAAATGAATTCACATTATCTCCTGCTAATATGGGACAATTTTGCACAGAGTTGGTAGCCACAGAAAGTGTCAGACTCCTCTGAGAAGTGAAGAGGCACTGAATAACAAAGTCTGGCAAAAAAAAGAAGTTTAAAACTGATTAATCATTTTCTGTAGGTACCCAAAGTAAGTTTATATTGACAACAAAGCTGGAATATTCAGTTACTACAGTTGATTCAAGTCTCTCAAAGGCTAAAGGTTCCAACAGTGAAGGAAGAATGTTTCTCCTCCTCCTCCTCCTCCTCCTCCTCCTCCTCCTCCTCCTCCTCCTCATCCCGCCTTCACTTCCTGAATCTCCCAAAGTTTCTGTATCACTACATTTGTATGTATGTTCCTTGACAAACTAAGT
Organism: Phrynosoma platyrhinos; assembly: GCA_020142125.1. Lineage (NCBI taxonomy): Eukaryota > Metazoa > Chordata > Lepidosauria > Squamata > Phrynosomatidae > Phrynosoma > Phrynosoma platyrhinos. The sequence goes on along the minus strand of CM034710.1, from coordinate 90,467,996 downwards.
ACAGGATAAGTCTCACTGAACTTGAAGGACTGAAGATGGACTCACACATGGAGATTTTGATACTGCTATTTACATGCTACATTTATTTATTTATTTATTTAATTCATTACAATGACACTAATCCCAGATCAATCTGGTTAAATACCCTGAAGGCACCAGATCCTATTTGAACTTGGAAGCTAAGTAGGTCAACCCAGGTTAGTACTTGGATAGGAGATCACAAATGGATACTAGGTGCTGTAGGCTATATTTCAAATGAAAAAACCTGGAAGAGCCACCTCTAAGTAACTCCATGCCTAACAAAGCCCTATGAAATCCATGGGATTGCCATAAATCAACAGATGACTTGAAGGCACATGCACACAAACATACCCATACCCACCAGGGGCTTTTATTTGAGAGCTATTTTAGGGCCCTTGAGTGAGAACATACTGTGCCCCCCATACCCCCAAATTCTGTTGCTAATGATTTCTAGATAATCAAAGTTAAAGTGGTCCTTTTAAAAGTAGCCAGAGAAGAAAAGGGGTTAAAATGTGCTTGAATTATGAGACATCAGGATAGGCTACCAACTCTGGCACATTTCTCTGTCAATTATGAAATTTAACTGTTTTTCATTTATGAAGATATGTAATATCATGCAGTAGGAGTTAGATGTTCAAAGACAATTCAAAGGGTCTTTTCATTGAGCTCCTGAGGCTCATTCACACTATGCAACTGTAGTGCTATTATTCCACTTTAACTGCCATGGTTCTATCCTAGGGAGACCTAGAACTGGTAGAATTGCTTCTGAGTAAACATGCATTCAGTTGTACTGCCAGTTTTCTTGCTGTCTTCCATGTGAATGTTTAGGATGCCTAGGTGTTCTGCTTTCCTAGAAGACAAAGGATGTATGTGAAGAAAGTTTAGAGAACAGCCCTCTGTTTCAGAGGTGGACAAAAGCTATGCTGGAATCTACTGGTAGAACTTTGAGTGACTGCAGTAGATCAGCAGTGGCTTCTGATTTCCAAGTATAAACAGCAGCTATGCACTTACCGCCAGATTGGCAGACCTCGGGTATCTAGTAAAACAAAATAAAACAGAATAGTTAATCCTACAAGTCTGAAGCCTCCCAATCCTTGTGCCCTTTGAAGGCATTCTTGGTTTTAAGGGCTGTCCAGTCCAAGTAGAGGACAGCCTTCAAGTTGCTTATCAGCAGTTTAGCATTGGGGCAACAGATTGAACAAGTCCACAGGTCACATGCCCATTGTGTTGTCCACTGTGGTCCCCATACAAGCCCATCAGAAATTTGATATCATCAGGGATCTTTACATATTCCACTAACCCAAGATGCTAGGGTGGTGGGTTAGGGATATCATTCTTCACTAAGGGCCAGCCTGGGGGTGGAGTTGGGATGGGCCAACCACATGCGGGCCACCCCAACTCTGCCCTGACACTGTTGTCATGCTGCACGCCTGACCGCATGGTGCAGGATGTCGGGGCACCCCATTGGCACAGCATGTAGACACGTTGTACTAAAGGGACACAAAAGAACCACAATGGTGGTGCTAAGGGCAGCTTTTTGCCACCCCCAAAAGGACAGGCATTTGCCAGTTCCTTTTTGGGGTTGCAAAATCGGGGATTGGTTGCCATGGCCTCAATCTGCACTCCTCTTGAAGGTAGCAACAAAGAATTTCAGCAATTTTCTTCCCACTGCAAGAAAAACTTCAAAAACCACATGTTTTCAAAGCCTATTCACAACTGGGAAATCATTATTTGCAAAATTTGCATGTGGTTGTTCTGCACTGAAACAGTATTTTCTGTCTCAAAAATAATATTTCAGGGCAGAAATGTTAATTCCTGCACAGGAAATATTGTTTTCAGTGCAGAAAAAAAACCATATAATTGGGGATTTGTTCTGTGCAAATTTGCACATGGTTGATTTGCATAGAAAGCAGCACTTTCTGCACAGAAAACAAATTAATCTTTCTGCAATGAAATATTTTCCACAAAAATACTGTTTTCTGTGCAGAAAATGCTGCTTTCTACACAAATCCACCATGTATGAATTTCATGAACAAATTCTGAATTACAGATTTTTTTCTGCACAGCAAACAATACTTTCTGTTCAGAATTAATATTTCTCTGTTGCATTTTTCCATGCACAAAATGAAGTTTTCTGAATAAAGCAACCACATTCAAATTATGTGCAAATAATCCCAAGCTGTGAGCCAGCGTGACATTGTGGTGTGAATGTTAGACTGTGACTTTGGAGACCAGGGTTCAGTTTTATGAAACCCACTGGGTGACCTTGGGCAGGTCACATGCTGTCAGCCTCAGGTGAAGGCAATGGCAAACCTCTGCTGAACAGATCTTATCAAGAAGCAGCTCAGGCTCCAGGAGCTAAGCAAGGAGTGTAGGACCAGCCCCTCCCTTCTCCAACAGCTGAGCCGCTGGAGCAGAGGCTTCTTAACATCCTTAGCCTCTCCAGAGGCAACGGCAACGGCGCAGGCTCCAGGAGCCAAGCAGGGAGTGTAGGACCAGCCCCTCCCTTCTCCAACAGCTGAGCAGCCAGAGCGGAGGCAACACCAAACTGAGAGTTGGCCTTGGGCAGGGATTTTTTCATCTAGCCCACCCAGCCCTTTATTACCTGACAGCCGCTGTGGTGAGGCTGGAGTTGGGCTGGGGGCTGAGTCTCATGGAGGCTTGTTAGCCTGCCCAACTCTCTTGTCATCAGAGTTAACTAGATCTCTCCAAGTACTGTTATTAAGGACTCCCTCCATGAGCTGTTGGGAAATATGGAGAGGGAGGTTGTTAGGCCGTTTTAACATCCTTATCTTCATTTGTGACCAGGAATGATTTGGGAACCGGAATTGAAGTAGAGCAGGGGAAAGGGAAGTATGGCAGGAACAGAGTGAGGCGATGTTACAAAAGAAGGTGGGATCGATGTTTGGAAGCTATCCCACCTTCTGCTCACCCTGTTTCTCAGAATGGCTTGGAAAGCATACCAGCCATTACATAGAACCTTGCCCTGCTCCTCTGCAATGCCAGGTCAGTTAAGAATAAGACTCACATAATTTATGATCTCCTCCTAAATGAGGATGCTGACTTGGCTTGCTTTACAGAGACCTGACTGGGAGAGGATAGCACCATAACTTGGACGCAGGCCCTCCCAGCTGGGTACTCCATTAGTGAGCAGGTGAGGCAAAGTGGGTGGGTGGGGGGACAGAGTGGCTCTGGTTCATAAAAATAACTTGACCTAGACAAGGATGCCTGTCTGGAACACAGTCCACTTTGAGTGTATGTACCTAAGCCTGCGGACCAGGGATAATTTGGGTATTTTGCTAGTATACTGACCACCCCGTTGTCTAGCAGACTCCCTAACCGAGC
>CM034710.1:90444136-90461824 GCA_020142125.1 Phrynosoma platyrhinos | reverse complement strand
GCGCTCCAAGGAGGTCTTCCCCGGAGAGCTGGCTTGGGAAGGGATGACAGCCGCGGCAAGTGACAGCTGCGGCTGTATTGAGCATGTGCAAAAACATCATTGCTTGGTTATGTATGGGATTTTCTCACTTGTGTGTGAACGGCAAATACGGTTCCCGGGAGCACTTTCCTTAATTGCGCGATGATGCTAGTTGCGTCTAATAGCCATTTGCGTATTGTGGAGTTTCTTTCGGTTTATTACTGGATTTATTCTTATTTCACTTTATTATCGCTTTGTGGCCCACATGTGATAAGGTCCATGGATTTAAATACATCACCTTTTGTTCTGGACCTTCCTGGAAGATCTGAAGCTCTGTTTGATGCTGGGTGGTTGTTTGAAATGTGTCCTACTCTGCTGCCCAGAACTGCTGCCAGTCACTCACTTTGAGGACAAAACAAGATGCCCAATCATAGGACTAAGGCTGGGCACCTCATTCTCACCTCAGAGTAAAGTGATCCCAGTAACACTGGGTGCACTGGATAGATCAGTGGTATGAACTTGATGTCAGCTGCCCAGCATCGGAACAGAGAGCCTTCATAATGTTTGGACAGGATTTGGGCAGCTCTGGGGCCAGGATACTTCAGGGTGCCCTGTGCCAGCACAGACAGGACCTCAACAAAGGTAGAAGAATGCAGTTTAAATCTAAGATTCTACCACAGTGTTGGACAATTTGTGGCCTTCAGGATATTGTTCATAATTTCCAGTTATTGGATTCCAGCTCCTGTCATTCCTCACCTCTGACTATGTGATGACCTGTGGCCCTTTAAATATTGTTGCACTTCAGCTCCCATAAGCCTTAGGTAGAATGGCTAGTAGACAGGGATAATGGGAACTGACCTCCAACAACTTCTGTAAGACTTCACTGCCCACTTCTGCTGCAATCTCCCCATATTTCTTTACCGTGTGAACTGCTTATGACTGTCATATAAGTGTTGTTAGTGCTGTCGTGTGCAAGGGCACCAACAAGGCCATTAAAAAGATATGCAGTAGTTATTAATAGATTCTAAATCTGCTTGCTTGCTAGTCTTTGCTTGACATAAAGAGATGAGAGTTCTATCCCATAATCCCCTCCCTTTCTTCTATTAAAATCTGGTAATTGAAAACCTATCTTGTTCTTACAGAATGGTTTTGCTGTTGTAAGGCCCCCAGGCCATCATGCTGAAGAATCAACAGCCATGTAAGTACCAGGGAATATTGTCCATCTTGGAGCACTAGGGTTACTGGCAATCACCTGCATTGTGCATGTCTCTGAGGAGCTCTAATTGTTAGCAGATGACTGCAGAGGCTTTTGAGGTACTCCCAGAAGTAGATTTATGGTCTCAGACATCATATAGCTTTTTCAAAAACATGCACATGCGCAGCACACACCACACATTCATACACAAATGCCCTTAACATTATTTATAACTGTTTTCCTGTCTGATGTGCTTTGTAAAATTTCTGTTCTTCTCTATTCCACAGGGGGTTCTGCTTTTTTAATTCGGTTGCAATTACTGCCAAATACTTGAGAGACAAGCTAAATATAGGCAAGATATTGATTGTAGATCTGGTATGTATATTCTTGGCAAGCCTTATCATTTTAGTTCATCTAGATAAAAGGTAGGGGTGGGCTCAGGGAGAGAAGGAGGAAGAAATAAAGTTTGTATTTTTTTATTTTATATGTTAAGCTTTCCTGCCTTTAATACTTAGAAGTAATAAAGGTGTGTGTTTTTCCTCTGAATTTGGGAACTCATTAAATCCAGGATGGCAGGACTGGAACCATAAACATGTATGTTTCAGTTTAATGGTGTTAACTGCAATTTTAATGAGAAGAAGGGGCAGATCAGGGTGACTTTTATGGTCCTTAAATGAATTGATACTTCCACTGTTAAAATGACCCAACAAGTACCCAAGTTTACTTTTCCCTACAGAATATAAATTTGAAATACTTAAATTATGTGGCTTTGGTTTGGTAACCAGTTTGGTTTTCCTTCTTAAACTAACAACTTGGCTAGTTTTGCAACATGGGGAATTTTTTAAAAAACAGATCAACAAGATCTTTCCCCTCCAGGCTTTGAAATCATGTATGCTAGTACAGCATGATTTTCATGCAACTGAACTAATACAACAATAAAAAGACAAGCTCTTCAGATGAGATTAATCCTTTACTGAATATGAGAGTCTTAGATAAATGATTGGTTCATATGCATTTGTCCTTTGGCATGTTGTCTATCCATTTTCCTATGAATAATGAATTGAGCTTCAGCCTCCTGCTTCAGGAACAGCTTCATACACAGTCCTAAAAAAAAGCTAAAGGCTGATTTATGAGCCCCATTTTTTTGTTTTCCTACTTTTGGGAGGAGGTGTAATAAGTTGACTGGAAGAAAGCATAGACAGGAAATGAACCCTGGCATCCAAACCTAACCTGTTACATCTGCATTTAATTAATTTTTGCAGGTGATAAAAGATTTAAAGATGAAATATGTTAAATATTTTTAAGCCATGCACTTAATAGTTTAAATCTTAGTCATATCAGCACTTATAATTAAATCTTATCATGAAGTCATGGCCTTAGCATTTAGCACTTTTCTCCCCAAGTGAAACATGTGTCACAATCATCGAAGATGGTGCATGAAAACAATAGCTAATGATTTAGATCTGAGAATAAGTATGTAGAATCCTTTTTAGAAATACTTGTATTATTGCATGTAATAGAATTAACACAAAGTCACAACCATGCACTGCATAAGCTGTTTTTGTCTCTAGTGAGAATTCCAGTGTATGAAGAAAAAATAATAACAGGAGACTTTGGGGGGATGCAGACGGGTGGCTGTGGGCCACCCTAGGAAGTGGCGGATTGGGGCCAAGGCTGCCCCATGCCTCGGCCCTGATCCTCCCTTTTGCTGCCTGGTAAAGGAGCACTAAAATAGCGCTCCTTCCACAAGCTGTGAAAGGGGCGCCCAAAGAGCCGTTATGCGGATCTTTTCCATCTCTCCCTGCTCAGCGTGTCCGGACGCTGAGCCAGAAGGATGTCATCGGAGTGCTGTCATGTGGAAGGGCGGGCACTCTGATGACATCCTCAGAAAGGGGATGGGGCGCCCAGCATCTGCTGCCCCTCCCCTTCCTTGGCTTGAAGATGGCACAAAGCGCCGTCTACAAAGCCCCTAAGGGGCGAAACAGACAGTCAAAATAAGCAGGGTTTCGGCTGACTTCCAAGTAGGGCATTTAGATGATGCAATCCTTGAAGCCAGCTGGAAACCACTGTCAAGCCAACCAACAGAGAGAAAAGCCAGACTAAAAAGGAGCTTAATTTGTCTGCTTCTTCCCAGTAAATGCACACGTTCACTCGTATGTCTAAATGTAGTGCCGCCAGGGTGGCTCTAAAAGAGTGCTCTATCCAAAGCCTAACCCTAATTGTGAATATAAATGCCTGTTGCAGGAATGCATTTAAAAGGGATGGAGCTGCCATATCCAAGCAGTGGGGGTGATAATGCCCGAAAGAGAAAGTGTGACACCTCTCATGGAGATGAGTACAACATGCACAAAACAGTCAAAGAGGGGGCATGGGATGAAGGGGGATGAGGAAGGCAAGATTGTATCTTGCTGGCATCTGCATGGGCCCACCTCTGCTCTGATGCCCTGTGTCAGTGAAATGCTGCATATGTGAATGTGTGCAGGTTCACAGGAATGGCCATGCAATGGGATGGCAGTTGCTGGTGGTTTGCTCCTGAATAGGTGCGCAGGGATGGTGGGAAGAACAGTAAAAAAACCCAAAAGTACCCAGCAGCACAGCTTGAAGCTGCACTATGTGGTCATGACATGCACACTCCAACTGCCTTGGGAGCGGGCAGTGCAGTTGTGGGATTTCAATGCGGCTTTGGACATGGCATCTTCAAACCACTTTTTCCTGCCCCCAAGCAAGAGAGAATGAGAGAGAGAGAGAGGGAGGACATGGTGCAGTGGTTCAAGTGTTGCATTAGTATGCTGGGGCAACAAAGTTTGAATCCCTGCTCAGATGTGGAAACCCACTGTGTGACCTTGGGCAAGTCACACTTTCTCATCCTAAGAGGAAGGAGATGAACAAATTTTGCCAAGAAAATCCTATGATAGGGTTGCCATAAGTCCACTTGAAGGCACATAACAACAGCAGCAGCAGCAGCAACAACAACAACAACAACAACAACATACCTTTTTGTTATTTCCTGGAGCCACTGAGAGTTCCAATACCCCACTCCCAAATTCCCCAAATGGAACCAGCCTTCTGAAACAACAGTACATCACTTCTGTATCATGGTTCAGAGCCATCATGGGACATTTTTTTGTTCCAAAAGGTTACATTGGTTGGTACAAAGAGGATCAGTGGTGAATGCCATAACTTTATTGGGTCTTGTTGTAGTGGTAGCACTTGTTGTTCTGGCTGTTGTTTGTTTGTAAGAACAAAAAACGTTTTGCACAGCAAGTAGCAGAAAACTGGGGGCAACATTTACAATTGTGCACAAAACAATGTGGCAATGCAGAAACCTATGTGGTAGATCTGGTTCTGTGTGCATTGTACATCAAAATGTGAACCTAAAGGACCAGAATGTTGTTTCCTGGTGTTAAACCTGTGATGTGAATGTAAAAAATTAAGCAGAAAAACAATGCACGTTGTTGGTTTTTATTTTGGTTTTTATTTTTGTTATTCTTGCTGTTGTATTTGCAATACTTGGGAAATTTGAAGTATGGTCCTATGGTCCTGTCATGTGCAAGATTCTCTGCACCAGTGCTAAGGATGATGTCAAGTTTCTGCAAGCATATGTTCAACCCAAATTAAATTTTACACCTTTGGCAGCCTTGTTTTAAATTATGTACAGCACCATGTACTTTTGATATTATTAAATAAATAAATAAATAAATAAATAGCAACAGATGCACCAATGGGATTCTATCTGTAGGAATAAAAGCTCATCTAGCAACATCAGCAGATGTGCCCATAGCATACTTCCATAGTATCATCCACCAATTGTGAGGTTACTCACCATCAATAACCTACAGTAGCCATGTGGGGAAAACCTTGTTTCAACACAGTGATAGCAAAATAACACATAATATTACTCAGCATCAACCCACAATTCAGAACCAGGTAAGCATAAAGGAATTTCAGGGATCTATACAGTGTAGACCACCATGATACAGAGTGCAGGGAGGTAGCAAATTGTCATAAATGAGATTTTTGGCTAAGATTTGAACTTGCTGAGACTATAAAGGTGAAATTTTATAAACAACTATCTCTTTGTGAGACAAACAACCAGGAAGGTAGGGCTGAAGTGAAGGAATGTCATTCCAATCAGAACAATGAACAATCTCTACAGATTAATGACAAGAAAGTGTGGAAAACCAATAGTTTCCTTAGCAAAAGGATTCAAATCCCACTGTGGGATTAACTCCCATGCAGGCATTGGACCCTGGGACTATGTGAAAACTCTAGACACAAGAAGATAAGCACCAGTAGTAGTAGGGGCTAACAGTTTAGAAAAAAAGAGCAGTGGCAATGGGAAAGTGGAGATTTGGTTCCATGTCCAGTTAGGGGGGTTGCAGACTGCCAGAAATAGTGCAAATTGAGTCCACTTTTAGGGTTAGGGTTAGGGTTAGGGTTAGGGAATCATGGGAACTGTATTTTATTGTGGCACCAGAGCTCTCTGACTGAGAAAGCTCAATGTCTCAGGAAAAAAAACCAATTACCATGATCCCCTAGCACTAACCCTAACCCTAAAAGTGGGGTCAATTTGCACTATTTCTGGCAGTCTGCAACCCCCCACAGTTAAATGAGTACTAAGTTTACTACTTTGCATGCTTTAATGGCCACAGTAGTTTATACAAAAGGGAAAGGAATAACAACCAACCAACAATTTCATTCATTTCATACCTTTCCCCCAATATTGGGACTTAAGATGGCTCACAAAAATTTTAAACCAGAACAGATTTAAAACATTTGAAAACATCAGTAAAATATATTGACATATTTTAAAAATGTTACGTAGAATAAAAAATAAGTATGTAGAAGAATCCAAACTTTGTATTCCATAGAGAAATCCCTTGGCTAAAGAGAAACAGGTGAAAGACAGATTCATAGTAGAGCCTTTGTAATCCTCCAGGAGACTGTCCCAGAGCTTGGAAAAGTTACTGTGTAAGACAACAGCTCCCAGAATCCCTATCAAGTGTGTCCAGAAGAGTAGCTTTTCTTAGCTCTGATTAGGCTGGTGACTGCATGTGGTCATGATAACATCGGCCACATTGATATAAATGATTGGATTACCTTGGCTAGGTTTTATGGATTCGTGGCAAGGTTCAATTCCATTACAGACTGAAAGGTTCATCTGAACCCTATCCTGTATTACAGCTGAGACAGCCTCAGTTGCACTAGCAGAGTTAGAATTCTGGTACATGTTTGCATATGTATCCTGCAGCAAGATCTGAAACACCTATACAGAAGCCCAAACAGTATTGCTACACTCATGTATGCACATACTTTTTCCACCAGCATAGCTTTCTGCCCACAGAGAAGAATTCTGAACTGATTAAATTCTATGAAAAGTATAAGATCCTTGGCAGGATGTTAAATTTCTTATTTGTCCTTAAGTTCTGGTTACAGTCGTAGTGAATACCATGTACATGCCACACACATGGTCTCAGTCTTTTATTCAGGACCAGTTTGTTCATCTAATCCTATTTTACATGTGAATTTGAATGAAGGGGATTCAGATGTAGAAATACCTGAGATCTTTGGCCCTATCCTTGTTGTCCCTGTATTGGGCACATGAATACCTACAAGGGAGAGCTTACATGTATAGACCTTTACATGCACTGGCTGTTCATAAAAAGCCAAATTTTGGTTGCTGATCTTGTTGTATAGTCAGATTATCCAACACAGATTAGGATTCCTGCTTTAAGCAAAGCAGCTTTATTTATATACCGCTTCATACCACGTTATCAATAAATCTACAACTCTACCACACTGTCTCTCTTTTAGGACATTTCCTTCAACATTATTCAGTGAGGTACATTGGTCTATGCTCCATGACTCTATTTCTGTAAAACACAGCTGAACACAAAGGGGCAAAACATAATAAGAAACAAATAGACAATATTTATTTTTCAGCATTTTGGAAAGCTATAATGAATTGGGTGAGGGCAATTTGCATGAAGAAGTTGCATGTGTTTAGACATGCGTGGCTGCATATATATCATCCCAAGGGAAAGACAGGGCACAAATAAATAAATAAATAAATAAATAAGGCAAATGGCAAGCTACAGGAAGTTTATATGTATCTTTATTTTTTATTTTTATTTCTGAAATTGTTGCCAAGGCATATCAAAAACCTGAGACAATCTTGGAAACTCCTCGTTTCCTAGATTTAGGAATTATGAGCTCTGGAAATAAAATTCAGGCATATTGTTTCAATTTACTTCCCTGTTTCTGATGTTTGGGGAAGGGAGTTGTGGCCTTCCAGATATTAGTAGATTTCAATTCCCATCAGCCCTAGTCAGCATTACTAATGGTCAGAGATGATACCTGGGAGATTCTTTGATTTCTAATCCCAAAAATCTCATCACCACCACCACCAAGCTATGCTCTTTTTAGGATAGAGAAGTCATGCTTCCCATATTGGTCATAATTGTAATTTAATCCTTGACATCACTTGGCCAGTTACATGTCCAACATCTGATGTCCTAAAAGCAGGACACTATAATAATAAGCAGAGAGATTCTCAGGCTTGTAGGGATCTTTCCCCATTGTTGTCAGGCTGGTAAATAATACCCAGCAAGAAAACAGCTAATTCACCAATTCAGAATTTGACTTGCCATATTAAATCAACTTTAAAATAGTTAGATTTTGAGGTAGACAAATTAATATATTTTTCTGGATCCTAGTGTGTGTAAACCAGGATCACCTGATGGTGAGAAAATGTTAGGAGCTTCCTATAAGAGCAGGAAACTTTTTCTATTAAGAATGGAATGAAAATTTATCAATTTACTGATTGGAGTCAAATCTGGAATTCCCAAATCCTTGAGATATTTGGATAGGAGGAAAAATGGCACACTGAAATTTCCTGCAAGTCATAGGATACTTTTAAAAATTCCGAGCACAACATAAATTGTGCAGTGTTTGAAAACTGTGCAGAAGGTTGTGAAACTATGCAGCTATCCTATAAAAACCTACACTTGCCGTCTTTTCCTTATGAACAGAAAAATGCACAGCTTTCTGAGGAAGAAAACCCTGATTAGCTTATGTTGTTTTTTGCTGTGCTCATTTCCAGGTCCATCTCACCACCCAGTGGATGGCAAAAAACCCAGATGATTGTGTCCCATATTATTCAATGGTGGTGATGTGTGCATGTCCACTTCAGTGCATCCATGTGCAAACACCACCATTGTATAATACAGGCTGTGGTAAATTACAGGTGGATTGCCAGCCTGCCAACAGGAAGAATCCATTGTACATCCATATTCATATTTATTTATTTAATAAGTATAGTATGCATAATAACTATCATTAATAAATATACAGAATAATACTTTTTTTTCATATCCCAGCTCTGCAGTATCTTTTGAAAGTGATGATTACCACAAATGTACATAGTATTCCCAGTATGGTTGCACCATAGATTTTCATGATCGATTTCTATTTTTGATCCATGCTAGAGATTATTAGGAAAGTGACAGGGTGCCATAAGCCAATATAGAAGTAGGCAAGTAGTGGAGTGTCTTCTTCTGGAGTAGATAAAGAGGAATGTGACTGCAGAGCAGTTAACTAGGAGAAACATGAGATGAAAGTGGTGATAATGTGTATTATCTGAAGAAAGGGGAAGTTGCCATGTAATATTTAAAGCACTTTAAAATTAATGAGTTGGATCCAGATTTAGTCCTTCTGCATCAAGCATGTGTTTTTTTTTTTTTTTGATCTATTGATTGATTTTCTGCCCTTTTTGGAAGACTTGCATAGCTTAGAAGTTGCTCCAAAGTTGCAAGAAGTGACATTTTAAAGAGTTGGTGACACACAAACTCATAATAATAACTACATCCAGATTACATTTGACTTCATTATATTTGGAAATCTTTGAGTGATATATTACAATGATTACCTGTAAAATTAACTATTACCTCTCCATGGGAACAGGTTTCACTGAACATACTAATGAGCTCACCATGAATTTTAAAATTCCCTCAAATATGTTTTGCGGTTTCACTTTCCCAGGAGCCATACTCCTTAATGAAATAACATAATCTCATTTCAGCATTAATGTGAACATATCAATAATAGTCTAATAATATTATGGATTCATAAAACATCCCATGGGATTACAGTGTAATTCCAACCCAAAATAACTGAAACTGAATCTTAGCTTGGGCAAAACGTAGATTGCTAGAGCACTTGCATTTCATTATTTTGGAAGACCCATATTCCCACTGAAGAGAAATGCATTTAATGATATCAAGCAAGAGATCTAAGAATTTGAGGTCACTCACTCCCTTCTTTATTTGGTGTGTGGTTTTGTAAAAGCTATAGTAGCCATGTAGGCATGTGGAAAAGAGGAATAAATATATTCTATTAGTAAACTGATTGAATTGTAGACATAGACTTGGGTTTTGGAGGGGAAAAAAGGTATCTAGAGCATTCAGTGCTAACCAACATATGACAACAGATATGGAAAACAAAATGAAGGCCAACAGATTGGAAGCAATTAATATACATCTCCATCCACAAAAAGGGAGACACAAGAGACTGCATCAACTATAGGACCATAACATTGATCTCACATGTGGGCAAAATCATGCTCAAAATTCTGCAACATAGACTCCAACCATACATGGAGAGAGAAATCCCAGCAGTCCAAGCGGGGTTCAGGAAAGGAAGAGGCACGAGGAACCACACTGCAAACATATGATGGCTAATGGAGCACACCAGGGAATTCCAAAAGAAAATCAGCATATGCTTTATAGACTATAGTAAAGCCTTTAACTGCACAGGTTATGGAATGCCCTTAAAGACATGAGAGTGCCAGCACATCTGATAGTCATAATGAGGAATCTGTATTCAGGACAAGAGGCTACTGTCAGAAAAGAACATGGGGAAACAGAATGATTCCCAATTGACAAAGAGATTAGACAAGGCTGTATCCTTTCATCCTATCTATTCAACTTGTATGCAGAACATATTATAAGAAAAGCAGGCTTGGACACAGAAGAAGGAGGAGTGAAAATAGGAGGAAGGGATATCAACAATCTAAGATATGCAGATGGCACCATAGTACTAGCAGAAAACCTTACAGACCTGGAACACCTACTAAGGAAGATCAAAGAAGGAGGTGCAAAGGTAGGCTTAATGTTGAACATAAAGAAACAAACATAATGACCATTGAGGACCTTCACAACTTCAACCTAGACAATGAAGAAATAGACATAGAAAAAGGATGTCCATACCTGGGATCAAACATTGATAGAAATGGGGACTGCAGTCAGGAAATCAGAAGAAGACTAAGAATGTGGAGGGTGGCTATGAAAGAACTAGGAAATATTCTAAAATGCAAAGATATACAACTCAGCATGAAAATTAGAATAATACAAGCCATTGTATTCCCTATTACCATGTATGGATGTGAGAGCTGGACAGTTAAGAAAGATGATATGAAGAAAATCAATGCATTTGAGATGTGGTGCTGGAGAAGAGTGCTGAGGATCCCATGGACAGCCAAAAGGACAAACAAATGGGTTCTAGAGCAGATCAAGCTGGAAATCTCCCTGGTAACCAAGATGACCAAACTGAGGTTGTCGTACTTTGGACACATCATGAGAAGGGAGGACTCTTTGGAAAAAACAATAATGTTGGGAAAGGTGGACTGAAGTAGGAAGAGAGGAAGGCCACATGCTAGATGGATGGACTCTATTAAGGAGGTCATGAGGATGGAGTTGCAGGAATTAAGCAAAGCAGTGGAGGACACAGGGTCTTGGAGATGTCTCATCCATAGGGTCGCCATGAATTGAGATTGACTTGAGGGCAGTTAACAACAACAACATCATCCTGTTAGTTACAACTAGAATAGACCCACTTAACTAATGAGTGTACTCTAGTTGGAACAAACCCATAGAATTCAAATTTGAGTATCATTTTATTGACCTGCATATAAGTTAGAAAAAAATGTAGTTCTAACATGATATTTGCCGTGTGATCTTCCCAATTTGTTAGTATAGGCTTGGATCCAAATTAATCAAATGCAACTGGGCTGATATCAAAACTATCCTTCCTAAAGTACCCCTTCAGCCATCTAAAAATGCCATGCAGGGCCAGGGGGCCTTGCTGAATATGATGTTGGGCTGCCAAAGAATGCCAAGTAGTGGAAGCTATATCAGTCGAAGGAAAAAATAAATTACCTCTAAGGGCCTCTGGAAGCAGAGATGGGGAGGGGCAGTCCTGATGCGCTGCACTGGAAGGGGCGAGAAAGAGCCATGCACCGGCTCTTAGGGCACCCTTTTGTCACCCCTGAAAGGAGCGGCATTTTGCTGCTCTTTTGGGGGCGGCAAAAGGGAGGATCAGGGCCACAGTGTGTGGTAGCTGCAGCCCCGATCCTCCACTTCCCGGGGCTGCCTAGAGCTGCCTGTCTGCAGCCCCCCTAAGTATTCCTTGTCAAAAAAAAAACCTCTATAAAATCCATGGAGTTGCCATAGGTCAACAGGCAGCTTGTAGGCATGTACTCGCAGTCTACAAGAACCAGAAAGTGATTCAGCCATAATAACATTGTCATCGTGTTCATCCACCTTAGACCATCATTCATCTGAAGAAAATCCCAAAGTGAGAGAGTATCTTCCAGCTGCTGGGCCAGATGCTAAGTGAAAAAAGTCCAGAGTTATTAAGACAGACATAAAACCGAAGCCTCTTTTGACTGAGGGACTACAGCATTAATGTTGAAATCCACCAGAACAAGAAGTCGGGGTAATCCAGTGCCAAGCCTGAGTCAGATCTGGGTAGCTCAAAAGGGGGAATTGTAGCTATTTGGTGATGGTACACCAGCAGAACCCCTGCACTTTCCCAGCTGCCTAACTGCAGTCAGAGGTGACCCAAGAAATCCAGCCACTTGAGGTGGGAAACAAAGTACTGCTGCATCATGCAAAAACCTATCCACTGTCCATTAATGAAGGAGGCAATGATGTTCTGCCCTCAGCCCAAACCTAGAAAGAGTAGGATGAGAATGCAGCATGGTATTTGGACTAACTCCCCTCCCCAGAAATAGAAGGCAGTGACTCTCTATCAGGAGAAGAAGATGCATCTTCAGCACTCCTGCCATGACAGAGCAGCCGCCACCGCCACCGCCGCCACCTCCTCCTCCTCAGTTTTTTATTGATGTAAAATACCTTGATATTAAAAAGAGAAGTATAAAAAACAAAACATAGTTTAACACATATTAACAAATAATTAAATAAGGACAGATAAACAATATAATACATTTAACATACAGTAAAACATATAACAAAAAACTTCCATGACTCTTTTTTTCCTTCTGTTAAGTTTGAAAAACTTATTACTTCCATATATTTTGTCACTTATTTCTTATCCCCCAATTATAAATTATACATTTATGCAATAATTACTGAGTACTTAATCTCAATGCAAGCCTATTATAAATTAATCTCCCCATTTGTGTCCAGAGGAGGATGACCAAAATGGTGTCACTGGCAGCTCTCAAGGTGCTCAGCATGGTGAGCAGCACGAGTCTTTGCAAGATAGAGGGAGAGAAGTGATGAATACTCTAGCCCCTGAAGTGAACACCTCAGCCAGTCTTAAGGCTGCACTGGGTCTGACTGAATTAGGATGCATTCAAGATAAGCTAATAATAATAATAATAATAATAATAATAATAATAATAATAATAAATTTATTTATATCCCGCCCTTTGGGAATCCAATCAGGGCGGCTTACAACAATAAAACCATACAATATATCCCAAACATAATCCCTCCCCCCCTGCATCCCAAACATAATCCCCCCCCTGCATGTAACCTGGATGGATCATGAAAACTGGATCCTGGGTTGACAATCTGGTGAGACAGAACCTTTGGACACTTCTGCCACTTTTAGTTCACTTACCCAGGTGTAGCTTGCTGTATCATGGAATCGTAGGACATGGTGGCTCAAGTGGTTAAGACACTAATTCTGTTGATTGCAAGATCAGCAGATTGGGAGTTCAAGGCCCAGGTGCTGTGTGATGGGTTGAGCTCCCATCATTAGTCCCAGCTTCTGCCAACCTAACAGTTTGAAAGCATGCAAATGCAAGTAGGTAAATATGTACCACTTTGGTGGGAAGGTAAACAGCATTCTGTGCAATCATGCTGGCCACATGATCACAGAGTAATCTCTGACAACGCTGGCTCTTTGGCTTAGTAACAGAGATGAGCATTGCCCCCTATGGTCTGACATGACTTGACAACGTCAACAGGGAATACTTTTACCTATATCATGGAATAACCAGGTAGGTAGAGCTGGGTGAGAAAGACATCCAAGTCTTCTCTCCACCAAGTTCATGTAATACAAACCAGATGAAGACTCAAATCCAGGATGACTAATGTTTTCCATACAAATGACTTGGCATTAAAAAGCAGGATGTTCAGGCTGCAAAGTCTGTTTTCACTGTCACTATGACTTGTTGGTTAGACTGTAACCTGCATGTAACCTGGATGGATCGTGAAAACTACCTTCCATTCCCTGTAATGGCCAGGTTAGATCCACCTATTTTCCTCTGCCAGTAATTACCCGCATTACTGAACCATTCCAGGAGTTTTCATTCAGTCCCCACATTTTTAGCATGCAGTAATTTCAGTTCAGCATTTAGATATATAGTTTGGGCATTCAAAGAGAGGGGGCAGACAAATTTGCCAAAGGATATAAACACAGCAAATATAAGAGTCCCAGTTGTGAGTGATTTTCAACGTCTCATTCTCTCCAGTACTAGAAATTTGGGGTCCATTTTTCCTTTCTCCAAAATACATCCTTGAGGTCTGCTAGTGCAGCAGTAAAATAAAATGCAAAATGTAAAAGGCAGTGCAATCTTGCACTTTCCAATTTCCTGTTGCATCATGGCATTTCTCATTTTTGTTCTCTGTCTCTCACACACAATAAACCTCCCTCCCATCCCCACTCCACTCCACAGGAAAAAAACACCCTCAGCTTCCAAGCTTATTGGCTTGCTCTGATGACAACAGCAACCCTTTAGATGGGGCTACATTATGACAGTAACCATTGAAGCTAGAGGATCCAAAATTATTAGGTTAGTGAATCCACTTTGGATTTTAATCCAGACTTTAAAGAAGCTATCTTCATAACTCTGTTGTCTACCTGCTAAAAGGACCTGCTGTTTTCAGATGTGGTAAAGAGCACCCTATCCACTGCCAGTATTGAACAAAGGCCCCACTGCCAGACAGACTCTGTACATAGAATGGGAATGTGTGTGTGTGTGGGGGGATTTTGTCCTATGTTTCAGGAAGCCAAATGCATAAAGCCAACCATCGTATTTCAGGTAAAAGCCCTATCCCGCTTAAATACATCATCACTCTGTCCAAGTGCTTCATGCTCCAAACCCTAAATTGTGACAACAATCAAGAATGCCTTTGTTAGTGCCCATTTTCCTTATCTAAGGATCTCTATGCTTTTAGGAACAGGGAATAATCTTCATGATCATTTGAACTTCCTACAAGGATGAAACTACAGACTGCTACAATGACAATGATTTTACTAGACACCTGGACTGCAGTTCTTTGAAGGCACCTGAAAGATTCCAACCAGTGTCACCACCCAGTTTGTGACCTCAGAGCACATAGATAGATAGAATGTATGCACTGCTGTATGGTGACAAGGAATGGTTCTGATAACAATGGGCAATAAATCTGCTCTGTTGTTTAGGCTGAACTAAATGGAACTATCCAAAATGCTGAATAATATCCTCTATATGAAATAGGTTCAGTATTGTGGGCAGTGCCTGTACAGTTTGGTTTAAAAGCCAGAGCAGATGATCACACTGACATTGAAGTCATCCACTAACACTTTTCACTACCTTTCACATGTCCTCTGCTTATTCCATGGAAAGATTTTAGTCCCCACTCATTAGTAAGATGCATTCACTCCAATACTCATTCACTAACAAAAGTCCCAAAATTCAGGAGTATCCCATTGCTGCATTCTCCACTACATTTCTAGAGTTGAAGTCTGCATTCTGTATAAAAGTGCAGACTTCTGAGTGCAGGCTGCAACTCCAGAAATTCCTAAGAATTGCCCCTAAAGAAGACCAATTGGTGATAAGACCAAAACAAATTGGACATTTTACAAAATAAAAGTTTTCCACCATCGCACGTAGGATTTTGTCTCCTTTCATTCTTCCACTGTGAATACATACTTTCCAATTTTTTGTTCTATTTAAGTCCAGGAAAGGCCACAACCAGCTGAGCAGTTAACTATGAACAAATGAAAACCTCTTTCTAATCTCAAAACCCATTTTTCATGGGAGTATGTTTCATTGTTTTCTTTTAAAAATGGATATGCTTCTTAAGGAAGTATGTTTAGCACTGCAGCTTTATAAGGTATATAGAAAATGTGAGTGCTAATATGTAGCATGTACATAGTTACATAGCATTGTGGGTATGGGTTGATCTTTTTGGCACTTCAGCTGTTCCTTGCCAAAGGATTTGTGATGCAGACGTTCATCAAAGTGATCTGCCAGTATGTATCCGAAAGGATGAATGGCACTCATGGCCTTTGGAGGCCCAGGCTGCTCAAAGCTAATGAGATCATATTCTTAGATCGTCAGCTGCGGCCGTCATGATTTTATGAACATGAAGTATGAAGCCTTTTCTGCATCTGGGTTGCCTTTTGATGTGGATCTTGCTGCTGAGGGACTGCTAACTGAACTGAACATTTCAAGGAAGCCAATTTACTCAGCTGGTTGCAAACCCTTTGACCTCTATAGTAGAATTTGGCAAATCAACTAATACACGAATGTTTTAGTGTTCTTTCAAGAATGGCAAAAATGCTCCATAGCCCATAGATCCTTCTGCAAAATACTAGTTTGTATTTAAAACATTCATCTTTTTTTAAGGCCAATGAGACTAGTTAATTAAGCCTAAGGGGTTATGAACTGTTGGCAGTTAATAAGTCATAAAATTCCTCCATAAAACAGGATGCTAGATTCCATCACTGAGACAAGGAGTACAAAGAGCCGGTGTATAATATTTAATTGTACAAAAGGACTGGGATTTCTCACTGACTGCTCATCTGGAGTCTCAAGGGCATGCTCACTGTGGTTTCCTGATTTTTAGAAGCCAGTTTAAAAAATGAGTGTATTAAAGAGTAATTTGCCTGAAAGTTCAGGACATTTGGGGTGGGGAAGGGTGGGTGGAAAGGGGAGAGGGAGAAAAGGAAGGAAGGAAAGAAAGAAAGAAGGAGGGAGAAAGACAAAGAGAGAGTGGGAGAAGGAAAGAAGAGAATGCATTTTTTAAACAAAAATAAAAATAAAAATGGGGCTCTTGGCACACTGGCTTGGACATGATTGCATTTGTCATCTGTTTTCTTTCCCCTTTAGGATGTTCACCATGGCAACGGTACACAGCAGGCTTTTTATGCTGACCCCAGCATCCTGTACGTCTCCCTCCATCGCTATGATGAAGGCAACTTCTTCCCTGGCAGTGGAGCCCCAAATGAGGTTAGGTTTATTTCTTTAGAGTCCCACTTTTTTATTTGTATCTTTTCAGGTAATTGCATTGCATGATTACCCCTAATTTTCTCATCTTCCTCTGGTGCTTTAAATTGCCCTAGATTACCAAATAGCCCACTGAGACAGAGAGGAGGCGGGTGGGTAGAACAAGTGCATAACCCAGAACAGTCCTTGTCAAGCAGGGCTAGGTTGATTTGACATGTTGTTTGATTCCCCCCCCCTTCTCTCCCTTTTTCTCAAAAGGAACTTTTTTGTATGTTTTCTTATTATGATTCCCTCCCTGTTTTTCCTTTTCATCCTCCCTCTGGCACTTGCCCCTCCTTTCCTCCCTCTTTACAGGTTGGAAGTGGCCCTGGTGAAGGTTATAATATAAATATTGCTTGGACAGGTGGCCTGGATCCCCCCATGGGAGATGCAGAGTACCTCACTGCATACAGGTTGGTTCTCATTTCCTCCTAAAAAAGTGCCAAACAGAAGTAACAGGCTGATTGCTGAAAGAGTTCCAACTCTAGCAATCTTGAAAAGCCATAAACTTGACTTGTGGTAGAATTGGCTTAAAGTTAAAAAAAAAAAAAAGGTAGTGGTGGTGGAATCTCTTGTTTGCAGACTTCATTGGTTTTAATAAAGCGTCAATGTTAATATTGTTGGCCACACACAAGCCAATATTAATATATTAATTCAGTTCCTGAAATAATGATAAAGGAGCTTGGATTGTTGGGTTGTTGTTGTTGCTTTCAGCTTGGGAACAATTAAAGACCTTTCAAATTCAAGGAATATAATGACGCATGCAAATTAGGAGTAAAAAAGAAAACATATTGGGAACTATGTCCTAAAAAGCATTCAGAGTGCTGATGTTCCAGTGGTTTCTCCATAGATTGTTTCTGTGCAGATGACCTTGCAATTTCATGTCACCCAAACAAACTTGCTGTTGTGTGCC
>CM034710.1:90405288-90433135 GCA_020142125.1 Phrynosoma platyrhinos | reverse complement strand
AATACCACCCATCCTTTAAGAAATAAGAGTTCTTCTTATTTTAGACTGAGGTTGCCTATCCCTGCTATAGCTGGTCAGAGTGGTTTCCAGGTCAGCTAGAAGGAGCAAGCCAATGCCCTGGCTGGCTCAGCAATATTCTCATACAATCACAACTGGTGGGAGCTTATGGGTGATATATTTGAGACATTTCTGCCTCTAGCATTGTAGAATGAGGATAAAACCCAGTCATGTTCATCTCAGCTGGTGAGAAGGATGTATAGGGTCAGGTGTAGCTTTTTAGTATCAGTGTTTTACCCAGTAACTATGAGTTGCCCAGTTCTAATTATGTCACTTTATAGCAGCTTTTGAAAACAAGATTCCAGCTTGTAGAATAAGTATGTGGGTTTTGCTGCAACAGGTCTAAACCTTAACAGCATTACAACATTGCACCCTGGTGCTTTATATGTATTGTTTAACTGCTTTCCTTTGGTGGATATTTTTATGAAGATCCCATTACCCAGAATGAGAAGGAAGGGCAATTTCCCCAAAGCAGAAACCAGAGCTTTTTAGTTACATGCTCCTTTGAAATATCTGCTTTGTGCAATTTAGCTAACGAGACCCCTCTATTATTTATTTTTCTTCTTTGTTTAAAGTTTTAAAAGAGAAAAGAATACTGTTTTGTGGATACTGCTATATAAAAGGGTTTCTGTAACTCACTTCTCCTGGTTCCCAGCTTGGAAAGTTATTTTTAAAAGTAATTAGTTATAATTAAAATGCCAGGATCACAAAAAAAGTGGTATTCTTTTCCCCACAGTTATAATTTTAAAAGGAATTATTTTTCTATTTCTTATAGATAACTAGCCTTTTAGATTTTTAAAAGCAAGTTGAATGCTGCTGTGGAACACATTCTCCTCCAGACTGTCTTCATATTGCATCAATATGTACAATGGAGCAGAACGATGCATAACAAACCATCACTTGAACCATGTGATATTCCTCCTCCACTATTGACTGAGGCCCCATTCCTGCAATTGTAAAAAGGAACTAAAAGTTACAATTACAGAACAAATGAAAGGAATTTATTCCCTGTTAGTTTACAATCTTAAATGTACAAAGAAATGTAACAGAACAATACCTTTGTTATTAGGAAAGTAATTGACTATGAATAACTAGTTACTTCAAACTAGTTGCTTCCAAGTGATGGTAAGGATAATATCTTTCTGGAATTGTTACTAACTGTAGCAATTCTATTGAGCTTGAGAGAGCCTAGGAAAAACTGTTTTTCTTCCCATACTCTTTTTATGGTCGTTGCTCTATCTTCTTCCTCTGGTGGTGCAGGGTTACCTACTTCCCCCATGTTCTCCAGCCCTCTCCCTGGTACTCTGGTTATTGTTGCCTCCCCTAGCAAAATGGAATCCTTGTTTTTGTTTTATTTTTTTCAGTATAGATAGATAGATAGATAGATAGATAGATAGATAGATAGATAGATAGATAGATAGATAGATAGATATAGGGAAGCACACGGCAGTGTCAGGCCCATTCAGTTCATTTCATCCCAGAAGAATTCTGGAAAAATGAAGATGGCAGATAAGGCTGGAAAATTCTGTGAACCGGGGCCATTCACACTACACATATTTTAGTGATCTGATTCCACTTTATCAGTCATGACAGCATTCTATTGAATCCTGGGGTTTGTAATTTGGTAAGGCTTTAGAGCTCTCTGGCTGAGAACTGTAAATACCTCTTCCTAACCTGCTAGTCCCAGGGATGAATCCTTGGCATTTAAAGTGGAAGAATAATTGTCCCAACAGCATGGTTCCCTGCAATGCTCATCATTGTGAAGTGAGTGGCCTACAGGACAATCCTTGTTGTGATTTTGAATTACTGGTCAAAGAGAGTGAACATTCTTCTCCTTGCTACATGGAAGTGGCTGGGGCTTGTCTGAGGAGAAGGGTTGTTCCCTGTGATTTACCTCCAGATGGAAATGTGAGCATCTATGGACTAGATTAGGACTGTGAACTAGACATTTTTCTCCCTGGTAATCCCAGCTCCTTTTTCACTGTTTTCCTTCTACTGTCCTGGAACTTCCAAGGCTCTCCCTCAGCAAGGAGGGCTCCTTTCAAAGTTGTATTCCTGCATAGGATTACAGAGAGGCTGGTTACTTAAATAGGTTATAAATAAATATGTACTTTATTTATATGCTGCCCCTCTCCCAATATTATGCCCAAAGGTGACTCATGACATTATTCAAAATCAGATACAAGTTAAGTATCCTTTATTCAAAATGCTTGTGTCCAGAAGTGTCCTGTATTTGGGATTTTGGAATACCTATATTTGCATACACATAATGAGACGAGGCTGAAGAGAGACTGAGCATTTGTCAAATGGCATGAATCCAAGTGTAGTGCTTGGCACAAATCCACATCTCCTGCATTTCACAGATTCTTGCATCTCTCTCCAGTTGTGTGTCTCTCTCTCTAGCTTTGCAAATACAATAATAGAGATATGTAGCTCAAAAAGTTTTGGATTTTTGAGTATTTCAGATTTTGGAATTCCAGAAAATTGATACTCAGCCTGCACTACTAAAAACATGATATTGAAAAACATTTCATTGGTTCTAATATTTCAAAAATCCACATCTTTAAAATGGTAGGGGCTGCCAAACAGCAGTAGCACTTTTTCCAGAAGCCTGGCACACTGCTGCCAGCCTTGTCTTGCCTTGCTTTCCCTCCCTGCCCTGCATTTCCTTATGGGGCAGTCTAGTTTAAACCCCAGTAGTGTCAACCGGGGGTGGGGTGGTGCGGGGTGTGTGGACTGCACCGGGTGACACCCCAGAAAGGGGGTGACACCAGGACGGTTCTCCACGCCCATACAGGGCCTTTTGGAGGCACCCCAGGTGCAGTGGCTTCTACTTGGAGGCGTGCAAAAGCCTGCTCCCCGGCCCTTCCTGGGCATAGTGGCTGCTCCCAGTGGTTTGTGGGTAATTCCAGCTATGCACACACTCTCGCACATGCCATAAGTGTGCCAGAAGTCACATACAAGACGTCATGGCCCCCCAAGTCCTGCCCCCCATGGGTGACCGTACTGGGTGATACCAACCCTAGGGACACCAGTGTTAAACACCATTACAATTTATGGGAGAGCACCAAAGAAGAACTGGAAAACTGGAGGAGTTTAGGCCCAAATTCTTCTGTTTGTTACAACCAGACAAAAACCACTGAATTAATGGAAATTTGGTAATCCAACACTTCAGTTGATCCAATTGATATATTCTGGTTTTATTAGAGTGGTAAATGCCCAGCTGGACTTGATAAGAACTTTTCCTGTACATTTTAGAAATCAGGCAGTTAAGTCTCATGAATTGAATTGTGGATTGAAAGCATATTTATTTCATAATTACATTTAGTAATATCCTCACCATTTCCCACATAAAGAAATTATATATTTTGTGGAATGTCCTTATTCTAGCCTTCCTAACATACCCTGCCCTAGTGGCCCTTTCACATTGCACAATTATAGTGCTATCATGGAGATTATTGCACACACCTTATCACATCTTTTCCCAACAGGATAGACAAACTTTTAACTGTCAAATACAGGTCTTATTGCATTCTTCCGGGCCGGGCATATTCTCCTGTCCTTGAAAAGCCATGGAATAAGTCCAGGTTGCATACAGGCTGCATGTGGGTTGCACATGGGCTCCATACGCCTGGCCCCAGGAGAATCCAATAAGACCCTTCTTTGACAGTTAAATGCATGTCTATCCTGCTGAGGAAAAGATGGGATAAGGCCTGTGCGATAATCTATGTCACTTTAATGTCCATGGTTCCATCCTTTGGAATTTTAGGATTTACAGTTTAGCAAGAGATATTTAGATTTCACAGCCAGAGCGCTTTGGCGTGTCACCAAGCTATAACCCCCAGATTGTTATAGGATGCAGCTATTGTAATTAAAGTGGAATCCTAGTACCATAATTGTGGATTGTAAAAGGGTCCCAGGATATTCCTTTCCATTCCATCCAAACCTTTTCCCCAAACCACCAGTCAGCTTTCTGGACCCACTGAGCACACTAATTCTTCATAGATCCCCTTTGGAATCACCCCAAGCATTTTTAAAGGTATTTCTGCAAATGTTGTACTTCATCCAAGCTGCCTGCTAGCTTTGTGTTATACATGCATCGTGCTGTTTTGGCTATATAAACACCCCTGCTCAGAGTGTGGACTTGTTATTAGTATGCAGGATATCTTGACATGAAAAGGTGGCATCATTTTATACTGCAGCATGAGATGTAATTCAGAAACTTCAAATATTGGAAGGCCAAGACTTAATGCTGAAAACTGAGAGAATAACTGAAGAAAATTATCCAAGGGTAGCCCTTTTGGCCATACAGTAAAGCATAATAACATTTTGTGGATTCTGGGTGTTATTGTACTTTGGAGAATATCATGCCCACTGTGTTCTGGTATTTCTCCAGTGGCAAAGAATTTTATCCATTAGCCCAAGTAGTTGATATTAAACAAAAATGTTATTTCAAATGGCCTTTATCCATTAAGAAGGTGAAATGATAAAGCACACTCTTATTTCCAAATAAATACATTACATAGTTTTTTATGTTTTTTTGGGGGGGGGCTGTGTGACCATGTTCTAGAAGAATTTCTTTCTGACGTTTCACCAGCATCTGTGGTTGGCATCTTCTCTGCCTGAAAACACAGCCCGAAAAACCCACAAAAAACTATGGATGCCGGCCATGAAAGCCTACGACTTCACATTAAATACATTACATTTTGGTATCGTTTGAGGTTTTGCCTCTTCTCCCCCCCACTTTTATAGCTTCTACTCTTCATTATGTTACCCTCCCCGCAACTTTCTGCTGTATCCCACCTTACAAATGGCATAACATCAGGGTATATATACATCAAAAATAACATCTTGAGCTCATATGACATGAAAATTTCAGGAGAAAATGATGATCTTTAAGACCTGGAATAAAACTAACCCACCCTTTCAAACGGAAATGAGAATTTCAACAGCACTCAGAATTGCAACTATTACACACTGCAATAGTTTATCGACCATCCTGTTTGGATGTTCGGCTAGACTTTAAAGAGTGTTTCTCCATTTCTGTGGCATCCTGATTTCCAGCAGTATTTTCTGACAAGCTAAGCTAAATTGCTGTATGGATTGGACCTCTGAGGCTGGGGGCAAAGCATGGAAAAATTATTTACAAAAGCTTGAAAATATTTAATCACAAGAGGCAGGGGGCAACAATGTTTTAATTATCAGTACCTTAGGCCATTGGCTGGCTGGAGGCTTTCTCAAACAACCAAATGCACCGAATAGCTGTTTGCCAGCCTTAGGGTCAGGCCTGAGATGAAACAGATAAGATAATTGGCTCTAATGAAATCCAGAAGGCCTTGGCTTTCTTGTTTGAGCTTGGATTTGAAAAGTGCGTGTGGAAGTGAGACTTAATTCAAACCAGTCCTGAGCTAGGCCCATTTCTCAATGGCTTTGATATTGTTTGAAGTTCTAAAAGTGTTCGCCACACCACTGGCCTGCTGGGCTGGGCCTCCCCGGTCACCTTAATTACTAAGCTTTATTGCTGACTTTACTACACAGGAAAGGAGCCATTATATGTTCCATCAACATCAGCTCGCCTCAGATTGGAGGAAAGGGCAGGGTGAAAGGCCACTGTTGGAAGGCAAAAACTTCACTTTGAGGTAGTCAGATCATTTACCAGGGTTGAATTTCACTATGCTATGTGTGGACATTCCTAACAACACAGAAGTCAAATTTCAACTTTTCTTTTTTTTGGGGGGGGGGGGGAGTGATTACTTTTCAAAACATTTTGTTTGCCTGTGATTTGTGAATGAAGCCTTTGTGTTCAAGAGGTGAGAGATCCTAAAACCAGGCTAATTAATCACCATTGAATAAAAAGATAACAATGTTAGGATATATTATAAATAGAACTGAGTATTAATGCTTCTTTGAAGTGGAAATTAGAGAGGAAACCCTTACGGTGAGCACACAGGCCCCAAACCCCAAAGGATTGGTTCTGTTATATCTGGTGTGATATCTCAAGGGGTAATACGAATGAATGCAAGGTGTTCTGTGAAACATAGGAGATCCTGTGAGAGTCCCTGTAGCAGAGGTAGATTACATCTACCTACTTTTACAAAGTGGATTATTGTTCAGTATCCACTAACAACAATTATAGTGTTTTAATTCCAAAATGTGTTACATTCAGAATCTGGCAACCCCCTACTTCAACCTACTTCAACCTCCATTACTGGCAAAATATCAAAGATGGGTAGAAAACAATGCAGTTAATTGAAGCCTGAGATGCCTCAAGTGGAAGACTTTTCTTCCCCTTGAGGACAATGGAAGGAGCTTCCAGATGTGGCTAATTTAGTAACATCTGATCATTCTTGTTCTGCTTCAAGGTACATCCAGAATAGCAACCGTGCTTCCAAACTTCTGGAATCCAAGTAACATTCAGTAAGCAAGTGGACAATCCACCCCACCCCACCTGTTGTTGGAAGGACTTTTCATCAGCACTACCATCTCCGTCACACGTTGCACCATGGATCATGATTGTATCTCTTATTCAGATGTATTCTAGATTTGTCACAGGCTTGGGTGCCAATTTGGTGACCCTGGAACCTTCCAGGAGTTACAGAAACTTTTGCAAAAGCAAACAAAATCTACTTTTCATTTGCAAAAAAATGGAATTTATTTTAGTGTTAATCAGTGCTGGAGTGGGGTCTATGTGTAGGGCTGCCAGATCTCAGGACTCGGCCCTTGTACTCTAGTTCTCAGAGTAAGAGGGAAGAATTTCAGGGTGATAGCACTGACTTTAAAGTTCTGTGTAAATATATTTTCTTCATTTGTGTGATTTTTCTTGTTAGTTTTTAAACATTTAAACAGTACACCTTGTGCAACTGTGGCTGATTCATATTGCATAATATTTAATGACAGCATCAGGAGTTGTCCCTCATGCTATCACTCTTGTACCATTTCCAGGCCATGCTTCCGGTGACATCACAAGAAAGAATCCTTAGATTTAAGGTTTTGATCCTAGAATCACAGAGTCTGGCAGGTCTATGTGCAACCTATTTAAAAGATGAACTGCTGTTCCTGGAAGCTTTTTTTATCCATGAAAATAGATAGCCTGGGAGTCTGGAGAACTCAAAAGGTCATGGGGGGAGGAGCATGTGCAGCCCTTGACCCCTATTTGTCCATCTCTAATCTAGATGGATGGGGGGACAACAATAGGAATCAATCCGTCAATCATTTTATATGCCACACATTCCTTTAAGACTGGAGACATTACTACATGAGCCCCGTTTTCCCTGCAAAAATAAATAAATAGTGGTTTAAAAAAATGGAAACATGCCAGTTTTAGAACCGTCATTATCACATGTCTCCACAATAGTGTGACTGGGGCTGCTTCTGTCATCACCTCCCTAACCCCACCTTTCTGTCCTATGCCTTACCCAGCATGCCTTTCAGGGTTTTTTTTCTATTTTATTTTTATTTACATTTTTTCATGAAGTTCTGGAGCTCTGCTACTCCAATTTAAGTTTAAAAGAAGAAGAAGAAGAAGAAACACAGAAAAAAGGCAATCAGCCAGGAATAGCCAGGGAGGGGGGAGAGACAGGGAGAGATGGAAATACTGATACCATGTGACTGCCAATAACGCAACTCCCCCATCACCTGAGGACTACTGCAATTGATGGGTTTCCCCATCAATGAAAAAGGATGCCCTAACAATACTTCAGGGCACAGCAGCTATCGGTTGGACGCAGCACTGTGTGATTAGTATCATCAAAGCCACTTTTTCTGACTGTAATTGCAGTTCAAAAGCCATGTGTGGTAACCTCCTGGGTCTCAAGGCAACTTTCAGATTAAAAGAAACACAAATAAAACCACATGTAGCTAAAAACAGACAAAAATCAAGATCAAAATCGTATTGAACTGCTCATAAAACTAAAACAATTTAACGCACTAATAACATAAAGTTGTACACCACCACCACCACCCAAAAAAAGAGAGTTCTTACAGGTAAAACAATCAGTTCCCAAATGCCTGCTGGAATAGGAAGATCTTCACCATATTTTGGAAATACAAAAGGGAAAAAAAAAAGAGGCCAGCCTAACCTCCCTAGGATGGCAGTTTCAAACTCTGGAAGGAGCCACAGTGAAGGTCCTCTCCCACATTTCCACCAGCTGTGCCTGTGAAAGTGATAGGATCAAGAGAAGATCTTAGAACTCAGGCAAGCTCACATGGGAAGATATAATCCTTCGCAGAGCCTGGATCTCAGCTATCTAAAGTTCCACAGGTCATAACCAGCAGTTGGAATTGTATTCAGAAACAGCCCGGCAGCCAGTGGAGCTGTTGCAAGAAATGAGTCAATTGCTTCTTGTAACCAGCATCCGTTAGCAGTCTGGCTGCAGCTCTTTGGACCAGCTGAAGTTTCCTTCAAAGGCAGCCCCATGCAGAATGTGTTATAGTAATTCAAGTGGAATGGAACTAAAGTATGTGTCACCATGACCAGTCAGATGCCTCTAGGAATGAGTGCAATTGGGCACATTAACCCTGAACACATTGGCCAGAATTCAACCCCCATGGCTGGAAATTGAAGTCTTTTATCAACAGTGGTTGCAGGGAAAAGCATCTTGTGTCTGAGTAGTATTGTACCGTACTTGCCTTAGCTAGCAAAATGAACCACACACTAAGAAGAGCTTTAGATTGCAGTTGTTTGACCTGTTCAAAAGCCCTTTATGAAAGCTAATGCACAGCATGGGTTTCTGTACATACAGGATGGCCTGTTTAGTTCAATAAAGGGCCATCACCCAAGGAAACTTTAGATCCCAACTATCTGCCTTCACAAGACAAGGGCAGATACATCATTATTCTCCAGAAGCATTGGGGATCTCTGTGGAACCCTCTCTAGGAATAGGGTCCAGCTTCTTGGACAGATATCAGAAAACCAGGGCTTGGAAACCCCAAGGTATAAACATGGCTCATCATGTATCTTTGGAAGTCATGTTTTCCTCTCTAGCAAATACAGAATCAGGCTGTTAAAAGACTGAACATAAAGATATGGGGACTAAGGACTCACCTTCAGGCTGGTTCTACCATTAGGCAGAGTGGTGTGGCTGGTTCAGGTTGCAGATGCCGGGAGGTGGCATATAAGACAATTCTTGTGTGCTCAGAAGCCTGACATATAATCCCCAAGTTGGACTCTTGTCTATAGGTATGGTGGAGTGTCTCATACCACTGCCTATGTTGAAAATAGATTCTACTTCAAGTCCACTGGCTTTTGTATGTTTTGCAATGACAAGAAGAACCATCCTATTCTTCAACTATGCAAAATGTCCTGGGCCAGCCCTGGTTGTTTTCAACTCTGGAATTAATTATTAGCAAAGAGACTAATTCACTGCTGAGGGGGAGAAAGATAACCTAAATATTGAAAGGTACCAGATCCTGTCTGATCTTGGAAGCTAAACAGGGTCAGCCCTTGTTAGTACTTGGATGGGAACCACCAATGAATATCAGGTGCTGTAGGCTATAATTCAGAGGAAGGAACTAGCAAAAACACCTCTAAGTATTCCTTGCCTAAAAAAGACCCTATGAAATCCATTATTGTCATAATTCAACAGGCAACTTGAAGGCACATATACACTCAGTATATCTTGGTAAAGTAGTCATTTCAAAGCAACTGAGACCCATGATTTTTTTTCCATACACAGATTGAACTCTTAGATATTACTTTTGTGTGTATGTGATGGAGAAGATCAAAGAAAAGAAGTTTTCTTTGGGGGGGCTTTCTGGGCTACAGTGAACATGAAAGAACAAAGGGGGATAATGGGGGAAAACTCTCGCAAAACAAATGGTAGCTAAGGTGGCTTAGAGGCAAAATAGCTAATAAAAACAGAACTGGGTCTAGCACACGCCTTTATTTATTTGACTGGCTGTGTGAAGACTCACATGTACTTGTTAACAAGGTCAAAGCTAGCCTTTAGAAGAGGCTTCTCCATGCCCCATCTTGCTTCTAGTTGAAGCTCTGTTCTTATGAAACAAAACTGCTCTAATTTAAATCATATGGATGCTATTTCACAATGAAAGCAAAGATGGAAGAATGCACAAGAAGGAAACCATGAAATCAAAGAGGGAGTTGGTGAAAGTAACTTTCAAAACCAAATATGAAATCAAATCTAATAGGATATTGCTTGTACGCTTCAGAATTGGAAAAGAATTATCTTTTTCCTTCTCTTCCCCCCCCATCACAGTCCATAAACCTATAATTACAATTAAAGTAGGCACCACAGATTCATGGTAAATTAAATCCTTGTCTGCACAATAAAAGGGAAGGGAAAAATATATTTTGAAAGTCAGGCACATGTTGCAAAGGGCAATTAAGGTTGTTAGAGCAACTAATGCCTTACAATGGCCACTTACATGTGAAGACAACTTTTTAAATAAAATGTGTATGCACTATTTTTAATGTGCATATGCAAATTAACAACAACTGGAATTTAGATAGATGTGCAATTCATGTCACCACAATTCAGAGAGCTGTTCGCCTATCCAGGTGTTAATTGAAAGGGACATTTCAGGGTTCTTGTTTCTTTCAGCTGAGATACTACATTACAGTCCGGAGTATAAATCCTCCATGCAGGCTTACCAATGAATTGTGTTATGCAACCACTGTACTGAACAGCATTGTTGTGCAACTTAACCAAGACATCAAAGATGGAATCCTATTGGTATCTTACATATATGTAAGTCCCCCTGTGAGAGGGCTGGATATTTTTATCTGCTGTGGAATGTCTGTAAATTGTTCAAGATTATGAAATCCAGTCACACATACAGTGCCATTGCACAAGGATATACATTTCACATTGTGCATTGTCCATGGGCATGCATTCAGTCTCTTGGCTGAGTTCCTCAACATTGCCATTCAACACAAGGGTTGCACTGCACCAATAATGTGTATCTCTGCTTACAGAATTCAAAAATATAGCTGTGTTAGACTTGAGAAATAAAGAAGTTGGCAGCATGAACTTTCATAGACTTAAGTCTACTTCCTCAGATGCATTTCGTGGAGTGAAAAGCCAGGGACAGACCTAAATATGCCATTCGTGTATCAGAATGTCAATTCAAATTCAAAATCTTTATGTATGGAATTTGTGTATGGAAATGAAGTAGCAAGTCTAGTTTTAATGATGGTTGTTGGGGCAGCAAAAGGAGGATCGGGGCCACGGTGTGTGGTTGCTGCAGCCCCAATCCACCACTCCTAGGGGCAGCCAAGAGCTGCCCCAAATGGGCCATCTGTATTGGCCCTGATACTGGCATGCTTTGGACATACCATGAGAAAACATGACTCACTAGAAAAGGCAATAATGCTTTATTTCAATAATGCTTGGTAAGACAGAAGGCAGTAGGAAAAGAAGAAGGACACATTCTTGATGGATAGACTCAAATCAGGGAAGCCAAGGCCCTGAGCATGCAAGACCTGAGCAGAGCTGTTGATGATAAGGGACTTAGAGGTGTCTCATTCATAGGGTCACCACAAATCAAAGTCAACTTAATGGCAATTAACAGCAACAATATTCAGAAACAAAACAAAAAAAAAGGCAACAGAGAATTCATACAAACCCACCATGAACTGAAAGAACTTATGGGCTGTCAGGTTGTACATGCTAGCCCCTTATCCCATATTGTTGGCATATAAACATCTGCATATTTGGCCAACATGTTCAGATTCTTTACATAGGGTCAGTCAAACTCATGCTACTGCCTGAGTGAATCAACAAGATGGCACGTGATCTTTGTTCCATCTAAAGAATCTGGTTGGACTGGAAGTTCAATCTTTACTTCACCACCAGTCATGGAAGATTGTCCTCCAGTACATCTGAGATGCATGCTTAGTTAAAGAAAGCCTGGATAAGTTGTGAAACAATGGTGGAATCCAGGAAGAACAACTGGAACAATGGCATATTTGTGCCAGAGCTCACAGGCCCATGACATTTTAATTAGCAGGGATTCTAACATCATCTGCTGCTGCCACCCCAGCTCAGTTTGGCTGCAATCCAGGGATAATGGGGAGGGGGATTTGATTGTTTGGAGTGGTTTTACGAAAGACATGGATCTAGCTAGCGTTCCAACTTTTATTGCTAGTGACTCCAATAGATATTTGCCATCACCTACAGCACACTTGCCAAACTCAAAGTATCTAAACACCACAGAGCCTTTACTTTGGCATGATAGCATGCCCTCCCCTCAGCTGTCCTTGAAGGCCGATATAAGACCCCCTTCTCAGACAGATTATGCCCCTGTGACTCTGGCCAAATAGAAACAACAGAGCATGTATTACTCCAGTGCTCATACTACAGGGACTTGTGCCTCAGCTTCATTTCACCTCTGTTGCATAAATACCAAAGACACACCTGTCAGTTTTACACTTCTCTATTGCTTTGAGACATCAGCCCTGATACAACATATAAAGTTGTCAGATTCTGTGCAGCTATGGATAAAATTCACCAGGCAATAACCTCTGCAACAGACTAGTACCAATCCTGTCTTGCTATACTGAAGCTGTGTAATCTGAAAACATATTTTAAATACTATTTTTAGCCTGTGATTTTACCTTCTATTATTCTGTATCTCCTTTTTATCTGTGTTGGTTTATGACCGTAATACAAATTCTAGTTCTGGTTCTAGTACAAAAGACCTGTTCCTGGTGGATGTGAAAACTGCCAGATACTGTTATAGATCAACACATCTATCCATACTTTTGGAGTCTTGTAGTAAAGGACTGACAGCCAGCATGGCATAGTGGTTTGAATGTTGGACTATGGGTGACCTTGAGCAAGTCACACTATCTCTGCCTCAGGGGAAGGCAGTGACAAACCTCTGAACAAATCCTGCCAAAAAAAAAAACATGATAGGGTCATCTTAGTGTTGCCTAAGTCAGAAATGACTTGAAGGCATACCACCATCAACAACAACATGAAGACCAGAACTTCAAAATGTATTACTATGGCACCACTGCCACTGGCTGCAATCCCACTCTGCTCTCCAGCATCTGCCAGCTCAGGAGACTGCTTTACTTGGACTAATGGTAGGGCTGGAGAGCAGAGTGGGATTTATGTGAATGGCATTATATTGCCCATAGAACATATCTATGCAGTGATGGCTGAACATGCTGGCCTAATGTGCAGATTTCAAGGAATCATAGAGTTGGAAGAGACAACAAGGCCCATACAGTCCAACCACTTGCCATGCAGGAATACACAATCAAAACACTCCTGACAGATGGCCATCCAGCCTCTCTTTGCCTAGATGTTGGTGGCATTGGCATTAGCATTGGCCCCTGCAATTCCCCTTATACAGGGGTAGGCAACCTTTCCCAGAATCCCAGGAGCTATTGGCCAACATGGCTGAGGCATGTGGGAGCTGAAGTCCCTCGGCCCTTAAAGGGGAAAGGTTGCCTACCCCTGCCCTTATACATTATTTCAATTCAGCATAAAAGGACATCTGCATCCTCTAATAAATGTAAATGAACAAAACCAGGGCAGCCAGTATTCTTTTCTTGTCATATCTCTCACTGCACTAAGTTTTTATAGCCCTTTAATTAGACATATTGCAGCTCTTGCAGGTGTTCCAAATTTGCTATAGAGAAGCAGCCATTAATGACTCACATGTTCCAGTGACCTTTCTTAATTCATGTAAGAAATTGGGCAGGCCACTATGTCACGGGCAGCACCCATTGATTGCTACTTTACATGTGAAAACACATAGAAACAGTTATTTCCCCCCTCCCCCTCGCAGCTATTTCATATTCTGCTCTTCTGAAAACAAGTGTTGCATTGTCTGGAGGCAGGGGTATATATATAAATGGGTATATGCCATTAAGAAAAGTGGTGATTTAAATGCATTCAGAATGGATGCTAGACACTCCTGAGAATTTCTTTCCTGGGACCAAAGTGTTGAGAAAACATACTTTTTGGTTTCTGGATTCAGGATAAAAGAAAGTAGTGCTTCATACAATGTGTGCTTAGTTGATGGCATGGTGGCAATATGTGCTTTAAAGGGGACTAGATCAGGGGTTGGCAACTTCTTCTTACCTGGGACCGGTTTGCTGGTCTCCTAGACTTCCGCGGGCCGGGGGGGCAATGCTCACTCACACATGCGCAGTATTTCTGGTGTACTGAGCATGCACAAGCAAGTCACGGCCACCATTTTGTTTTCCAAAATGGCAGCCATGACTTGTTTGCGCATGCACGGAGTTTGCGCAGGGACGGGGGACGGCAGCATCAGGACCAGCCTGGGGCCTGTCCAAAGACTTCGGAGGGGGGGGCGGATTCGGCCCCCGGGCCGTAGGTTGCTAACCCCTGGACTAGATCAATGCACAAAGGCTAAGGATGCATTTACACTACACTGTTATATGGGTTTGATACCACTTTCACTATCTTCACTCCATCCAATGGAATCCTGAGTTTTGTCATTTGGTGCAGTGGTATCAAGCTACAATAACTGTAAATATATTCTAAGGAGTCTTCCAGATTTTTTTAAAAACACATGAGTTATTAGTAATATAATTCCTTTGTTTTTGCTGAGTATTGCCTGTTGTTTTAATCTTTGTCCACTTAAGGGGGATGCAGACGGGCCACCCTGGGAAGCGGAGGATTGGGGCCGAGGACTTCTGACGCTGCTCATAACAGCACGTGGTGTCAGGACATCCTCGGGGAGGGGTTGTGGCATGTGGCTGCCCCTCCCCATCCTTGCCTTGAGGACGCCGCAAAGAGCCCGTCCCTCTCAGTGCGCTCTTTTTTTTAATTCTTATTCTTATTGGAGGCTGTTTGTTGCTAGGTATTATCAATTCTTGGATCCTCACTAGAATGGACACATGTTTTAGTAAGACTTGGGGTGTGTTCCTGCTTTTGAAATTGTTTTTTAAAAAAATTCCTCAGAGTTGTTGTTCATTAATGTATCAGTGAAACAGTAAAGAACATTTAGGGCAAAAGTCCCATTTATTTCACTGATGCACCAATGCACTATAATGCTATAACTTCTTTTTTCAAAAAAAGGAGAAAAGGAGGTGAAGAGGATGAAACAACTATCTCTAGCTTTTCCACTATCCATTCAGTGGAAAACTGCACAGCATGCAAACCTGCCACCTACTTCACAATTCACATCAATGAGGAGACAGCCAAAAACCAGTAGATGCCCCCAGGACCTTTTTGATCCAATATGTATTGGATTTAAAAAAAAAAAAAAAAGCAATCAGACTGTGGGAATAAAAAGTTGCAATCGTACGTGGAAATTGCTGCCATTAGGCTGAGGCTGAGAGAGTGTGACTTGCCCAAGGTCACCCAGTGGGTTTTATAGCCAACTTCAACTGCAAGGCAAATCTCCAGAACTTCAGTATAGCAAGACAGGATTGGTACTAGTCTACTGCAGAGGTTATTGCCTGGTGAATAACAAAATGTAATTTGGAAGAGAACTATAGCTATAATTAGAGCTAACCCTAACCCTACCCAGAGCCTCCAGCAACATTGGCCCTGTCTGTTTTCTCCTGAAGTCTGTCAATGGCCATTGGCCATGATCAAGAACCATTATGCCACTGGACACTATGGATGGAATGAAAACTATTCATGTATTGGTTTAGAAAACCCTAGCAAGGGGGATCCTGGTTGGGGGAGAATCTTTTCAGTCTGGCATTTATTCTGTGCAAAAATTGCATATGGGGTTTTGCACTGAAAATGTTGTTTTATGCAATTTTTTATAAGCACATGCGAAATTTGAGCAGAATAAGTCCTGAATTGCAAATAGTCTTTCTTGTAGTGTGAAGAAAATTGTGAATTCCTTTGAGAGTGTAATATGATGAACTACATTGCTATTGAACATAAATTTCTGGGTAAAGGGGATGGGGAGTAGAAGAGACTTACGGTATTTGTGGATGTTCCAGAAAAATATGGCTTGTCTCTGAAAGAAAACCAGACATGGACTTTTGCTCTGATCCAGCATCAGGAGTGGCTACCTCAAGTAACAGCAACTAAGGGCAGATTGACCCTTCAGAGGCAGCAGAGGATGGGCCTTTGCAGACTGCCAGAAATAGTGCACATTAAATTGAGGCACTGCCCTGGCTCAGTGCTAGGGAATCACGGGAACTGTAGTTTATTGTGGCACCAGAGCTCTCTGACATAAAAGGTTCAATGTCTCAGAAAAAAAAAAATACAATTTCCATGACTCCCTAGCACTGAGCCAGGACAGTTAAAGTGGACTCAATTTGCACTATTTCTGGCAGTGTGTAAAGGCCCTAAGATACAACTGCAAGTCAAATTGCCTTGTGTACATTGAGTGGAGGAGGGTGGTCAAAGTGGCTTTGCAAGGGACTAAGACAACTTACTCCAGCAGGGTTTTTCTTATGTTCTTCCATTTCTGTGTCAGACCTTATCATTTTCTATAATTTTCATTTTATTTTATTTCAGTTTTTATCATAAAGGGCTTTCTGAAGGTACATTGTCATTATAACTAAAAGGATACATCCAATAATTGAACTAAATTGTTCAATTTCAAGGGTGGGTGGGAAGATATAAAGTTTCAAAACCATGTCTGAGAGTTTTGCATTTCATTCTGGAAACATGAAAATCCTAAACTACCACTATATCTCTTTATAATTGCCTGAAGATGTTAGCACATCAGCTCTATTGGCACTAGAATATTACACTCATGTTGCTTGTGGTCTGCTTTTGACTTGTGGGTGAAGTCCTCCTGGCCCTTTAAAGGTCTTTACAAAAAGAAGGATGTATTGACTGAATGTTTTTGTCCTGGGAAAAGTGTGTCATAGTTTCAGCAAAATGTTCACAGCTCTACTGAGACCCAGGAAGGCCAACAGCACTAGAATCTACTGCCATCTGTAATGTCAACATATTCTTGCCTTAGATCAGAGAGATTCCTTTGTAAGTGGAAAGAAATTTCCATGCTATTATTGTCAGCTTCTTCATTTTTGTACTTTGCCTTTTGCAAAAGAAAACGATAGCTACAAGCATGAGCTCTTCTTAGAAGCAATGAGTTCTAAGGAATCAATCTATGACACAGCTTGCAAATTCTTTCCAGTTGAAAATTTTTTATTCAGCAACAGGAAAGTCTGTCCAGAAAACTTATGAAATCACTAGAGCAAGAAAGATTATGTGCTAGGCAGACAAAGGACTTATCAAAAAGATTTTGCAGCAGATCATGGAAAAATTAAATAAATGGACTACAATCTCCAGAATCCCCAAGTCACCATTACCAATGAAGGTTTTTCCAAGCTCTACTTTTGAGAAGAAATGTAGCTCAATGACAAAAGCATATGCTTTGTCCATGGAAGGTCCTAGATTCAATTCCTGGTACTTCTAGAGAATACTGGAAAAATACTTGCAAGAAGTCCAAGTGCCAGTCAGTGTTGACATTATTAAACTAAATGAGCCAATTATGTCCACTTCCAAAGACAAATATGGAGGTTTGAAAATATGACTTTGGCCCATTAGATCAAATAAGGCTGTAATCCTTGATGCAGGATTATCTGGGGGTTCATCTACACCAGGGGTAGGCAACCTTTCCCCTTTAAGGGCCGAGGGACTTCAGCTCCCAGAATCCCAGGAGCTATTGGTCAACATGGGACTATTGGCCAACATGGCTGAGGCTTCTGGGAGCTGAAGTCCCTTGGCCCTTAAAGGGGAAAGGTTGCCTACCCCTGATCTACACTGTAGAATTAAAGCAGTTTGACACTGTTTAACTGCTATGCCTCCATCCTACAGAATCCCTGGAGTTTGCAGTTTTTTGGCAGAGAAGGCGAAAGACCTTTTAAAACTATAAATCCCAGGATCCTGTAGGATGGAGCAACAGCACTTAAAGTGACATCGAACTACTTTATTTCTAAATGTAGATGCACCCTGGGGATATGTCCCACAGTGCTCAGTAAATCTTCCTTCTTACTAGACATATATAAGATGTTATATATTTGTTGCTGTTTTCCATATTTCCCCACTTGGAACAGAGAGCACCATCAAAACTAAGAAATCAATCACATTAAAGAGCAGAAATGATATAAAACTATGTCCTTGGGAGCTATTGTTGCACAGTGGAGAGATTGTCATGCAAGGATAGGAGAGAACAGTGTTCAGATACCCAGGGTGACTTTGGGTCAGGCACAGATCCTTAGTGCTGGTACTGTCAGAGTTATAATGTGGGGGAAAGAAAATAGCATTGCTTTAGAAAAGCAACTGAATTGATTAAAAATGGTGAACCCACTCCCAAATTACTACCCAAACAAATTAAAGTAACAAGAAGTTTGTAATCATTACTTATATAGCTGGTATTTAAAATTACTAAAATAATGATATTTAACAGTGTTAAAAACTATAATTTAAGAAAAACAAATTTATTTTTCAATGTATCAATTCAGAGCTTACCCACTAGTTTCCTGGAGAAGAGGCTGGATAAAATAGCACAAATTAAAACTGCGGGGGCTAAACACAGACTTTTGCTATGTTAAAATTAAACTAATGAATAGTTAGAGAGAAGTTCCATAGCAAAGCAATCCTAGTCATCTCAGTGCTCTGGAGGAGTAAGTCCCACTCAGAGACTGGAAAAATTAAACTACAAATCCCACAATCTTCCAGCCATGGAAGTATGGAAACTGTAGTTCCAAACCAGTAACCTTCCAGTAAAACTCTGGCCGACTTTCCATCAGCAGAAATATCTGGGATTCAGCTAATCCTCACTCTTCCAGTTTTTTTAGGTTTACAGAAAAATCTTCTGCTCTGTAGGTGAAATCCACAAGCAATTCCATGCAGGCATGATACAAACAGCTAAGTATCCACACTTCCCAATATTGTTATCATTAAGCACATATCCTCTAACTCTCCCAGGGCCTTTGCAGACTGCCAGAAATAGTGCACATTAAACTGAGGCACTGCCCTGGCTCAGTGCTAGGGAGTCATGGGAATTGTA
This sequence comes from Phrynosoma platyrhinos, assembly GCA_020142125.1. Classification (NCBI taxonomy): domain Eukaryota; kingdom Metazoa; phylum Chordata; class Lepidosauria; order Squamata; family Phrynosomatidae; genus Phrynosoma; species Phrynosoma platyrhinos. The sequence goes on along the minus strand of CM034710.1, from coordinate 90,414,151 downwards.
TTTTTTTCCCGAGACACTGAGGGCCTCGGCAGACGGCCGGCGCTCTGGGGGCAACCTCCCGCCGCAGCGTCCGCACACGCTGCGGCGGAAAAGTCAGGGAAAGTGCGCCCTACGCATTTAGGGTGCATTTTCCCTGACTTCTGAAAGGAGCGCCAATTTAGCACTCCTTTCAGGGATGCCACCGGTGCGCTGCGGTGCGGATGCCGCGGTCCCGCGGCGCACAGTCCCAGGGCATCCTGGACGCCCTGGTCTGCTTCCCCCCTGAGCTTTCTCTGTCAGAGAGCTCTGGTGCCACAATAAATTACAGTTCCCATGATTCCCTAGCACTGAGCCAGAGCAGTGCCTCAATTTAATGTGCACTATTTCTGGCAGTCTGCAAAGGCCCCCAGTTTAGCAGGGGGAGACCAAGTTAGCACTTTGTCACCCCACTTTATTAGCTGCTTCTAAAATATCCCAGTTTCTCTCTCCTCCTCTCACTCTTTCATCCTTGGCTTACTTCAAGTGCTACAAAGTGAGTTCAGATTTCAAAAGTAGTTTGCACTCAGTTTACTGAGCAAGAAGAAGAAAAGAAGAGGGGGCAATGTTTTGCCCTTCCTAACTTCAGTATGTAAATACCAGTATTTCTCTATTTAAAATAGTAATTTTGAGTCCTTCTTTCTCATTAATAACTTTTACTGTCTTGTTGCTTAGCCACAGGTGTCCCAGTTTTCACCTGTTAAATGTTGGAAGTATGCAAAGACTAGACTAAAGTAGTACAAACTCTCAGGATATGCATTTAAGGACTGCTAGATTACATTAAGGGATGCGGTGGCTGAAGCAGTTAAGATGCCAACTCTGTTGATTACAAGATTGGCAGATTGGCAGTTCAAGGCCCGGGTGCTACATGATGGGGTGAACTCTTGTCACTAGTGAGCCAACCTAGTAGTTTGAAAGCATGCAAATGCAAGTAGATAAATAGGTACCACTTCGGTGGGAAGGTAATAGTGTTTGGTGCAATCATGCTGACCACATGATCACAGAGTAGTCTCTGACAACACTGGCTCTTCAGCTTAGTAATGGAGATGAGCACCGCTCCCTACAGTTGGACAACCTTGGAATACCTTTATCTTTAACTTACATTAGCTTCACCTTTGCATTGACAAGGTGATCCCCAAATCTAACCCACCAGAGACAATTTCCTTCTGAAAAGAAGTGCCAAACGCTTGGTATTGCTGCACTGTTTAAACATCATGGCTAGCTTCATTTATTCTGCTAAATCTCACTGCCAGAAGTAACCTGCTTTTCCTTCCTATATGGAGAACCCAGCCTTCATTGCTTACTTCCATATTAAAGTCGTACCAAAGTGAGTAATATAAAGTATTGGAAAGGGAAGAGTTAAAGCTGAAATTATAAAACCCTGAAATTTCTTCTTGAAACCAGCAGGGGGTGCTGTTTCTGGTTTGTGGCTTTCAAATTCCTGCTAGGCATGACCTCAGAGAAATCCTGAGAAGAAGTCCTGGGTTTGATTATGAGAATTCTTTTGGGTCCCCCCCTTCTTCTAAGAAAGTCATACACACACCCAGCTTGACAAACATTTTAAAATTTTAAGAAGAGGGGATACGTTTGAAAAGCAAGAACTCCCCTCCCCATCTTCAAACCCCAAAATTTATAGTTCAAATTTACACCAAGTTTACACTAACTGGAGCAATCTAGGTTTCCACTGAGACTTCAGAATTCTCTTTGAAATCCATTAGTCACTTCCCTTGAAGAGTTTGTCTTTATAAGCAGTAGGGTAAAATAGGCCCAGATGTGTCTGTAATGTTAGAAGCTCTAGCATGTACCTGCAAATTATTATTTTTGGGGTGGGGGGAAGGGGGGAATATTAGAATGTAGAGACAGGGAATTTGGGATGTGGAAGTAGTCTTGGTTGGGATGGCCTAGGCAAAAATCTGATTAATTATCAACCTAATTAGCATGTTTAATGAAATGCCATATTCATAACCACTTGCCTATGTTTTGTTTCTAGGACTGTGATCATGCCGATTGCATCTGAGTTTGAGCCAGACTTTGTCTTGGTATCTGCTGGCTTTGATGCTGTGGAGGGCCATGACCCACCTCTGGGCGGATACAAAGTGACAGCCAAATGTATGTACCTGTACATCTTTTAAAAATGAAACAAAAATTTAAAGTTTCCTAATCCCTCCCTCCTCCCCTGCCCCACGATTATTGTATTGCTTTGTTTCAATTATTTATCATTCTGCTTTTGTCGGCAAGATGTATAGTCAACAAACAGATGGAGGCGTGGTAGACCTTGATATTAAAAATGGCAACTAATAGAATTTATGGAGCAGAACATGGAAAAGTTGTTCTTTGATTGTTATTTAAAAAGCAAAAAGCAAAACAAAAAACAACCCACTCTTTTCCCAGCTCCAGGAAGGAATGATAAGAAAATAATGGGTTTTTTAGGCCATGAAATTCCAATGCAGGAGAAAATCTGCATTTAGCTTCAGTTTTGTCAGTGTTGGCCTTCAAACAACATTGCATGGCTAGTGCTATTCTTTGAGGATACTAATGCAGTGCATACCCTCCACCACCTTGAGTCTCTGTACCAGGATGAAAGTGAGATATAAACAACAACTGTTCCATTTTGGCAGGGATTGTCCCAGTTAATCCTCTGTCATTTCACTTTTCAGCTGCTTTTAAAATAGCAATAGTAGCTTCATTTATATACCACTTCATACTGCACTATGTAGTCTCTAAAGCGGTTTACAACTATAAGCTAATTGCCCACAACCAGCTGGGTACTCATTTTAGGGACCTCAGAAGGATGCAAGCCTGAGTTGAGCCTGAGCCCTAGCTGGTACTGAACTCGCAACTTTGTGTTTTGTGAGTCAATGGCTGCAGTACAGGCATTTAATCACTGCGCCACCAGGGCTCCTCAGTTTCTCAGCTTCTCTCTCTTTCTCTGGCTTTCCTCCTTCATTCTCAGTTTACTTGCTGCAACCCAGGTTCAAAGTCCAATTGCAGTTTGCAATCGACTAACTCTGCAAGGGGCATAGGAAAGGAGTGGATGGAATTTTGCCCTTCTCAGTAGGCTAAAGCAAACTACTGCAGCCTCTCTTCACTTATGTGTTCTTTGTCATGAGTAGCTTTTGCCATCTTGACCACACTCTGATTGGTCACATGTGTCCCAGTTTTTATCTGTGAAATGTTAGAAGATGTGGCAGTGTAATGGCTTCTCAAATTATATCAGAGACGTTCATTCTACTCAGATTCAGCTGGGGGCTCATCTCAAACATATCTTGTTTCAGGAATAGCCTGTTCAGAGATTGTGACAATTTACAGTTAGCCCACCTCAACTGCGGACTTGCCATCTGTAGATTTGAGCATCCGCAGATGGCCCTGCCCCATTCACCCCAGTGGAGGTGCATGCATGCAGTGGTGGCACTTTGGCTGTGCACACGGCACAACAGCATTAAAAGCAACAGGACTTCAGGTCCCATGGGTTTTGACATCTGTAGGTGGGTCCAGAACAGAACACCACCACCCTAGATATGAAGGGGTGATTGTACTAGAATTCCCCACAGCTCTTCAAAAACTGTTTTTGTTTATTACTTGCTGTAAAAGTCACATTCTTGAAAAGCCATGGATAAGCCCGGTTTGCATACAGGTTGTATATGGGCTGCCAATGGGAGAATGTGGTAAGACCCGTCTTTGAAGTTAAACATGTGTGTATCCTGTTGGGGAAATGATGGGATAAAGCTTGTGTGATAATCTCTGTCTTGGTACTTAATGTTGCATGAGCTCTTTGTTTTGAGATGACTTGGGTACAATTAATTTTCTCTGGGCCAAGAATGAGCCCTTTTAAACTTAAAATTATTTAAGTTAAAGAATAGTTGGGCACTACAAATCAAATGGACTGTCCAAGTTCTAGCTTTCTGCTGTTTTCTTTAAGGCTGTAGGGAAATCTCAAAGAGTTCAACATGTTCATAATTCTGCCCAATGTATTGTGTTTCTGTATTGACTGCTGAGACCCTTGATTTCAGTCGAACAATTACTAAACAAGTATGCATTAGATTGTAGAGAGAGGAGAAGCCAGAAAGATTATGACAGATTTTGAGAACCCCTGATGCACATAATATGGATGTAATCAAGATCATACAACTTCATTTCATTGTAATACATAAACTGCATTGTATGCACAGTTTCAGATATTGTATTGACTTTTAGTGTAACACTCCATTAAAGAGGTCCCCAAAGGCCCCAAATTAAGTCCATACATACCATCTTTGATCTTCATATATAGCAATTGCAGATATAAATGGGAATGTTTTGTGAAGCTTATGATCCATCTATTCCCCTTTGCCATATTATAACCTCACTCAGTAATTTCAATCTTTTGTTTTTATTGCAAAAATACTATTAAAATTTTAATAAGGCAACCAAGAATATTGCTATATTTTATAGAATCTTATTCATATTAGTAATATGAAAAGGACATACAAGAAAATAGAAGAGTACTGTCAAGAGCAAAAAGAATGGGTAAAAATTAAAGACTGGTTAAAGAATTTAAAAAAATATTGTGGTAACACCCAATCATTTCAGTCCAGTGCTAGGCCAAAGTACTCTAATACATTCCTCCACTTATTCATTTTGATGGACAAAGGTATGCCTAGGCATTCTGTTTGACAACTATAGTTTCTTCACTGTCAAAGAATTGACTAAAGTTTGGGCCCTACAAGAACTATGAGGATAGGCTTGGTACCAGGACACAAGGAAACACTGATGAGTAATATTGTCATGCCATAAAACTATCTTTGAAACAGACTTTATAAAACTGTGTAGATTTACACAGAGCCTGGAAAAATTCCATGGGATTGTCTGTCCCAGAAATGCCCGGCCCTCATGGCCATTCTAGCTGAGGGACTTTGGGATTTGTAGAGTCTCCAAAACAGGCTCTGGATTTACTTTACTGTAATGCTATTATAATTTATCCTGCCAGATTTGTTGGTGGGGTTGCAAAAGGATTTCTTCTCATTATGATCAAGTCATTGTTTATTTTTGTTATTGTTGTTGTTCCTTTTTTTATATACAGTTGCCCCTCCCAATTTGCAGGGGATCCATTCCAAACCCCTCCTGTGAAAATGGTGGCTTGCAAATATTCGAGCCCCATTTAAAGTAATGGCACGCACACGCACTATATTAAAAATATAGCCCTTGTCTCTCCCCATGAAGAGCAAGACCGCGGACTCCAAGTCTGCAAATGGGGAGGGATAACTGTAGTTCTCTGGCTTGAAAATCTTTTGAAGAAAAGTAGATAATGCATTTTTTCTCAAAAAGTGAAAGAAAGAAAAGAAATATCCTATATATCCATTTACTGGTCATTTGCCAAGATTTCACTGCAATTCATTAAACCTTACTTTTATTCTCCAATGAGACAACACAGCTAGAAGATGGTCCAATCCTACCCCCAAAACCTTGAAGCTCAGTGTGCATGTGAACAGACATTTTTCAAGTCCATTATTCTAGCCACACAATCTGTAAGCAAAGCCCCCAAACACTCATCATGAATGTGGCATTTAATGTAACTGTGAGAGAAAATTTTCTTTACTTACATATTTAATTTAGAAGAAAGGGCTTCACTGCTGCTTACCCTTCACAAAACATTTTAACTGTGATCCAGCCACTGTTTAAGCACTTTACTGGTTTAAATGGGAAATGTAAGCATGTACTTCAGTGTCTCCCGTTGAAATCCATGAGATTGCTAAAAAGTGCTTAACCTTGGTTGGATTGTGCCCTTTGTATTTATTTTATCATAAAACCCTCCGGAAGAAAAATGTTATCCTTAAACTTCTTGATATCACTTTATCACCCAAGGTAGTAATTGAACTCTTAAATGGTAATTATCTCAAAGACAGTAAACAGTGAAGTGTGAAGCAAAACAACTGAATGTTTGGGGCTCTGCTGCCTCCTTGAAGGAGGCTGAACTTAGTGACTGGATTTGGTGCTTGCTTTTTCTTGGTTATCTCCAAAGAAAATACTTGGCACCATGGGCAAAATGGAACGATAAGTAAGCTAAGAAAAGATCCCCTTACAAGCATTTCATTAGAAAGCAAATCACTGAGTGTGACCTAAGAAATCAACTTATTGCTGTATAACTATGAGAGGCATTAATGACCAGAGAAGGATATAATACATTATTTTTCAGTTACATGCAACCCAGGGACCCTATCTTCAACTCTCATTCCTATAAATTTTGAAGATTAAGTGTGGAGTGGAGGATGTTACTTTTTCAATAATTTATCCAAATTTTCAAATGGAGATAGTATTCCATAATTCATATTTTCTGACTTATACAGTTGTATATTAGCAAGGAGCATGGGTAGCCGTTTTAGACCCTTATAAAACAGCTAAAATACATGACCAGACAGAAGACAGGAAAACAGAGACAGTAGTAACTCAAGACAATATGTTTTGTGGTTTGTTTATTTTTAGGGGTTCCCAAAATGTCCCCAAACAATAAACAAGAGTTGTTCACAACACTTCATCAGAATAGGATCTTTTTTTTAAAAAAAAAAAATGGCAGCCATTATACATGTAAAACTGGAAACACAGTTTTGTCAGGCAGTGTGCTCCTTTTTAAAAGCTGCCATGACAATCTGTGTGAATATGCTGCGTTCACTTCTTCATTACAGAAGTCAACACAGATTCAGTACCTTGTCCTGTGTCTTGCTGGTTAGTTAAACTACTCTCTCAAAGCATACTTAAGCAACAGTGGTACCAGCCCACAATTTTTGGAGTTGTGGAGAGGGGAAGAAGGAGAAAAGTAGATCCTGGATTTTCTTGGAGAGGCAAACACTCTCTGGCTTGGTAAGATCATTATGAAGATGAAAATGCAGATGGTTGTGTGCTTAGCAGCTGCATTTCAAGCTGTGACAAGCTGCTTGGTGCTTCTAGTGATGTGGGGTGAGGGGAAGTATAGGAAAATTGGCATTTTTTTTACAGGAATAGCCTCCTTTTCCATTGTCTGTTAGAAAGGAGATTCGGAGAAAAGCAATCCATAGTCATTTTAGACTCCTTCCTTCCTTCCTTCCTTCCTTCCTTCCTTCCTTCCTTCCTTCCTTCCTTCCTTCCTTCCTTCCTTCCTAAAATTTCAGTGGCAATTAGAGAAGGTTTCACATTTTGAAGCATTCCAATTCTTTGCATCTTGAAGTAGAGTTTAATAACAAAGATGTGAAGTCATTTACATAGAGTTTATGGCATAGATATTTCTATGCAGGCACTGCATAAACAAACATTTTTTAAAAAGCCAGTTTCTGTATTTATCTATAGTAGTCTGCCCTGAAACCAATACTGGCAGATATTAGCTGGAGCTCATGGTTCCCTGCTGATCCATTAAAGCAGGGGTAGGCAACCTTGCCCCTTTAAGGGCCAAGGGACTTCATTTCCCAGAAGCCTCAGCCATGTTGGCCAATAGTCCCATGTTGGCCAATAGCTCCTGGGATTCTGGGAGCTGAAGTCCCTCGGCCCTTAATGGGGAAAGGTTGCCTACCCCTGCATTAAAGGTTCTGTGAACTGTTAACTCAAATATTCAGCCAAGCAAATGCCTCTTATCAGTGGCAAGATTCCCTTGGCCATGGACTTCAAAATCTGAGCACAGGAAAGGCAGAAGTGGCAATAACACTAAATCTGGTCATTTAGTCAAGACAAATGGACCAAGTCTGCTGTGGTGTGTTTTAGCCACATTAGAGGCCATATGTTTCATTGTCATTGGTCATCTTTTCTATACCTTTCTCTTCTAAAGTGCATGTTTCTTTTATATTCTTTAGTCCATTGATATATACACTTTATCTCAAGTGATTACTAAGGTTTAATTTTGGGAAAACGGACCAAAAATGTTTTTTTTAATTCATAGAATTAATTTTAAACCATTGAATCCATTTTGAAACTACAGTATTATGAAGTTGAAGAGATGGGAAACTCCTATAACAAAAGAAGACTTCTTTTTAGTGGCTGGTATAGTTATTCCCATGTGGGCTGGAAAATTCTAAAACCTAACTTTCCCAATGTTTATTTTTTTTAAAAGCAGCAGTTTGAAAAATCTTTTGCAAAAATGATGTTGATTATATGCAACAGGTGTACTTTGCTAAGGGGGAAAAATAGCAGCTTGAGAATTTCTCTGTGTGGTGGCAAAGAGAGTTTCCTAATATCCAGATTCTGTGACTGTTTGTAGTTAAGATGAGCAGGAAGTCTTTTCAGTGGTGGACATGAGGTCTGCTAATGGAAAAGTTACACCTATCCAATGATTCCAAGGATGCTTACGGAGCATTCCACTAGCATTTTTCTATTCCAAGTGATGTTCCCAGCAAGTGGTATGCCAGGGATACCCCTGATCCTGCACCAGTCCCCCATGGTTCCTCACCTCCCTTTAAAAAAAAAAATCAATGGGATTTTCAAGTAATGTTTGGCCCTAAATCATGCAGCAAACCCCTAGATTATGAAAATACATGAAAATATCCCTCTGCCCACCCCACAAGCACTCCAGAATCTTGCAATGAGAAAATATTTTTAAAATGACACACTGGGTCCAATATAGCATACTTATCTCTAGTCAGCAACAGCTGGTAGGGTTTTGGCAGTGGCAAGCAATCCACCACTTCACTTCCACCACCATCCTATCCTGTTTAAGATCATTTCCTTAGTTTATGCGCATGGGTGACAGGTGCACCTATGTCCTACCTCCTTTAAATACATTCCTTGAGAGAAAACACTAATCATCCAGCAATATTAGTATGTAGTCACCAGGCCTATCAAATTCACTGTGGTTACAATCCTGTAGAACAGGGGTAGGCAACCTGCGGCCCGGGGGCCGAATGCGGCCCCA
>CM034710.1:90389258-90405188 GCA_020142125.1 Phrynosoma platyrhinos | reverse complement strand
GCAACCCGGCCCCTGGCTCAAAAAGGTTGCCTACCCCTGCTGTAGAATGTAACTTCTAGCATGACTGGGTAGTATGAACTAAAAACAGGGAAGATATAGCCTAAATGACTGTTGGTTTATAAGTACTACTGGGTCAAGTAGTATAATGTGCAACTATATGTGCTTTAGATAACCCTTCAGATTAAATGCTAGTGGACACTACTGTTTGTAAAAAATACCAAATATTGCATTTTTGAATCCTTAACCTGTTTCTATTTGTATTTATGTAGTTAAGAATCATAGTTCTGCAGTTCCCAGCCTCTCAGTAATGAATGAATTTGTTAATGAAATCACGCATGAAGTTAATCACACACCAACATTCTTCAGATATTGTCAGTATCAGCAGGACACCAAGTTCAGAAATCCAGGCTTCACTAGTTTAAACTCAAAAAGCTTTTACTAAGAAATTATATCTCCAGTCTCAGCAATACCATTTTCTATCATATAACCCAGTACACTAACTTCTAACATATTATGGCAGGCAAGGTGCACATGCAGCTCCTGACAGATTTGCAAACAATGCCTCCAACTTTCCAACCCCCCTATGTCCCCAGGAACTCATTGATATGGGAATCCAGTTGCTCATACACACAGCTACAACTTTTCTAGCCAGTATGTTTTCCCAGTGGGAATTGTCTCCAACTAGACATGGACACAGGCGGGGTCATCTTTTACATTCTTTACACAAATGCCTCTTTGGAGACAGTTGAGGCACAGGGCATGAAGAGGTTTATAGTCTTGTCTCAAGCATGTCATAAATACTTCAACAATGAAGGGATCAACCATTTGCAGGCCAGCATCCAATACTGAGATCCATGGGCTAAATACATCTAACTCAGTGCTGAACTGTAGGTAACCTTCTTTATTATAAATTAGTCATAATTATATTTTGCAAATGTTTTAGCCTTCCCAACAACTTTATGGAGTACATCAGGCTGAAACACAGTGATGATTTATTCAGAATGGACAGTTCAGTCTGTTTCTAGGCTGTGCCAGGTTTACAGATATTGATTCATAACTATTTTGCATCCCATTACCCTGAGAAAGGCAGCATAGAAATGAAATAAATAAATCACACTATGTGATGAATATGTCCATTAATTGCCAAGGCATTTTCTTTACAACCTGTGCATTGGGGAGCATTTTTAAACTCAAGAACTGTATCACAATATCAGGAGAAATGCAAAAATCAAAGAATAAATAGAGCTTGAAAAGCTATTTAAATAGAGTTTGAAAAGCTACTTCTGAGGGCTACAGTTTCCAGAATCCCCTAGCCAGTGGCCGTGCTGCCTGGGAGATTTTGGGTTTGGATTTCAAAAAAGCAACTTTTCTGAGATCCAAAGAGAACTCTGGGAAGTTTGCATCATGCCAGATTAGTTTAAAATGCAGAATGGAGTGGACAAAATCCTTAATCATCCCTATTGTACTTATTGAAACTATTTACAGAGTCAGTCCCTGTTTCTGAGAGCAGACACAGGGAAATCATTGAAATTTCATTGTCTCTTTTGCATATCTGTGGGCAATCCAGTGCTGCCTTCTGCTGTCAATGCAAGGAAGCCTTCCAGATCTCGCTCTCATTACATAGAAGCTGGGGCATGCTGATGCCTATGAGAGCCAACCAGAGGGCATATGTGAATCACATCCACAAACACAGAACCAATCCAGTATGGTTAGTACCAAAGCAATGCACATTTTTTTGAATATACACATTTCTAATGGTATCGGGTGGGTGCAGATCATTCAAGCTGAGGATGTAGTAGCATTCCCCTGAGAAACAGAACACATAGACCACTACTTGTTCCCACAGAGCACAACTATAAGATTTGAATCCCAGACTAAAATTAAATTTTGCTGCACAGATTGAGGGGTGTGCTAAGTGGTCCATTCCCTCACATTCCAACTGCACACACTTACCAATGGTGCCAGTGGCCTGAAGGCAACACCACTGTTATTTCTTCAGATCAAAGAAACAAAGGAGAAAAGTGTGGCTGTGAAAAGCCAACTAGGGCAGGTTTTGTTGTTCTTTCTGGGTTGAGAGGGACAGGAAAAGAAATGTTCCCCTTGCGGCAAATTACCCTGGCTTTTGTGCATTTCTGACAATATTTTGGACTATAAATCAGGAAATGAAGTGCTATAAATAGGGACTTTCAAGCATGTCCTTGGAAGAAACTAATGTGAAACTTAAGTGCAAGAAGCAAGCATGCCAGCCTTTCTTCCTAATTCAAGATCTAAGTGGATTATACTGTGGATGAAGCTATGGGAGGGGGGATATTATCTATTCATACCTTCATTTGATTTTCAGCAACAAAAAAACCTGTTGAAAATTTAATACTACATCTGTATTAAAATAGGAATGACTTGCTGCTTTTTTATCCTCTGTTTTTAAGGAATGCTCATATTTATGCTTCAGATCTAGTAGTTGCTGGTGGCTTCTGTGTTGGTGGGGCAATGAAGCCACTGTGGGTTTTAGTCCAAAAATGCTACCCAAAGTTCTGGACACTGGTCTATCTATAGGTCCAGTGCCCCAGGTAGTTTCTTTAAAGTTGAGAATAAAACTCAGAATGGATTGAATGCCCCACTCATAGGGAAGCCACCAGCCCATCAGTATTTGGTTCCATTCTATGCCAGATGACACTGGAATCAATGAAGTAGCCCAGTGGTACTCAAACTTTTTATCCTTGGGACCACCCTTTATATCCACATGTGGATATCATGCCCCTGCCACTTGCCATAGTATATTAATAAAAATATTTTGTTTATTTAGTGGGTGTATTTTCATTTGTGTATTCATGTATATTCAAATTTTAACATTTTATAAGGAAATAACATTGCTCAAATTTGAACAGCTTTACTTAAGTAAATGCAGTATTTCACTCAATGCATATATAAATTTTTCATATAAAAAATGGGAAGAGGAGGAGGAGGAAGAAGAGGAGGACAGATCAGGGCTTCCAAGTCTTGCACCCCCTTGAGCAACTCTTTCACACACACACACACACACACACACACACACACACACACACGGTCCTGCCCCACCATTTGATAACCACTGAAGTAATTTTTATTGGTAATGTACCTACCTGTAACAAGTTCTGGGATTTTTGTAACAAGTCATGATCAATTCTTATTTCAGAAAATTTTTTAATAAATTAGGAACAATATTCACTTGTTAGATAAATATTTATTATAGTCACAAACCAGCATAAGAACAACAAAATACAGCATACAAAATATACAGAGTAACAAAACTTCTAAAAGGGGTGCAGGGCAGATACCATGATCACTTGTTAGAGTGAAGAGTAACAGTTCTAATTAATTTTTAAAATTGTTTCTCAAGAGCATTTGGGACTTTTAAAGGGAATCTTAACATATTTTTTCAGGGTTTTTTGGTCACGCTCTTATTAATCCTAAGGTTTTCCTCCCTGCTTTTTAAATGGAATGAAAACCCATAAAAAAAGTAATATGCAACACAAACATTATTTTAAAGCATTGTAATATTGATGTTGTACCTGTCTGACTATAGTTTGGAACATTTCAAAACAATTGTTTTCCAATATTCCTTATAATCTTTAAAAGGTTATTAATTGTCATTACAGTAGCGCCTCCCAATTCGCGGGGGATCTGTTCTGGACCCTCCCCCATGACAATGGCAAATATTCAAGCCCCATTGAAAATAATGGCATGCATGCCCATGGCATGCACCACCATTTTATCCATCCCTGCTTGTCCCTTCGAAGAGCGAGACTGCGGACTCGAAGTCCATGAATGGGGAGGACAACTGTCCTTGTAAACGGCTATAAGGAATAATTGGACAATGCTGCTTTTGAAATGTTCCAAGCTCTAGTTAAACAAGTACAGCATCAGTACTACACTGTCAAAACAAGCTTGGAGGAGTGGTGGTTCTAGACTAAATAGTTACAAAATCATCCTACTGCCTGCAAAGTTATTATCATTTATGCTGTTTGAACTAGCTTGGTTCCATCCTAAGGAATTCTGGAGTTTTGTAGTTTTAATGAGAATGATATGCTAGTGAACTCTAGTGAATTAAAATTATGATATACAGAGCAGAGGGACTGAGGATTAAATCAGGGTAACGTGGGAATCAGGAGCCAGTGTGGTGTAGTAGTTTGAGCGTTGATAGCTCTGGAGACCAGGATTTGATTCAGCATTCAACCATGGAAACTGGCTGTCATACTTTCTTAGCCTCAGAAGAAGCTAAAGGCAAATCTGAACAAATCTCACCCAGAAAACTTAATGATAGGTTCATCTTAAAGTCGCCATAAGTTAGAAACAACTTAATGGCACACAACAACAACAAACTTTAGGAATCAGGGAAATGAACTAGACTTGCTAAACTGCAAGTCACAGGGTGGATCCATGAGAGTTAAAATGGTATCATACTGATGTATCTGTAGTGTACCTGCACCTTAAATTGATCTCAATTAATGTTTGCAAGAAGGATGTCAATATATGCTGTACTGAGGAGCCTGTTTTCTTTTGCCATACTGAATTTGCCATACTGAATTGGAAAATGCATGGAAGTGAGTTTAAGAATGAATGAATGAACAAGGCAAAACAAATTAGGAAACAAAATAAGGCTTTAATAATTACAGTGAATAGATTGTAAAGATGCCCTCTCTGCAGATCCTTTTGCAGAGAAACAGGATAACAAAAGAAGATGAGTAGCAGAGAGCTGGGGAGAAGAAATGAGAGGAGGGAACAACTAAACTGAATGAGAGATTATCAGACCTTCCATAAAAGCCCCAGTGCACCCTGAGAAATAATGATATGATGGAAAAGGTTTGATTTTCCTTTCATTTCAGAGGCTTTGGAGACTAAAATGCTTTTCCTAAACCAAAATAGCCATATGTAAATTAAGAGCACAAAAGCCCAGTTTTATGATTTGAGCTGCACTTTAATTCCTTTCTATCTTTCTCGCCATTGTTTAAAAAAAAAAACCAGGCAGAACTTCAAAGGCGAACGGCATGTGTTCTAAATCAGGGCTCCAGTGCTGAAGTATGACAGCACAAAAATTAAAACAAAATAAATGTGCTGCTTTAGCTCTCCTGTTTTCCTCAAAATCACTTCTTATGAAATCAGTTCCTTTAAAGACATGGAGCTTGGTTAGTGGGTTTCCATTGTTTTTATCCTTCTAAATTCTTTTATTTGCTTGATATTACTTGGCAAATACTGATGTCACTGGTGTGGTGAAAACAATTTTCTCTCTCATCAAAAGAAGCAGTTGTAAAATCAGTAGTTGTCACAGCATGTTATTTGAACACCTGATCCTGCCAGTTTAGCTGTGACTTAGGCCTGAATGGAAATACTTGTATTTCAAAGTGTGCAACAATGTGGCAAAATAGGCCTGTACAAATGAAAAATAACTACCCATCCCTGTTGTATGGGGCAATGATGATCTCTGAAATGTTTCCTTCCCGTGCTACAATGGTTGTTGTTGATGATGTTGAGTTATATTTACTTATATTCCACCTTTTTCATCATCTGGGACTCAAGATGGCTTGAGATGGTGGTGGTTTATTAATTTTTTTTCATTGATATCCCACCATTTCCTCAGTAATAGAACTCAAATCAGCTTTATATTATTTGTGTGTCTTCCAAGTCATTGCTACATCTGAGGAAGTAGATCAAATCTAAAAAAGCTTATGCTACAACTTCGTTCACACACTCTCAAAGATGCTACAAGATCCCTTTGCATACTGATATTCCAGACTAGCACAGCTGTGTCTCTGAATTCTCAACCCAACCCACTGAGGGTCACCCTTTTTCTATTTCTCCAGTTGTGCCCAAAGTGACCAAATGTTCCCTGCCACCACCAATTCTGCTTCAAATAAATTACTCTATACTTTTAAATCTATATTTTTAACTAGAAGCAAGTACAGTAGTTCTTCCAGGAATCTGTATAGAGGGCATATTTCAAGGTAAAAATTGCACTCTTAAAGGGGGAAAGATTGTTATTGTTTTTTTAAAAAAACAATAATAGCATTTACATTTCTACACCGCTTGATAAAAAATTCAGCACTCTCTAAGCAATTTACAATCTGTAAACCAATTACCCCCAACAAGCTATGTATTCATTTTACTGACCTATGAATGGCTGGAAGGCTGAGTCAACCTTGGAGCCCTGGGATCGAGCTCAACATTGTGGCTGCAGTACCAGCATTTAACCACTTTCCTGTTGCTGTAGAAATGGGATCTTGAAGAGGGTGTCACTCTCCCCCTTCTCTCCTTCCTACTCTTCTTGGTTTATAGGTCTGTTGAGTGGTCATTAAGTGATAACTAGTCTCAATACCAGAGTGCCCTTCTCTGTTGCTAAGACTTACCTTTTGCTCTGTTTTTTTGAGAAAATTACACCCAGCTTTCTTCCCACGTGTTCCTTGTGAGTATCCCTGTCGAGTTGTTCTTTGGGTGAGAGTTTCTTTGAGGTCAGAATGAGGCTCCCAGCATTGATAATATGGTTGGGAACCTCATAATGACTTCAAAGCGACTTAAGGCTGAAGTGGCAGCACCAGCTGGCTTGCAGCGACTACATAGGAAGGCAGACACCCATTGTTCACCAACAAGCCAGGGCAGGTAATGGAGGATTCAGGGTCGGGGGGCATGGGGCTAGAATACTCCAGAGGCACCCTGGCAAATGTAGATGAAGTCATCGATAACATCAGCTATCTCTTTATGTGGGCATCAGAAGTGCAACTGCACAAGAACATAAGAATAGCTGTGCTGGAGCAAATCAAAGCCTTATCTAGTCCAGCATTCTATTCCCACAAGGAATAGAATGCTTATGGGGAAGCATACAAGCAGAACGCAAGTACAACAGCTTTCTGTTCACACTGCCTACAAATAAGAGAACACAAAATGTATCAAAAACCTCCATACCCTCCAACATTTCACAGATGAAAACTGAGACGTGTAGTCAAGCAACATCACAGTGTGGGCAAGATGGGGGAAATAGTAATGAGAAAGAACAAACAAGCTAATAGATGCTGCAGCAGTTTGCTTTTGCCAGAGCCTCCTGGAAAGGTAAAACTCCATCCCCTCCTCTCCCCCATCCTGAATTAACTGTAAACTACTTTTGCGTTTGAATTCAGTTTATAGCAACTGAAGCAAGTTGAGGAGGAGAAAGAAACTGAGACCTTTTAAAAACCGTGGGATGGCAAGATTAATCAGGACTTTCCCTGCCAAATTGAGACAGCTGGAGAGTATGCTGTTTCTGGTTGAGAAACGGACAAATTTGTTTGGTCTTTTGGCTACACCTCTAATCCAACAGTTGAAACAAAAATGGAAGCAGAGTTTAGAAAAGTTCCTTTTTTGGCTCACAGCTCCCCAGAATCTAGCAAGGCCAGCGGTGGTAGCGAGTTGGGAAATTGTAGTGCAACTCCAGCCCTCTAAATTCTCATTTCATACTCTCTTGATGAGAACCAATCTGTAAAATAAGTAGAGTTCTCTTCTGTATACAGTTGTGACAGCAACAGATGTGAAATGGTTCTCCTTTAGCAGGAAATGCTGATAGAAGTCATAAACATACCACTTTATATGTTGTGGAGCTAAGGCTTGAAATGAAACATAAGATCCAGGGTGTGGCAGATCAAGATAAACAGCTGCTATCTTTTTCATTTGGCAGGACCAACAAAGCAACTACACCCTGCTCTTATTCTGACCACAGTCTCTGCTCCCTCCAGTGCTGTGAAAATTCACATTCTACTAAAGCACTGGAATCTCCTCAGCACCAGTTCATGAATCATTGAGTCATTTGTTTTTGCATTTCCAAGGCCAGTTGTACTATTAGATCAGAGGTGGGTCAAATGTTACCTTTCAGATATTGCCCAACTTTTGTTCCCATCATTCCTTACCATTGACTTTATTGGATGGGGCTGATGAGAGATGCAGTTCAGCAACTTCTGGAGGGATTATTTTGTGTTAGGCATTAAACTTAATCAAGCATTAGGCACAGTCAGGCTGTCACCACAGTCAGCAGATTTTGGATGTCTAGGTAGGAAGGAATTTATTTATTTGTGGGGCTAAATCCAATCCGTACGTGCCAAAGACTGCCACAACAAATCTAATGTTACCTGGTTTAGAAACTAAGAAGGATTGGGCCTGTTTAGTAATTGGATGTAGGACCACCAAGGAATTCAAGTAAGGCTAGGAAAGAGCAGGGCCTCAAACCCTGGAGAGCCACTGCTAGTAAATACTAGGCTGTGTGGATTAATGATCTGACTATACAGCAGCTTCCTCTGTTTGTAGCTACAACAGAGTTGGCCTATTCCACCAACTGTTGAATGGTTAGTCAGCGCTTACATAAATCCTGTTGATTCTGCAAACTTACTTATGTTGGGTAACCCAGGAGTGGAAATCATGTGGCCTTCTTGATTGTTAGACTGCTGTGTGTGTGGAGGGGGGGGTAGTTCAACATCAGGAGAGCCACATGATTCCAGCATCTACTTTGCTATCCTATTCTTGTACTTTTCCTGCTAAGGGTGTGGAAAGGTGCTTGTGAGGATGTGTACCATATTTGCCAAAATGCTTTGGCCAGCTTTGAGTAATATCAGTCTAGATTTCAGTAAAATCTTTGGAATGCTCCAATTATTGCTCCACCATAGGCTGCAAAATGTCCTAGTCTGGGTCTACATAGCTGTATCCTAGTTCTATGCATGTGGGTTATGGTACCTCAGCTATAATCACAGCCTACACAATGTCTCCAACATCACACAGAATAATT
The DNA here is from genome assembly GCA_020142125.1 of Phrynosoma platyrhinos. Taxonomy (NCBI): domain Eukaryota; kingdom Metazoa; phylum Chordata; class Lepidosauria; order Squamata; family Phrynosomatidae; genus Phrynosoma; species Phrynosoma platyrhinos. The sequence continues at coordinate 90,396,412 of CM034710.1, read as the reverse complement.
GCTTACCAGTGCTTGTGATCACTGACATTTCCTGGGCTTCAGTCCATGTTAGAGGTACAAAATGTTGGAGGACAGGAAGCCATCTAATTCTGTTTGGAATGGTGTGCCTACAGAGTGAAGTTTATTTTTTTCCATCCTGGCTGGAATCTTGTTTTCCTAAGAAAATCTTCCAGTGTTCCCTGTGTCCTTCAACAGCATGATACAGTTAGTCAAGAACAAGCTTCTCATAGTACCTTCTAAAATTTAATTTTAAGGATTTATTTCTGGTTGGTACACTTCATATTTTAACAATGGTCTACATTAGCAGTCAGTTCCAAGGCATTCACAAGAGCTCTTGAGAAACATGGACTAGACCCAATGATTTGATGACAGCTGAAGGTGATTTTATTATAATCTTCTACTACCTTATTCTGTTCATTTTGCTACAGATGATTGCCTAGAGTGGGAATTGTGTGCTCCTCTATAGCTTGTCAGACTGCAACTTCCAATACTGGAGGGCATCATTGGCCATATTGTATGAATGGGCAACTTTGGAAAGGGTGGGGGCCATTCCCAGTCTTTGCCTCTACAGCAGGTCACACCGATGCACCCAACATGACCAGAATTTTTGGCTGTTTAACTGTCAGTTTTCAGACATTGGGCAGGAGATGTTTGAGGGGATGGGGGTGGGCTTGGAGGCTGTGGGGACAAATCCATTTTGCAGTGGTTTTGACCAATTTTGAGGATTCTGAGGAGGTGAAATGTCTGGTTCTTTTAAGATTTGAGAGGTCTGGGAATCTTAGGTGACTTCAGGGGGTTTCATTTTGGGACTTAGAGGGTCACCTATCTCATATAAGGCATCCTTTAGCCATGCTTGCCATATTGGCTAGGGCCATTGTCACTTTTAGTCCAACAACATCTGGAGGGTAACATGATTCCCACCCTGGCTCTCATCTACAGGCTTGGTGAAAAAATAAGTACTAACTATTGTTTCCTTTTTGTTGTTGTTAACTGTCCTCAAGTTGACTTCAACTCATGGCAACCCTGTGGATGAGACATCTCCCTGTCCTTGACTGCCATGCTCAGGTCCTGTAGGCACAAGCCTTTGGCCTATCTGATCAAGTCTAACCATCTAGCATGTGGTCTTCCTTTCTTTCTACTGACCTCTACCTTTCCCAGCATCATTGTCTTTTCTAATGATTCATGCCTTCTCATTATGTGGCTAATGCAGGGGTAGGCAACTTTTTTGAGCCAGGGGCCGGGTTGCTGTCCCTCAGACAATTGGGGGGCTGAAGCACCAAAAATAAATAAATTATATATATATATATATATATATATATATATATATATATATATAAATTAAAAAATTAAAAAATATGCATGCACACTCTCTCAGCCTCAGAAAAGCCATGGCAAAACCCCTGCAGAGATTTTGCCAAGAAAACCCCAAGAACAAGTAATAAACAACAATAGTCAATATCATCATGGCGGCGGCGGCGGCAGCGGCAGGACTGGCCTGGGGCCGGTCCAAAGGCCTCGGGGGGCCACATCCGGCCCCCGGGCCTTAGGTTGCCTAGCCCTGGGCTAATGTAAGACAATCTCAATTTAGTCCTTAATTTATCCTCAGCACTCTTCTCCAGTACCACATCTCAAATGAGTTTGTTTCTTTCTATCAGCCTTCTTCACTGTCCCACTCAAATCTCTACATAGTGATAGGGAATACAGTGACTTGTACTATCTCTCCTTTAGTGCTTAGAGTTGCACTTTAGGATCTTGTCCAGTTCTTTCATACTGGTCCTCCCAATCCTAGTCTTCTTCTAATTTCTTGACTGCAGTCTCTATTCTGATCTATGTTCAATCCAAGGTATGGGAACTCCTTGACTATTTTTTTATCATTGTCTAGGATGAATATTTGTAGGTCTTCCATGGTCATTATTTTTGTTTCCTTAATGTTCAGCATTAAGCCTACCTTGACCCTGTCCTCCTTGACCTTCTTCAGTAATTGTTCCAGGTTCTTGTTGATTTCTGCTAGTAGTATTGTGTTATCTGCATATCTTAGGTTGTTAATATTCCTTGCCCCAATCTTCACTCCTCCTGCTTCTGACTGTACACCTGCTGTGCGAACAATATTTTCTGCATACAAGTTGAATAAATAGGGTGATAGAACACAGCCTTGCTTGATCCCTTTGCCAGTTGGGAACCATTCTGTTTCTCCATATTCTGTTTTTACAGCAGCCTCTCACCCTGAGTAAAGGTAGCTTCCTACTATTTCCAGCTTCCATTATATTTATACACATTTTCATCCCTTGTCCCCACTCAAATGCTCATACATGCATTTGGCATGTTCAGTCAACAGCACTGTCATAGATTTTGAGGTATATCTGCTCAGTGTGAACATCCCTGTAGAGTCCAAAAGTGGAGGTAGTTGTGTTGTGTAGATTCTTATCAACTAACCAGTTCTAAAAGTTTTCATCTCCACAAGGAGCAAATGTTTTGTAGACCTGATGAGCCTTAATTGTTTATTCGAGACCAAGCCACCCTGTGCTTTAGAACAGGGGTAGCTCCCAAAATATATTATTGTTGGGAAAATCCATCCACCACAATCCATAGTTTCTAAAAGGGGACATAGAAACCTGAGAGGAAGAGGAGATGAAACCATCAACCCTGCTGTCAAAATGTCCTGGTTCTTTGATCCTGTGAATCTTAGTAATACACTTGCATTTGCTACTTAGCTCTTCTTTTCATTTCCATTCTAATCCAATTGCATTTGCCTTAGGTCTACAATGGAGTGTCCATGGAAGACCTGAACTGTGACATGAGCAAGGATTCTACTGTTCCAACCTTGCTTTGGGGAATTTTTGGTGCCACAAAGACTAATGGAATAATAACATTTCTGATCAATATAATATTTATGAACAATAATATTTCTGATTCCAAACCCTGTTAGGTGAACTTGATATAAGTGTATAAGTGGTTTTCAGTAATCAAACACTGCTGTAAGCAGCTCTAGACACTGCAGAACCACAAAGATTAATGGATGAGTAAGATATATGGCCACCAGGTCATGGGCACCAGACTTTTGTCCCTCAACATGGAAGAGAGATAGCAGATCCCCCTTAGGTATTACACCTAAAGCACAAAAAGCAGAAGCAAAGGCAACTTCATTATATGAAACTTCCCCTTCTTTGTAAAGTTCACAAGTGGTGAGAGCTTTAAAAGATAACATGAAGTTTCCTGATTTGGAATGTGTGTGCATGTGGGTGTGCTATTGAAATGCAAACTGGGAATAAAACCTAATAATAATAATAATAATAATAATAATAATAATAATAATAATAATAAATTTTATTTATAACCCACCCCTCTGCTCAGCAATCGGGGCGGCGTACAACAGATTAAAAATACAACAGATAAAAACATTCCATCCTCCCCTCCCTAACCACCCACCCCTTAAAACAGGTTTAAACTATTAAAGAATTAAAATCAGATTCACAAATTAAAACAAAAGACAATACTGTCCCATTGGCCTGCTGATGAAGATAACAGGAGGGATAAATGGTAGATCACCTCCAAATTTTTGCTGGGTGGTGGAAGGCCTTCCGGAAGAGATCCATCTTTACCGCCTTTTTGAAGGTGGCAAGAGTAGTAATTGAACAGATCTCGTCCGGCAGGCCATTCCAGAGTCTGGGAGTGGTCACCGAGAAGGCCCTCTGGGAGGTCTGCGAAAGCCTGGTCTTCAAGAGCTGCAGCAGATTCCTCCCAGAGGACCGGAGTGTGAGGGGGGATCATACGGGGAGAGGCGGTCCCTAAGATAAGATGGACCCAAGCCATGTAGGGCTTTAAAGGTTAAGACCAACACCTTGTACTGTGCCCGGAAACTAATCGGCAGCCAGTGGAGGGACTTTAGCACGGGTGTTATGTGCTCCCTCCTAGATGTTCCAGTAATTAACCTGGCTGCCATGTTTTGTACAAGTTGCAGTTTCTGGGATAAGCACAAGGGTAGCCCCATGTAGAGTGCGTTGCAGAAATCCAAACGTGAGCTTACCAGGGTGTGTACCACCGTTTCCAGATCCCTCATGTCCAGATAAGGGTGCATTTGGCGTATCAGCCAAAGCTGATAACAGGCGCTCCTGACCACTGCATTCACCTGACTAGTCATGTGAAGCGATGAATCTAGGAGCACCCCCAAGCTGCGAACACAGTCCTTAGAGGAGAGTGTGATTCCATCCAGGACTGGAGACCGGTAAGTACATATATCATTTTTCCAGGCCTAAATATTCCAAGGGTACCAGATCCTGCCTGATCTTGGAAGCTAAACAAGGACAGTCCTGGCTAGTACTTGAATGGGAGACCACCAATAAATACCAAGTGCTATAGGCTATATTTTAGAGAAAGGAACTGACAAAACCACCTCTGAGTGGTCCTTGCCTATAAAATTCATGGGGTCACCATAAGTTGACAAGCAACTTGAAGGCACATGCACAGAGGAACGCACACACACTTACACAACTTCATGTACTCATTGTGTCTTTTTCTGAATGATGTCCAACATTTGTAAAGCTAGGATATTGGATATATTAAGTATTTTCTCCTACATGCTCACAATATCTCTTTGGCTCAAGCATATATTATCTGTTACATTCATTGTCTTACTCATTCACTGACACACCACAGATAGTTTATTCTTTTGCTGACACACCCTGAGCAATTCATTTAAGCACTGTTCTTTCACTTGCCAGTATCCACCCACATATATTCACTTAGGGCCAAAACAGATATTACTTTAAACACACCGCTAGCATCTATGTAGTTTTCTGTTTTACCCTAGAGTAAAACAAGGCCACACCAGGACCCCAGTCTTGATTCAGTTCCCTTGTCTTACTCTAGAGCAAAATGGAAAGATTTGCTAGCTAATATTTTTAAGTAATATCTATTTTTGGTCCTTAGGAACTATAGTTGGGATAAAGGGAAGTGATGTTTCAAGTTTGAAATGTGATATTTGTGATGTTTGAAGTTTGAAACTTGAAAACAAAATTATTTGAGTCTTACTCATTATATATATATAGATTTTCAGGATTAAGAAGGGAAGATTTGTTTCAGTCACATGAAATGATAAAGCTAAAATCACCAGCTGGAATTCTGCTGGTTAGTCCCAACTAGAATAGACCTATTCAATGAATTGATGAATGGTAAATCAACATATAGGTAAATCCCATTGATTCAATGGGTCCACTTTAGCTAGGACCAGCAACAGAATTCAGGACAATATTTTTTATACATTCTGGTTACTGTAGGCAGTTGAATTTTGTTCACATTCTGTAGATGCTAAAATAAGTGCTACAAATTAAGATGATTTAAGACAGCTTCCTAGCTTGTATGTTTAACTCACAAGACTGTTCTCAAAGTCACTACTGTATCAAGAAAACTGAATGTGGGAGATATATTGATGTGTTTGTTCCCTGGAAAGATTTTCAGATAAGGGGTTTTTCGCATCCTTTTTGGTGCATCCTGATGCCCGCTCATCGTGCGAACGGGCACACGGTATCAGGACAAGGTTAGGGTAGAATTGGGTCGGCCAGTGTGTGGTTGCCCTTCCCCAACTCCACCCCCAGGCCGGCCCTTTAGGTCAGTCTGCAAAGCCCCATAGTTATGCTCAGCAACACCCAAGTTCTTAGCAAGCATGGAGTTTTCTATGCATTTCTAGGTTTCATGGCATGGTCTGGAGGCCTTGCTAAAAAGCAAAGCAGTTCTCAGATTGGTCATTATATGGATTGAAGACTATCTAAGGCAAGGAATATTTGGCCCTTCAGATATGGTTGCTAGAATCAAAACTGAAGAAGACCCCTGTACCTTTAATAGTTATGTGAAAGGGCATTTCAGCAGATGTTTCTTGTCATGTAACCAGGTAACAAGCAATACCTGATGAAATGCCCTCTTCTGCAGGTATAGAACCTGTCACCAGTTTTCACTCTGATACCCTCAATCCACACATAGATACACTATCCAAACAAAATGGTGTCCAACCAATGGCTCTATCCATTCTTTTAAAGGAAAAAAAGATGTCTGTAGTAGTCCTCTTGCAATCCTACCTTTAGACATTGTTGGACTGCAACTCCTATAATTTCTTGTCATTAGCTACGTTAGGGCTAGCAGGAGTTGTAAACCAATAATTTATGCAAAATCTTTATTTCTTACCTCTGATCTTGGAATTCTACATACAGATTGCCTAGAGATTCATGAGGAGAGAAAAGCTGGGTGATAAATATAGGTCAGTATTCTGTATCAGCGACTTAGGAAAATTTTATGAATACAGAAGAGTTACCTGTTCATAACTGTTCTATCTCTACTTAGTCATGATTTTGACATTATTGCCATGATTGTGGTTCCCCATCCCCAGCATTTTAGCAGGCACCAGTGGCATAGGAAGGAGGAGGAGGCCCATTCTGCTGGAAAATGGAGCATGGGTTAATGATGTTTCTAACAGGTTTGGAGGGGTCTGGCCAAGAGAGTTTACACAGGTTCAAAACACATTGCAGAAATAATCCAGTTTGAGTCCACTTTAAGTGCCCTGGCTTAATGCTAGGGAGTTCTGGGAACTGTAGTTTTGTGAGACATTTAGCCTTCTGTGTCAGAGGGCTCTGGTGCCACAATAAACTACAATTCCCAGGATTTCCTAGCACTGAGCTAGGGCATTTAAAACAGTCTCAAACTGGATTATTTCTGCAGTATGTTTTGTACCTTAGTGTGCATCCAGACTGATTAAAAAGATCAGAAAGTCCCAGATTTTGTTCTCTTGCTTTCCAATTTCTTTTTGGAGATCCATACATGTTTTATTAATTCCAGGATACAGTATATTATGTCAGCTCCTGGTACAATAAAACACATTTTAATGCCAGAACCCAGGTCAGACACAAATCTGAGACTTCTCAATTATTCTGGATGTGGCCATAGTTAAGTATACTGTTAATAGAACAGTAATTCCTGATCTTTCCTTGTTAAATTTCACTGAATGTTTTTGTTTCTATCCATAATTACCTTTTGGGACAGGTACTTTAAGATGAGTGAAAATATTGCCTTAAAGGGGAGAGAGAAATACTGTAAGAACGTGGAGCCAACTGCCTTCCTCTATTGCAGTAATCGAGACGTGAGGTTACCAGGGCATGTACCACAGTTTC
>CM034710.1:90375185-90389158 GCA_020142125.1 Phrynosoma platyrhinos | reverse complement strand
CCAGAGGGCCTTTTCCGCAGCCGCTCCCAGACTTTGGAATGGCCTGCCTGATGAGATCTGTCTTATCACTACTCTTGCAGCTTTTAAGAAAGCGGTAAAGACGGACCTCTTCCAGCAGGCCTTCCCGGAATAACTATCAGCTGAGAGACGAGTTCTAAATTGCTGCCTCTGATTCTATGCTATTGTATGTTCTTAATTTTTCTTAATTTTTAATTTTAACTTATGTGGCATTTTTAATTTGATCGTTGTTTAATTCTATTTTAAGGGGATGGGAGGAGGGATTATGGGATGAGGGTATGATTTTTAACCTTGTTTTGTTTTTAAACTTGTTGTACCCCACTCCGATTGCCACGCAGAGGGGCGGGTTATAAATAAATATTATTATTATTATTATTATTATTATTATTATTATGAATTCTGAAAAATGCACACAAGGATCTCACCTCTTCAAGGACATTTCCACACATGTAATATGATTTATGACTTAAAATGATGGGGGTGGAGGTAAGCATGATCAGAAAGGGTTGTCAGATTGATACTTCCCCATAGTAAAATATATTTAGGAAAAGCACAATCAATTTGGAAGACCTAGTTTAAATCAGAAAAGAAGAAAACTAGACATATGGGCCATATTTTCTATTTGTCATATAAATGTCCCAACCTGAACATAGTGGGAGTACTTCTGAACAAAATGCTACCAGTGCTTCTTCATGGTTGTGTGGGAAATCAATGAGAGATCCTTGATAGATATTCTTGTTTTAAAAGAAAACCTGAAACACAGCTGCATGGGGCTGCCAGTTTGTTTGGAGAATCAGCAGGGGGGAGAGGGGTGGTTAACCCTCATTCTCTGTACTCTTTCCTTAATAAAAATCACACACCCAACCCTTGAGCTGTTGACTGACCAACCAGGTTTGGGGGGGAGGGGAAGCAGATACTTTTCCACCCAGAGTTTAGAAATGTTACCTTTTTGGATAAGACCTCCCTAAATCCCATAGCCAGTGTGATTCTGGCAGCTGTTGTCAACATTGACCAAACTGGGGTTGACCAGATTGAAAATTGGAGATGGTTCCTATATGTTGTGTAGGGTTTTCAGTTGGGGTTGCTTGCAATACAATCAAGTAACAAGCAATAATTGATGAAATGCTGCCTTTTATACAACCATTAAAGATACAGTACCCGTCTCTTGTTTTCATTCTGGTAACTCAAAGTCACAAATAGATGTACTGCTTCAAACAAAATGGTGCCCAACCAAGTGGCTCTATCCAGTTTTTAGAAAAGAAGATCAGTACTATCTCTCCATTGTAAAGTGTGGTTCTTGTTAAAGACTGAGCATAAGGAAGCCCCTGATTCAACTCTTAGCAATTAAATTCCTAGGTAGCCTTAGGCAAGTCCTTCCATCCTCATCTCTTGCCTTTCTCTCTTGCCAACTTCCAGTCTTCAGTGGGTGATAGTCATGTTCGTCTTCCTTCCAATACTGTTATAAGTAGGGCTACCAGGTAAACTGCATCCATTCTCAGATATTTCAGGACTTAGAAATGAGAGCAGGGGGTGGATCCTTGTGTGAAGTCATACTAGTTGCAGGCAGAAAAATGTACCCAGTAATAAAAGGGGTTGTTGCCCTTCTCATGAGGGGTGTGCATTTCTTAGATGACACATGGGGAGATTTTTCAGCCCCTACACTGGTGCTGTGGGTTGTGGAAGTCTCATTGTCAACCCACAGGTAGCTCTCATGAACCATTACACTCGTGCTGTACTATTTGCCTGGCTCCAAAGGACACACCAGGCCCCAAGTACATAAAACCAAGCTCCCCCACCCCCACCCCACTCCCTCATGCCTAGGTGTTTGCTTGTTTGTTTTTGTGCACCCATGCTGTGCTGAGCCAAGAAACCTTAGGACCAGCTGGGAATGAGTTGAGATGAGCAGCAAGGTTTTAAAACCATCTGGCAGGTTTAAAAAAGAATCCTTCTTCCTCTTCCAATGTCATATAGCCTGAGATTGATTCTCTGCTCTGAGACGCAAATAAGCATTGCAATTTCCTAAGATCTCAGCCAGCACCCAGAGATCTGGCAACCCCATTTATAAGGATACCAGAAATAACACCTGTGTAATTTGCTCACTTTGGACCCACCATAGCTGCATAATTTCTGGGGTTAGAAAAATCTTTCAGTGAAACTCTGGGGCTCCAGGCTTATAGTTTCTTTTGGAAGTGTGCTTTCCTTCCTTCTGAGTACATGGCCCTATAATGTTTTATTAACTATCCTTCCACATGGCTTTGAGTTCTCAGAGCTGAAATTCCCTGAAAAAAATGCTTTAAGGTTAGATAAAGTGTACCCTTTTCTTTGCCCTTGGTTATAGGAAGGCAGAGAGCTTTTGTTAAAAAGCAGCTTAAAAGTACAATAAATATAATTAACACATAATAAAGCATCAGGGAAATGCTTGGAGTGGGTTGTTTCCCCTTCATTTCTTAGGGGTGACATATTACTTTCTTCTTTTAAGAAACTACATTCCTGGGTTAGCTTTTCCAATAATTTATCTTTTCACAGGAAAATGTTCCGGTTTAGGAAGGATTACTCAGAATAGTTTTAACAATAAAATTTCAGCAACCTTTAAATTGCCAAACATTCAACCGCTTGGTGATTTGCCCCTAGCCTTCTGGAACCTAGATACTTTGGCAACAGGATTCTACCACACTGTCTGATACTCATGAAATCTGAAGAGGTAGAGCCAGCTATATAATCTGAACATTAACTATAAGTTTAGGTACCTCAAGGGAATCTGAAACTAGTAATTTAAGCATCAAAACAGTTTCTCAGTACCCCTGGCTAGGCTCCAGTGATCTATATAGTATTGGCAGGCACTCTGTTTCATTTGACATATCTTTGTAATAGGACGTAGCAGAATGTTGCTCAAGATGTTTTATTTGGAAATTACAATTAATCAGGAGGCTCTGAGGGGCCAAAACTCAATTTCAGCACAGTTTCCTCTGTTTTGTTGAATTTCACCCATTACCTCTGCAATAAAAAATGACAGGCAGCACATTTCTGGGCGATTATGGCATGCGTCAGGTGGATCCAAAAGGCACGAAGCCAAAAGGAAAGTGACTAACTACCCAAGATGTGCAGTAATCCCTTAGCAATGCACTGTGCTTCAGAGTCCCCCTGCTACTATGAAATGGAATTGATTAAACACAGTGGCCCACATCCAGAAGGTGCAGAGCACTTTTGACACTCAGAGGAAGGGTAGGTGCTAATCAGTGCCAGGAGATTATAGCTTTATTCCCCAAGGCCATTTACTAACAGAAAACTCATTCCTGTTGTACTTATGTGGGCTCCACAATGGTGGGTTATTTATACACAGGATCCAGATGAGGTCTAACGATTAGGACCTTTGCCTGAGGTTTGAGTAATTTAAGTTCAGCACTTCGCCCAGCCACAAATGTTCAGCAGAATGCTATGAGAGAAATGGTATTTAGTCAGATTGCTTAAAAGGGGGCCTTTAAGCCAAATTGTAATGTACTTGTGAAGTTCAGGATTGTAGAGGAGTTTCTGCATTCTCCAGGCTCATAAATAAGCTTTTATGGAACTCCACTGGTCACATCTTTTCAGAAACACCTGACCTCCAAGTTATCCATCTGCCATATGGGTAGTTGATTTGGGGACCAGGGGATGTTGCACAGCTAAACGTTGGAATACAATTGAAATGCACTACTGTGAAGTGCTGGATCAAATTATATCTTTACAACATTAGATTGCAAAAGTTACTTTCTGGACACCTTGGGCCTTTACAGACTGCCAGAAACAATGCAGCTTGAGGCCATTTTAATGTCCTGGCTCAGTGCTAAGGAATCATGAGAACTGTAGTTTATTGTGGTACTAGAACTCTCTGACAGAGAAGACTCAGTGTTCCAGAAAAAAATACAATTCCCATGATTCTCTAGCACTGAGCCAGGACAGTTAAAGTGGCCTCAAGCTGCATTATATCTGGCAGTCTGTAAAGGCCCCTTGACCACTGACTGAGGGATTCCATTAGTTACACCCCCTAGAAGTTATTTTCCAACCTCCTTTGATTCAAGATCCTTTGAATTTTGCATTTTTCCAAAAATAATGACACAGTTCTTAATTCAGAATATGTACTAAATTGCATATAAGGTGATATACAATTGTTTTAATTTACTTTCCTTATTCTGATCCCTGTAGTAGAGGACCTATGACTTTCTGGATGGGTTTAGGCTCTAATTCCCATCAGCCCCAATCAGCATGAACAATGGTCAGTAATGGTGATAAGTGCCCCTGCTGACTGGGAATTCTGGGAACTGTAGGCCAAAAACCTTTCCAGGCTCTGCTCAACAATCACAGAAATGACCAACTCAGGGCCTTTGCAGACTACCAGAAATAGTACAAATCGAGTCCACTTTAAGGGTTAGGGTTAGTGCTAGGGAGTCATGGGATTTTTTTTTCCCTTAGACATTGAGCCTTCACTGTCAGAGAGCTCTGGTGCCACAATAAAATACAGTTCCCATGATTCCCTAACCCTAACCCTAACCCTTAAAGTGGACTATTTCTGGCAGTTTGAAAAGGCCCTAAATCTAGCTGGGAAAGAAAGCAAGTGGAGCAGTTCCAATGCTCTCATATGCACATATATGTAGTATAATTGCTGATGTATCTACTAAAGCCATAAATCCCATGCCCCATTGCCACATGCTATTTGGGGTAGGGTGGGTGGGTGGTGGGAACAGGAGGTAGGACATTTTCCTACCTTAGAAAATTCCCATTGAATTCACTTGAATTAATTTTGAGTACATATATGTAAGGTTGCATTGTTAATTACATAACAAGAACAATATGTCCGTCGTCATTCATTCATTTAATTCTACCCCAATGATTTCCTATCAGTTCATATGGCATTATTTTCTACCTAGCCACTACCCATTTAGTTCCATCAGAGATTATCACTATCATTGTCATCCCACTTTTCTGACATTTATTCCCCATCCCACCTCCAAAATTGCATCAATAATAAAAACAAATAAAGAAGCTATCCCATTATGCTCACACACTAAACAGAGAAGACACACAAGGAAAGGTGTTGGGGAAAAGTAGCGAGGAGAAGTCAGTTCTTTAAAGCCAGAACCTGTTTGTTTGTTTGTTTATTTGTTGTTCTTGCTGCTGCTGCTGTTAACTTTAGATTGATGTTATGAATGAGAAACATCTAAGAGCCCTGGCTATTAGCAGCTCTGATCAAGACTTGTACATTCAGGACTGGGACTTCCTTGGTTGAATCATTCCTCCTGTAGGGTCATCTTCCTTTTTTCCTACTGTCCCTTCACAAAGCATTACTGTCTTTTCTAATGAGTGATTCCTTCTCATGATACATCCAAAGTACAACAGACACAGTTTAGTCATCTTGGCTTCTGGTGAGAGTTCCAGCCTCATTTGATCTAGGATGTCTCCATTTGTCTTTTTAGCAGTCAATGGTATCTGTAGAACTCTTTTCTAGCAGCACATTTCAAATGAGTTGCATTTCTTCCTGTTATCTGTTTCTTCACTTTCGAGTTTTTATAAGCATACACTGAAATTTGAAATAGTATCACATGGATGATTCTGACTTTGGCCTTTAATGCTATATCTTTACACATGAGAATCCAGAATCATAAGCAGGCATTTATAGCCAGGGTTACTTTTCTCCTGTTAGTGTTCTTGCACAAAATAGCAGTTGCTGGCTCTTGGAAGAAGCCAGAATGTTGTGTTGTTTTTGCTTTTGGCTTCTGCAGTTCCAAGGACTGCCATTTGGAAGTGAGCATTCTTTCTGGCAGGGAGAAGAGAAGGAAACCCTTTGCAGCTTCTCAGATCAATGGATAAGGAAGATTGCTCCTCAAAGTGGGGGAAAAATCTTTTTTGGACTACATTTATCAAAATCTCACAGCCAGTCTGATTAGGGAATTCTGATAGTTGTTGGACCTTTTCCATTCTCTGGCTCCTCTGTTTCTTTGATGCTCTTCCTGGGAGGTTGGGGACGCAGCCTGTCAGTGCTCCTGCATCCAAATGGCAGGTCACAGATTGAGGAGGGATGTAAAATCTTTGTAAACTTACTTCGGAGTAAGGTCGATTTAAATCAATGAACCTTACTGCCAAGTAAACACAGATAGGATCAGGCTGAGCATGAATTCATATGTTTTCATTTATTCAAGTGGCAACCCAAAGACATGAATCATTTACTATTTGTATAATTGGAAGTTGTATAGCCACAGAAGCTATACTGGCATAAGACTAAGTGGAAAACAATCAGTAACTTTGTATAATACATTTTAATCATTTGTGATAACTAAGCTTGGATAATGAGGGTGCTGCCTCATTTTCTATAGAATTGTTATAAGAAGTTATTATTTAGCAGTTAAAGATTAATTATTGAAAGCAACTACTGTAGGATCAACAACCACATAATGAAATGATCTAGTATATAAATGCTGACTTCCTGTAAAAATATGTTTTAAAACCACTGCTGTTGACATAACATACAATTACTGTCTAACATAATCAGAATTAAAATTCTGTATGGAACATACTGACCTCCTTCTCCAAAAGAAAACACTGGTTAGTGCTCAGGGGAACAAAGAGGTATCTTTTATAGAACCCCAGGCCCTGTGGTGTAGTCTCTGAAGTCTACCAGCACCTCAGAACCTCCCCATTATTATTATTTTTTGAAAAGTTGTGATTTTTCACCCAATAATCTGCTCAAGAGGATGACAAATAATTGGAGTGGGTCAAAACCACCACAAAATGCAGTGATTCCCCCCCAGCTTCTTCTACATACATCCAAACCTTTTATACAAATGCAAAAATGCAAATATACACACACACCCCAGCCTAAAATTAACTGAAAATGAAATAGGAAGTAGTATGACATCATATCCACTTGTCCCACACACACTGCTGCAGCACACTAAGAGAGGTTGGGATGGAAGTCAAGAATGCCTCCTTCCTCCTCTGAAGTTGTCCACTTGGTGGTTCTTTCTTGTCATGATGGTTCTTTGAGAAATATTGTGTTAATGTTGCAATTGATCCACCTCCAAGTTATCCATCTTGAATGAGCCATAGCTCAGCAGCAGAGCACATGAAAGTGCCTTGGATCCTGTACAAGGAGAAAGGTGAGGTATAAATTAAATAAATCCCATCTTTGGTCCTTGACATCTCTAAGTAGATTTGGAAAGACATCTGTCTGAAATCCTAGAGAGCTGCTACCAATTTAGATAAGGGGCAGGAAACTGTGAGAAAGGGATGTCTGTGGCTACAGCTTCCATAATCCTTGAACACTGGTTATCCAGTGTTCAAGGATTATGGCCAGGATTCAATCTCAAATCCAACTATATCTGGAGTCCCACAGGTTCCTCATCCCTGCTCCACACCAGACATGGGTAGAAAGAAGACAAGGTTTACTGGGTGGGCACAATGTAGAGAAAATGGATGAAGATAACTTTTTCTGCCTACCTCATAATACTAGAATGCGGGGTCATAAAGTGAAGCTGAAAGGTGGGATTTTTGCACATTCACATTGATGGTTTATTGTCTTTACTATCCTGCACAAATTTGCATCTATTCACCCTTCCTCTGCTGAAAATGCGTAGCAAAGCAAACGGATAGCTACATATGTAATAATGAGCGTTTCTGTGGATACTCCAGTAAAAACTACAAAGCCTTTTTCTGCAACTTTTAAGGCATGGGAAGGGGGGGATGCAAAAAACTTGAACTCCTGCAAACCACATGTGGCCAGATCACATTCTATTCGACTGGAATGAGGATTATTTTAATCATGTTGACAACTCCTAGGACAGATAAAAGGACATATATCTTCACCGAGTACTTAGTTAAACTGTGGAATTCACTACCACAGGATGGTGTGATGGTGGCCACCAATTTGGGCAGCTTTTAAAAAGGATTAGACAAATTCATGGAGGAGTGGACTGCCAGTGACTTCTACCCATGACAAGATATAAACTTCCACCAGTATCAGAGGCAATATGCCCATGTATACCAGCTGTTGGGGAACAAAATTAGGAGGGTGTAGTTGCATACAACTGTTAGGTTTCCTGTAGTCATCTGATTGCCCACCATGGGAGCAGAATCCTGATCAGCGTAGGGCTGCTTGGGTCTGATCCAGCAGAGGTCCTCTTATGTTCTTAAGAGATGAAGTATATAAATATATAACCAAGAAGTCATTGTAAAAAATAAAAAGGGGATACGACACAGTGACCCTAACAACCAAACACAAAACTGCATTGCTCACTAACTCCAGCCAAGTGCTGGAAGGGTAAACTATCATTTCATTCTTGTATGGATGTATTTATTCAGGACGCAGTGCCTGATGATTCAGGAAGTTATGTAAAAAAAAAAAAACCCTCTGACCCAGTTAATTTTAGATGCTATTGTTGGAAGGATATCAATGAAAATTAATCCAATGGTCATGAAAGAACCGCAAGGATAAAGTGCAGAACACTGGTGGGTGGGAAGACTCTTGGCAGTGTCTACTATAAAGATTTTAATGAGAGGAAAACACGTTCTCAAGCAAATTAGAGAGTAATGGTATGATTAAATGGTAAATAATGGTTAAGTACATGACTAAAAGAGAGGGATAGTGGAACTCCAAAGTCTAAGGAGTAATGTATCCTCATTAAGCTCTGGGTAGCCAGTTCCTTTCCCAGTAATTTAGTATGAACTTTAAAAAGAGGAGCAAGCAGAACACTGTGGGCCTACAGCAGAAAGAACTTTCAGCAGGAACTGCATGTGAAAATGAGTCATTCCTAAGGGTACATGTAAATCTCACAATGTGGGAGTAATGCTTATAGGAGACAAATGGAGCTTGGAAAAGTTGCTTTTGCTTGGACAACCACTCTCAGAATCTGCTGGCCAGCCTGATTAGCTGTCATCCAAAGTGGTGGCTGATAGCTCCAGTGTCAATGGGATTGTGAACTCACTGAATTGATCTGAATTTAGTATGACATTTAAATGAATGGTCCAAGGTGTTGAGACTATTGGGGGAGGATACCTTCAGCATGTTGGATATCACCTGTAAAGTCTGGGCCAAAATACAGAACTACTTAGAGACTGAAGCTTCTACTCTCTAAGTGATCTACTGATAAATTAATAATATTTATTTATTTATTTATTTAATATGTCACCTTTCTCCCAGAGTGGGACAACAAGTGGCTCATGGATACAGTTGGTTAATTTTTATTTTATTTTAATTTTTTGGGGGGGGGAAACAATTAAAATCATCTCAGTAAAACAGTACAAATTTACATTTAAAATAACAAAAGGTTTAAAAATATAAATAGAACACACACACACAAAAGCCTCCCTGACAATGATTGCATATTAAAAGCCTGCTTGAACAAAAGCATATTTGCCTGCTGGTGAAATGAAGATAGGGAGCCTATCCTCATGGAAGGGTATTCCAAAAAGTGGAAGCAGACACTGAGAACACTTTCTCTTCTGTCCTCACCAAGCAATCTTGTGATGGTGGCAGGACAGAGAGAAAGCCTTCCCCCCTGAAGATCTTAGAATTCTTGCAGGTTTGTATGGGGAGATACAATATTTCATATAGTCTGGACCTAAAAATACAAAAATTACAAGAAAACAGTGCTAATAATGAGGATAATCTTATATACAAGCATAAGGATGAGGATGAGGATAATCTTATATACCAGCAAAAGATTTAAAAGCAGTAAAGGCAGTAAAAGCAAAAACCAATGCAAAGCATCATACAATGTTGGTTCTGGGAGAGTTAAGCAGGCTTTTAACAACTGATTTGCTGAGGAAGAAATGCCTTTTAATGGTGTGGGAAAGTTGCTGTATATCTTTTGACCTTTATGCAGTATGCTTTAGAATTGTTTTTCATTCAGCATTTATTTTAATATGACAGTCAGATGAATCATGTTTTAATATTATACTTTATTGTGTTTTCAGTTGTAGTTGTTTTTTTAATAATGTTGTGACCCAAGTTGGGTCCCACTTCAAGAAAAGAGGTAGGATATCAATTACATTGGTTACATAGACAAATAAAATGTTGGTTACATAAACAAATAAAATAGAAGCAAAACTGACAGCAAAAGTAAAGCAGGGCATCAATCTAAAGACTTTCAAAAAAATTTAATGCCTGAAAGAATACCAGAATGATTTTCTAGTGTCCCCAAATCTAGTACCATGTGGACCTCTCCATGGATGGCATTTCACAGATGGCATGCCACCGCTTGCAAGCTTTCTCCCTTGAAGTATTTCACTCATTGTGGGGTACCTGGAGAAAGACCTCAGAGAGCATCCTTCTTTGTTTAATTTATTTTTGTTTATTTTATTGCACTTTTATTCTGCATTTCGAATGAAAATTGTGGCATTAGAGACAGCTGGTAAACTGTTGGGAGATGTACATGATAACACTGGATCTCACAGGCAGTAATCTTGAGCAATTAAAATGTAAAGGCAGAAGATGAACAACAACCAGTCCCACATGCCCAAACATACACAGGGTCTGGCAGAAAAAAGAAATAATATTGCTTTGTAAACTTTGCTTTACTTCCTAATACTTGTGCACTGTCAAATACATGGTGTTATGCAGGACAAAAAGAGAAGAGAAAAAGTGGCAGCAGGTTGGAGTGAATTAGAAAGAGAATTAGAATAAAACAAGCCAACAGAAAGTTTGTAAACACACAAGCTAGCAATTAGTCAATATATGTATGCAAAGATTGCTAATTCTAACAAAATACATTAAAATCATTACCAAAACTTATTAAGCATACCCTATAAACATACACTTCAATTAATCTAAAAAATGGTTGGGATTGGGTTGGCCAATATTGGGCACCCAACAAATTGGTGGTTCTAAAAAGAGTACCTAATTGAAAGCTCGCCTGATTTTCCATCTTAAAAAGACTTTCCATTCTAAACTTTCCTCTGAATGGTTACAGATTACAGAAAATGCCACCTTACTACAAATCTTACATACCACAGCAAGGGGGCATCTCCTTTTGAGGAGGGGGCATGCAGATGGAAAGAGTTTTATGAAGTCACTCTTACAACTGGCATCAGTTATGCTGATCTCTGTTGGAAGCACCAGAATCTGCTCCTGGTTTCTGAGGTTTGGTGTGACTCAGATGAATGAAGGAAATATCGTCTATGTCCTTTTCCTTGTCTCCACCTCCTCCCAGTTCAGTCTCAGTGGAGTTTGAGAAGGCAGTCATTTTGATGATGTTGGGAGAAGACATAGTTGCTGTTTCTCCAGAGTCTCTGTTTTGCTTAAGGTTTCTTTCTTAATGCTTTGGCACAGAACAAAGCCCTTTTTTAAAAAAAAAAATACTTGTCTGGGATTTCTGTTCCACTGTTTTGCTGCTTGTGCACTGCAGGGGGATTTCCTTTAGAAAACTAACATCTTTTGATGGTTCTTGGAATGCACAGGATCCAAACCTTCCCTAAGATTTTCCATAACTCAGTTTTACAAGTGGCAAGAGTGTTGTTGGTTAAAGTCACTTACACTCCCCAAAGCAAAGTCTCTTTATGATGCTCTGTTAGGCTGAAGAAAAGCTGATATTCATAGGCCTTTGAACATTACTAATAGCAGACAGTTTTTTTCCTGTTGTGGAATTGTACTGCCAAGGTGTAAATAGAAATGTAGAGAAGACAGACCTTACAGGGTGAAAGCAGATATGCTTCCATTATCTGCCACTCTCCTGAGACTTTCTGGTTGTCACTAGTTAGCTTCATTTTCCAAAGAAATGGCAGGAGCAAGGAAAGGATTTCCCTACCCACAATATATTGTTGTTCCCCTGCTCTTAATGAAGATGGAAATGGTTCCAACTGGCTTGCTGATATCAACACAGCTGGTTGCATTTTTGAACTTTCTTTGGGCATCTGGATTGTTACAATGCGTTTCAAAACTTTCTACTATACCACGAGTGTGGCTGTTTCTGTGAGCATCACTTGGGACTTAATCTCAGACTTCTGTTGCTAAATTTATTCCAGAATATAATAGTGTAATGACACAGTGTCTCTAAGCATTAGCAGAATATATTTCCCTCACCTGCATCTATACACCAACCATATCTGCATATCTAGAGAGGAGGAGGAGGAGGAAATGGTTTATAATTATATTTGTTTATGTCTCACCATTCTCCCAATAATGGGACTCAAGGCAGCGAACATTTTAAAACAATGCAGATTAAAATCACTACAAAAATTAAATGAAAATATAAAATATACAATTAAACAATCATACATTAAAACAATTAAAACTACTAAAATGCATTAAAAATAAAAATAATAAACTATATACAAACCCTTTAAAAACTTCAAAACCAGCACTCCACAGCATTAAGAGCTCAACCTCAATGGTTTGTAAAAGCAGGGCAGCACAAAAATGTTTTAACCTACCCTTGGAAGGAGACCATGGATGAGGCCAGCCTGGCCTCTCTGAGAGAATGTTCCATAATCTGAGAGCAACCACCGAGAAGGTCCTCTCGCTTGTTCCCACCAAATGAGCCTGAGAAGATGGTGGGACAGAGAGGAGAGAATCTCCAGATTATCTTAAAACTCTAGCAGGCTTATTTAGGGAGATACGGTCCTTCAAAAAGCCTAGACCCAAGCTGTGTAGGGATTTATAGGTCAAAACCAGCACTTTGACTTGTGTCCAGAAATGGACCAGAAGCCAGTGGAGTTGTTGCAACAAGGGAGTCATGTGCTGGACATGAGTCCTCCAAGCTTTGTGCATGTGTAATGTGTCTTCAAACTGATTCCAGCTAATGGCAATGCAGAGGGGTGGGATATAAATTATTATTATTATTATTATTATTATTATTATTATTATTATTATTATTATTTCAAAGGAAGTTTACCATTGTCCTTCCTCTGAGAGAGTATGACTCACCTAAGGGCATCCAAGAAGTTTAACCCTGGTCCAACACTCATATTATTACACCATGGTGGCTCTCTTGGAAAGCTATTCTTGTCAAATTAACATGTGATACTCTCCCCAGAATTAGCACAAAACATTCCACATGGATATTTCCTGGAACAATGAGAAAATATATCAGAGTTTGGACAAATTATTATTGAGTTATAACTCACAGAATTCCCCAGTCAATGGCCATACTGGTTTGGGGATTTTAGGAGATACCATCTAGAAGAATTAAGTTTTCAGCAGTCTAAATTAAATGCTTTTCATTAAAAAGAAATCAATGAATTATCTATCATTTACTTACAGTCTATGGTTCCTTCTGGGGAGTTTCTAGTTCATGATACTTCTCACATTAATATTTCCCACCAGGTTTTCTGGGAATGTGTTTAACGTTTATTTTCTACCACAGCTGCCAGAATCATAATTCCCTAAAATCTTCTTCCATTGATGTCATCAGGAAAATGTGTGGCAGAGAAGAGTGGACAGCACTAACCCCTGAAGAATGTTGCTAGCCCCCCACTGTAGCAGACAAATTGCAAAGGGGTCTCTGCTTAGATTAGTCACTGTAAATGGCAATAGAGCTGTCTTGCTGTGACCCTTTCACATCGAACAGATTTAGGCTGCAACTTTCCACATTTATTCAGGAACAAGACCTCTTGAAATTAGTGGGGCTTACTTCTCAGTAACAGTAATTCAGACTGCAATGTAACTGTGACCAAGGAATCTGTAGAAACTTCGTAGATGAAACCTTTTGTAAACGAAATCATATAACACCAATTTTCAAGGAATTGCATTGGCTGTCAATATACTTCCAGTCTGAATTCAAGATGCTGGTAATGACATTTAAAGTCTCAAATGGCTTTGGACTAAGTTTCCTATATCTCAAGGACCTGGACTCTCTTCTTCAGTCCTCAGGGTGAGGGAGAGGAATCTCAGGACAAGTGTAAAGTAAAGAAAAAAGCAAAAAGTAAAAGGAAAATAAAATGTGTGTGTGTGTGTATTCTTATTTGTTAAACTTAGGTCATAGAATCATAGA
>CM034710.1:90351144-90371507 GCA_020142125.1 Phrynosoma platyrhinos | reverse complement strand
GATTCTATGTTTTTTATCTTGTGAGCTGCCTTGAGTACCTTTCTGGGAGAAATATAGCATAAAAATGAAATAAATAAATAAATTTCCTTCTCCTATTTATACTGGGCAAATTGAATAAATGCAGCCACTCCCAGTCTGGCAGAATTATGTTCTACTTGCCTGCTATACATGTGTTGAAGATGAGATACATCTTTGGAAAGTAAGAGCTGGTAATCCAAATTCAGCATCACAAACTTGGTTGAATACAGAATGCCCAAAAGCTGGACACTTAAGAATAGGGATGGAAATGATATTTGAAAAAAGTGAAGATATGGTTGAAAAATGTATTTTGCTAGTGTTGGGAAAACTCAATGAGGAGAAACTAAGGGATGTAATAATGCCACTCTATTCTGCTCTGATTAGGCCCCACCTGGAATACTGTGTCCAGTTCTGGGCACCACAATTCAAAAAGGATGTGGAGAAACTTGAGCGTGTCCAAAGGAGGGCGACAAAAATGGTGAAGGGTCTGGAAACCATGCCCTATGAGGAATGACTTAGGGAACTGGGTATGTTTAGTTTGGAAAAGAGAGGGTTAAGAGGTGATATGATAGCCCTGTTTAAATATTTGAAGAAGTGTCATATTGAGGAGGGAGCAGATTTGTTTTCTGCTGCTCCAGGGACCAGGACCCAGAGCAATGGATGCAAGTTCCAGGAAAAGAGATTCCACCTGAACATTAGAAGGCACTTCCTGACAGTAAGGGCTGTTCAACAGTGGAACACACTCCCTTGAAGTGTGGTGGAGTCTCCTTCTTTGGAGATCTTTCAACAGAGGCTGGATGGTTTGATTGAGGGTTCGTGCATGGCAGGGGGTTGGACTGGATGGTCCCTTGTGGTCTCTTCCAACTCTATGATTCTATGATTTAACCCAGACTGATGAGAATCTTTGCAACTTGAGACATATTCAGTGCCAACGTCATGTGTGGGGGATTTTTGTGCTTAAAGTAGCATTTTCTGTGCATAAAACATTCTTTCTGCAAAAAAAAAAAAAAAGTGGAGAAATATTTTCAGCATGAAAAATGTTTTCTGCACAAAAAAATGATCTTTTCTGCATGTGAATTTTACACAGGACAAGCCTCCAAATATGGCTGTTACCACAAAAATATCACATTGAATTTTGTACCAAATAAGTCTCAAATTATTAATAGTCTTCTATCTGTAAAGTTTTCTGACTATTCTTTTACCAGGAAAGAAATTGTTAAAATTACTCATTTTACTCAAATTAATAAAATTACTCATTGCTTCCTTCAAGAATGAAATGAGCAAAGACATACATGCCTATGTAAGAATTAAGCTGCCAAAGCCCTTGGCGTGGCTAGATGAATCTGTTGGTTTTGGTTTCTCTCATTTAAAAAAAATAAATCCAAATCCTTTCCATCCCAAAGACGGAGAAAAATTACAGATGCTGGCAATTTCTTATCAAAAACAAACTGAATCAAAAGCCTTGCCCATCTGTAAGCTGCAGGGGTGGGAACTTCCTGGGAGAATCCAGAGAGTCATTGTGTAGGATGTGACCATAGTAATAAAGTATTCTATGACCACAGTGTATCCTTGCAGATTTCTAAAATAACTTTAACATGTAGCTATGTACTTCTTGTGTTCTCATTCTTATGTAACTATTTGCATGTTTTATTGACGTGCCAGGTTTTGGTCACCTCATCAAACAGTTGTTGACACTAGCGGGTGGTCGCTTGGTGCTGGCCCTGGAGGGAGGACATGACCTTACTGCCATCTGCGATGCGTCAGAAGTCTGCCTCAGTGCTCTGCTAGGAAATGAGGTAATTGGTCAGTTCACACACACAATCACTGAGAAGACACTGAAAACTTTCTTTGTGTGTTGCCATGGATTGGTTGATTAACAGTACCCAATAAGGAAAAAGTAGACAGAGTATCAGACCATCTTAAGGAGTTTTGCTGTCTGAGTTAAAGGACAAACTGGTCATGCACCCAGCCCTCCATTCCATACACAGCTACATCTGATTTCAGGATTACAAACTGGATAGCATCCTTCCTCATATCTTTGTCCAGTTCACTAGTTTTGAAAGTGCAGGACAGGCTTTGTGACACCCAGATTCTCATCCCTCAGCATCTCCTGCCAGAGGAGATGTCTCACTCTACCTAATAATAGGACTGGTCCTGATATAACAAATTTTCCTTTTAATCATCATCAAGTCTGGACAGCTTGCCAAGCAACTGTAGTGGGATGGCCAATCTCAAGCACCACCAACCAAGATAGGGTGGATTCATTCTGCTACCATAAGGTGACCTCCCCACCTCTCTAGTTTGGACTATGAATTGCTATTGGTCTCACATGTTGAAGCAGCAATGGATGTGAAGGGAATCTAGAGTTCTCTACCTCATTCTCCTACTTGTGACCATTATCCTCTTTTTGTTTTGATATTGGGATAGATAATGTGAGTACCAACAACCCATCATCTGAAGGTAGGAAGGTGTGCATCCCACAAAGATGATATGAAAAGTAGCCTCACCTTATGCTGAGACCTTGGGTCAGGGGTAGACAACCTTTCCCCTTTAAGGGCTGAGGGACTTCAGCTCCCAGAAACCCAGGAGCTACTGGCCACCATGGGACTATTGGCCAACATGGCTGAGGCTTCTGGGAGCTGAAGTCCCTCGACCCTTAAAGGGGAAAGGTTGCCTACCCCTCCTTGGGTTGTCAATATATTGAGGTGATGGGTTGCAGGGAAGAGGTGAGCAGAGGAATTGTTCTGTTTTCTTTCACATCCATTTTGCTCACTGTTTCCAGTATTCCAATTTGACATGAGAAGCTGGGAAACCTATGAATCCCAGGCTCCCCAGTAGGAAACTATTCCAAGTTTTCTGCTTTCCAGTGAAGCAGAATACAGAAAAGTTCCTCTTTCCTTAACTGTAGTTGCATTGATACAGTTTGGCAGAATTAATGTAGTTTGGTACTGCTTTAAGTGCCATGACTCAATGCTATGGAATTCTGGTATTTGTTGGGATTTTTTGTTTTATTTTGTTTTGTTTTTAAGACATTTAGCCTTCTCTGTCAGAGCACTTTGGTGCCACGACAAGTTACAAATCCCAGGATTACATACGATGAAGCCATGACAGTTAAAGCAGTATCAAACTGCATTAATTATGCCATGTGGCAGCAGCCTGAGTCCCTGCTTCTGGTTGCTTCCTAGCCCCTTACATAACAGAGCTTTAGAAAGTCTTTCTATGCATTGTGTCCTCTTTGGATTGTGACCTGACCATTGTGGCTGGAGGATTCTAGGAACTAGAGACCTGATTTGTATCTTTTCCAAGCTCTGGGTAAGAAGACATGGTCAGTGCATGGGTATGGGCAAATCCCACTTTCAATGAGGTATTAAGAATTACTTGTTACCAGTTGACAAGAGTTATCATTTCTGACATTGAGCCATATTTCTTAAGTAGGTTCCTGTCTTCTCCTGCCAAGCTTAGCATGCCTCTTAGGACCTGACCAATGAAGCTGAAAGTTTACATTGGCCAGTTTTTTGTCAACTAGGAATGGATTCCCACTTATCCAACAAAACCTTCATTCCCATTTAATCTATGTTAACATTTGCAAATGTTGGTTATGATCATAACCAAAATGAACCAAATGGTCAGCCAACTACACAGGCCTAATTCTATAAGTACAACTATTTTCAGCATAGAGAGGAACATGTTGTATTTGTCATGTACCTGTTCAGGATGTGGAGCCTTTCAGGAGAAAAGGGGGCAGCCCTAATTCAACACTGTGAACACTGTTAAATAGTGAGCAATTCAAAGCCAGATATTTTAGCACCTACCATATATACTCGACTATGCCAAGCTCATGTATAAGTCCAGGGCAGGTTTTGGGGGCAAAATTATGGATTTTGATATGACCTGTGGATAAGAAGAGTAAAATTTAGCAGCATGTAGCAAATAATGTAAAGGCTGAAGTAAAGGAAAATAATGTTAAAGATCTTTAAAAGTTTTGAGAATCATAACTGTTTGTGGTCACACTAAGATGATGACATAGAAAGGGTTGATGCTACTTTTAGGTGCTCCAAGAAGAGATTAATCTCTCAACTTTCACCAGAGCATGGTTCCTTTTTTTGATAAGAGTTAAAGTACAGTACTTACATTGGCCCATGGATAAGTTAACCCAGGTTTTAGAGTCAGTTTTTTTACTAACATTTCTAGACTTATACATGAGTATATATAGTAAATTATTAAAAACTCTGTGCTGCCCAGAGATTGCTTTGCTCTACATTCAGGTTTTCTTTTTAAAATAACTCTTCCTTTTTCTTCTTTTCATCTGTTTTAAGCATCACTTGAACTCCCATCCCATATAACCTACAAAGCATCCCATCCCATCTGATCTTGGAAGCGAGGCAGGGTCAGCCCTGGTTAGTACTTGGATAGAGACTGCCAAGGAATACCAGGTGCTGTAGGCTATATTTCAGAGGAAAGAACTGGTAAAACTACCTGTGAATACTCTTTGCCTAAGAAAACCCTATGAAATTCATGGGGTTGCCAGAAATCAACAGGCAACTTTAAATCATGCACACACACACAAAGAGAGAGAGAGAGAGAGTCATAGTAGAATTAGTCATGCTAACTTCATCCCTGTATGGTTTATGGAAAAGAGCCAAAGCTTATTTTATTTTCCAAAACTTCCTGTAGAGGAAACATATATGAATTATATTTTACCATAAGTAGTGTTTGCATAGCTGAAATACAGATGCTTCATTCATGTCTTTATTATCTGCTGCTTAGGTAGTAATCTCAAGCAACAGCATGGATAGTCCTTATATGGACAGAAACTTCCTGGGTCTTTTCACAGAAAATGGCTGAACATTGCAGAGTGGATTGACTCACAGCTTGTCTAATGAAGTTATTTATTTGTAGGATTTGTACCCTCTTTTTCTGTATCACTACTTTCAGGGTTTAGTCCACAGGCATCTGTGGAGCGTTGGGGGTCTGCATCCTTCCTTATATAGTTTTTTTAAAAAATTGATGGTTCAAGCAGAGTTTGGAAAGTTACTTTTCTGATAATTTTTACAGTGTTTGAAAAGTGACTTGTTCCTCAGTAGGACAAAATTGCAAAGATTAAAAAAAAGTTTCATTTAATGCATTGCATTTTTTACTTTCAAGCTGGGCCTAGAGGGCTCTGAGGGCATGATTCACCATTTGGTGACAGATATTTTTTTTTCATGGATATTGAAAAATCCTGTAAAAACCAACAAGAACAATACAATCAAATGCTCAACAATGAAAACAAAAGACAGCAGCAGGATAATACCAGTACTAGACACCTTTTAGAAAAGTCTAGAGACATGTTAAAGAAAAATTAAAAAGAGAAAAAACGAACAAGTTATTTGCCTGTCCCTTGGTATAGGCTCCAAGGGGCTCTATGTGGGTGGTGTAGTGTTTTGAGCACTCTACAAACTATGGAGATTATCACATGGAGGATGGGATCACTCCCCCCATCCTTATCCCATCCATGACCCAAGTGAAAGTGATTGCACAAATCACTTTCACACTGCAGACAGCTGAAAGCGCTTTCAGCCATCATGGTATTAACGGGTTATGCCGTTAATACAAAAGCCTGCAAATGATGGCTGAAACACTTTCAGCTGACAACTGAAAGTGCTTTTCAGCTGGTTGCAGTGTGAAAGTGATTCGTGCAATCACTTTCACTTGTGCTTCCCTGCCGGGTCAAGTGCAGGTCAAGTGAAAATTCTTCCTATGATCAGGCAGGAGGGATGAGACAGGGACAGCATAATGACATCCCGTTTCTAATGTGATAATCTAATGTGTTTTGGACCTTCAACTCTGCAGACCAGGGTTTGAATCCTGGCTCAGCCATGTAAACCCACTGATTGAACTTGGGCAAGTCACACACTCTCAGCCTCAGAGGATGGCAATAACAAACACTCTCTGAAGAAACCTGTCAAGAAACCCCCATAATAGGTTCACCTTTAGTCGGAAATGACTTGGAAGCATCCAGCAACAACACTCACTTAAAAAGTAATCTTTCTGATTTCTGTCTACTGACTTTTGAAAGCAGAAGATCTGGGAAAGGGGCACCGAAAGGGCAAGCTACTAGGGGAGAAAGTGGCTCTTAAGAGTACTGTGTTAGCATTCGAGAATGTTGAACTTTTGCTGAAATATATCTAGCTGGGAAATCAGTGTACGTTCTTGGGTATTTCACTGTACCACTCTTTGTTGCCTATCTGTAAAATTGAGAATGACCTTATTGTACTGAAAAATAGTAATGTTGTTACCTTTGGGTGACAAATATGGTACATTCTTTCTGGAATTTATGCTGCCATTGCTCTTTAAAATCCCAAACTGGATTTATTTGGAATGTTTTGAACTGGATTACAAGCACAAGCCAAGTACTTTTTTGAATCAGAGAAAGGGGTAATATACTACTGAGGAGCTTTGGGAACAGGACTGGCCCTAGGCTGAGGCAGAGTGAGGTAGCTGCCAATAGGCCTGAGAGTCTGCAGGAGGACTTTGGGGAACCACAGATGTAAAATATTCTTTTTTTGGACAGGTGTCACTACTGTACTCAATAGGACACTGTTGGATCTAACATAAAATCAAAACCCTACACAGAAGCTCTAAGACAGGGGTAGGCAACCTAAGGCCCAGGGGCCGGATGTGGCCCCCTGAGGCCTTTGGACTGGCTCTGGGCCGGTCCTGCTGCTGCTGCTGCCACCACCAGCTGCCATGATGATATTGATTATTGTTGTTACTTGTTCTTGGGGTTTTCTTGGCAAAATCTCCACAGGGGTTTTGCCATGGCTTTTCTGGGGCTGAGAGAGTGTGCATGCATATTTTTTTAAATATATATATATTATTTATTTATTTATTTATTTATTTATTTATGGTGCTTCGGCCCTCCAATTGTTTGAGGGGCAGCAACCCGGCCCCCGGCTCAAAAAGGTTGCCTACCCCTGCTCTAAGACCTGGTCTGCATCTGCACTGCAGAAATAAGGCAGTTTTGACAGCACTTTAACTAACATGGCTCAGTACTATGGAATCCTGTGATTTGATGGCAGTTAAAAGGGAGTCAAACTACATTAATTCTGCAGTGTAGATGCAGCCCTGGTCTTCAAATGGTTAATTTAATTCATATAAATTGAGCTATGCTGATCTACTGCAGCCACTCATTAGCCGGGTAAATTATGTCCATTTAGTTCCTAATTTGTCCAGCCAGCTCACACAATCCATTTCACCTTTTAGTAAGAACAACAAGGAGGGGAAAATGTTCAAATGGAGTCACCCATTATCATAATTTGAAGATGCAATTCTCTGCAGGTGATTAATAGGGTAATTAGATCGTTATTCTCTGGCACTTCCTTTTTGCAGATTGTGCTAACTTCACACTTGCCTCAGTTTTGAAAACATTGGCAAGGCCAACCCTGGCTTCTCATCACGGCACATGCAATTGAACTTAAATTAGGAAGGTCAGGAAAGGCCTTTGTAAGGCACTCTGCAGTTTGTCAGATGTATTTATTCATGTGCTGAGGATTAGAATTCATAAACATGAATGCAGGGGGCTTTGGAATACTTGTGCTTTGTCTTTGTTGTTCTTGGCTGGAACCTCAATGCAGAAATATGCTGCCCCATTTAGGCTACTATCAGCATGCACATACAAATGAGTGTGTGCATGCGCATGTGCACACGCACACACACACACACACACACACACACACAGACCCACACATTCATCTATAAAACAAAGCAACTGTAAACCTATTAGTGGCTTCCAGTGTCCCTGGTGAGCTAGTTAGACACAAAGATGTCATGTCACAGCCTTAGCAGTAGAAAAAAGGGGAAAGAAGATGCTTTTTCCAATTAAATTGGTCTCAGAAGCCCTAGAAGGAAAACATCCTGACAGCCAAGAGGGAAGAACCAAAATAACAAAGGGCATTGGTTTCTGAAAAGCACATGCATGAAAGTGTTCATTTCAGCAAAAACATATTGGATTTGATTTAAAGAAAGTAATGCTTAGGAACGACTTCAATAGGACTTCAGTCATGACTCACTTGTCCAAATGACTGCAATGGATTTACTCTAAGTGTGACTAAATCTGGGTCTAATCTTTTGACTGGTAGATATTGGTGTCTTAGGCATGCTTATGTCCCCTTGGGAAAGCAATTGGATACAACTACTTTCAGTTCAAGTTGCGAAGGTGGAATTGTACATGAGGTGCCATAGAACATTGTTGTATGGCGCATATTGTACATGGATGGACATTTGGTTGTGCATTTCATTGCCCACTTGGGGCTTTGGTTACATTGCACAATATTGTCATTCAGCAAAAGGATTGCATGACACAAGAGGAGATGTACACCACATAACCCTAATGTGGTCTTTTGGCCATTACTTTGCCAATTTGATGTTATTCATTCTGTCAATACATACCATGTGCTTAGCATTTATATCAGATATAGGGATAATTTAAATGACAATAAAAATCATTAAGCAGAATGAATGATTCACAAAGCAGTCTAGTGTGTTTGTGTTAGCACACACATATATGCATGTATACTAGGGATACATAGTATACTTCCAGATTTTCTTAGCCTCACTGAGAAAGGGTGTCTTTACAAATTAATACCCCCACACTGAATCACTGCAAGAGTCTTCACATTACAAAACTAATTAGGAAAAAATAATTCACACAAAACTAACATTTCTGTACAAAAAATAGTGTACTTCCCACAAAATACATTTTTACACAAAGTATGCAGAACTATAGGGGAGGTTTTTGAAAAAAAGCCACAGTATGCTAAAAAAATTTAAAGTGTGCAAACACTTATGTATTATTGACTGCAAAGGTAAAACTTTTGACATACTTCTTTCTTGTATTGTTCAGAGAAACAACCATGTTAGTCTATTACACCATAAAGATGGAGAAAGTGAGAGGTTTTCCTATTTCTAATTCCACAAAAAATATGAAGAAACCAGAAACCTTCATGCACTGAGACAGAACTGGAAAAGTTATATTTTTGGACTCCAGTTCCCAGAATCCCAGTTTGCTTGCTTGTTTGTATGCATGTGAAAATGAAATAAGTGTAACATCATATCCTTAATATACATGTGTCATATGCATCTAGGCTTTGAAAATATTCCACATTTCATACAGAACAGGTGAAAAGCTTTAAACTGTGCTCCTTTCTGCACTTATCTGGGAATAACGCCCATAGATCTGAGTGGAGGTTTGCTTCTAAGTAGAACCATTACTGACTAGTTTGTGAGTAGACCCTCTATAGCAGGGGTAGGCAACCTTTCCCCTTTAAGGGCCGAGGGACTTCAGCTCCCAGAATCCCAGGAGCTATTGGCCAACATGGGACTATTGGCCAACATGGCTGAGGCTTCTGGGAGCTGAAGTCCCTCAGCCCTTAAAGGGGAAAGGTTGCCTACCACTGCTCTATAGGATGAAAGGAAGCAAGATAAACCTTCCCATGAAAGGTGTTGCAAAGAGTAGGCACACAGCCAAAGAGAAAGCACCCTCCTAGCCCTAATCTTCAAATGTTAGTGGCATATATAAGAGTTTTTATTTTATTTTTTTAAAAAAATGATATACAAATTCATATATAGTTCTTCATTCGAACAATTCAAATTGGGCAACAATGAAGGTCTGGCATCCTACACTGAAGTTGTGGATTCATAAGCTAGTGTTACGTCTCTGTAACTGCTATGTATTCAGCCATGCTCCATATTTGCAATTGTGGCATTATTGCCACAATTACAAATGCCCCTCCAATCCTACCTGAACAGCCAGCAGCTGCACTGCAAGATGGAAATCTGTTCAGCTGTCAATTGGGGCCCAGTAGGATGACATTTTAAAGCTCCTCTTACCAGTGATCTTTGATGCAACAATCAGAAGCAGGACATCTGTTGGAACTTTTCATTGCACAGAGATTGCTGGCAGGAAGGAGTTGAAAATGCCATCCTGTTATGCCCAAATTGCCAGCAGAACAGACCTCTGTCACTTGATGGGGCTGCTGTCCCTTAAGGTAAGTTTGGGAAGCTGGGTCAAAAACAAAGGCTGCTGCCACACTGAAGAAATAATGTAGTTTGACACTTTAGCTGTCATTACTTCATTCTATGGAATCCTGGGGTTTGTAGTTTGTTGTGACACCAGAACTCTCTGATAGAGAGGGCCAAATACCTCACAAAACTACAAACTCCAGAATGCCATAGCATTGAGCCATGGCAGTTAAAGTGATGTCAAACTGTATTAGTTTTTCAGTGTAGATGCAGTTGTGCATTCATAACTACATACCTGATGTGGGATCTCAATGAATATCTGTAAGAAGACTTCATGGTCCTTGTAGCAAATAAAAAGCAAAAGGTAACAGGTTTCCATAAATTACTGTGCACTCTAGGGAGAAGCATTGTATTGGTGTTTTGATTGATTACATAGTCTAGTTTCCATTTATTATTTTACTAAGTGGGCAGGTAAATTAAGTGATCTGTCCAAATAACCTTCCATTTTTTTTAAAAAAAATGGGTATAGGACATTCTTGTTATACATTACTGTATACATTACTGTGTATAATTTAAAACGTACAAAAACACGTTTGTTCTGTGGAGATAGGAAATGAAGCCAGAGCTTGAAAACGTTACTTGTTTGGAGTATAATTCTCAGAATCCTCCAACCAACATGTCTGTAGGATTCTTGTAGCTGAATCCTAAAAAAGCTTTCCAACCTCATGTGTGAATCATGATGCATACTCTTGATTATTCTTCCATACATTCAAATCCGCTGGCTCAAGCTAGGTTAAAATTTCCTACTCCCCTAAAATTTCCAGCTCAACATGTCCTACCGGTTCCTCTTTTTTATCTGAACATGCTCCCAAGAATGACCCCTACACCCCCTTTGTCCAGCCCTATAGAAGATTCCCCATTCCTTGTGAAGTCAACCATGACTCATCTGTTGTTCGGCATGATGGATGCCCCTTCAATAATGCTGTCACAGAGGACTAAATGCATGCTTATAAACCAACCCTTAACTATTATGCTTCTCTATGCATTTGTAGAACTAAATACAGTTCTAAATACATTTGACTTGGAAGTGAGTCCCGTTAATTTCAGTGTATTTGATTTCCAAGTATGTGTGCTTTGGATCACAGCCCATGTTTGGATATTACACAGAGACCTAACTTGGATCCAAATCACACTTACTTGCATTCCAGTGAAACCAATGGGACCTACTTCTAAGTGTAAACTTATTTTTTAAGTTTCAGAATAACACTGAGAATCAATGGCTTTCCTCCCAAAGGGATTCATATCAGCTTTCCATCACTGTTTATAAAGATAGAAATGTGGAAATGGATAGAATCTGTGTGGGTATCCAAAGTCCAGGTTTCTATACCCCATCCAGGCATTCAGGAGGAACACATAAAGAATAGGAAACATCTTATGCACAGTCTGCTGCCCAGAATTTAGGAAAGTTACTCTCTCTTTTAGTCAAAATCCCATAATCCCTCAGACAGCAGGAGCACTGGCTATGATGGCTGGAGATGGGCCCCATCTGGGAGGTGGGGTCCACAAATTTAATTTTCTCTCTGAAGCTGTGCCACTGAGGATTTATGGATGAATTCTTCAAACTTCAGTGGGATTAAGAATGGGAAAACAGGGCCTAAATACTCTATAGGCTCCAGATCCCATCCAATCTTTAAAGCTAAGCTGGGTCAGCCCTGCTTAGTACTTGAATGGGAGACTGCCAATGAATACCAGGTCAGTACCAGGAACTGACAAAGCCACCTCTGAGTATTTCTTGCCCAAGAAAATCTCATTAAATTCATCGGGTCACCATACGGCAGGCAACGTGAAAGCACATACACACAGAGGAGTGGGAAAATCTTCACCTCCACCTTTTCCTGCACGTAGACTTTTCAGTACTCATGTTCTTTCTGTCTTGAATGTAAAGAAAATTGTGCATTTGGGTAAATTATTTAGAAACAATTCAAGACAAAATTATCCCCCATTTGAGCACTATTCAATAGGTACAACTATCCCCAGCTTGGAATAAGAACTATGTGGTAGACAACTACTTTGTAGCTGTTATAGATGAAGAGCTGGAGAAAAACCAAAAAGCTAGAGAGATGGCAATCTTGATTTTAGTACTTTCTGGAGTCCAATTCAGGTGTTGTTGAATGTGCTTAAAAAGTGGGGTGTAGAGAAGGGGTGCACTAGCACTGCCCCTTCCATAATTTTTCATGTCTCCTTCTGTACTTGGTTTTCTAATCTAGTCAATTTTCCTAAGAGCATCTACAGGTAGCAGAGGGTTGCCCCCTCCAGATTCTCAAAGGGTGAGAGAAATTACAACGAAGGAGTGGCTATCTTGCTCTGTCTCCTCATCTGTTTACTGAGATTTTAAAAAGGCATAAAATGGCCAAAGTCACATGTAGAAAATATTGTTTCAGCTTTGTTAGTGGGACAAGATGGGGAGGGTGATAAATTATTATTATTATTATTATTATTATTATTATTATTATTATTATTATTATTATTATTAATATCTCGCCCCTTTGTAAAGCAATCAGGGCAGTTTACAACATTAAAATTAAGCATAAGCTTACAGTACAGTTCAATAAAATCACAATATAAAAATCCCAAAACCCACCCACCCCCTTAAAAAAGTATTAAACATTTTTTTTAAAATTACCACTTTCATGTACCAGCGGTGTAATTGACCATTTCAGTACTGAGCTTCACACACACCCCTTATGTGTGATGTGTTGGGGGTACTGAGGATTTCAGTGGACACACTGGGCCAAATAAAACTGCACATGGACCTAAAACATCACCCAGCCCTGATTAAGAACTCCATGCTCTGCACCTGAATGGATGAATCTCTCTATTCTGCTGCAGTGTGTGGTTTTTTTAAAAAAGAAACTTCACATTCTTTCCAATCTAAAAAGGAACAAATATTAAGGAATTTTGGGAAATTCGAATCAAAAATGAAATGAAACTCCATTATTTTCCATTTCTAGAGCATGTGCCCATGGGTGCTTGTGCTCTCTTGCCAGCCTTCCCATGCTAAGCAGAATCTCCTCTGTGATTCAGAACCCAGTGCAATCAATGTTCCAGGTCACATGGGTTGCATCTACACTATAGAAATAATGCAGTTTGACACCACTTTAAGTGCTGTAGCTCCCTCCTATGGAATCCTGGGATTTGTAGTTCTACAAGGCCTTTAGCTTTCTCTGCCAAAGAGTGCTCGTACCTCACAAAGCAACAAATCCCAGGATTCTCCAGAATGGAGCCATGGCAGTTAAAGTGGTGTCAAACTACATTAATTCTAGTGTAGATCCACCCATGGAGGACTCTCCATGCATTCAGCCAAATGCACAAGACTTTTGGATTTGTTTTTGCTTTTGCTTTTCCCCCTACCTCTTCCTCTTTGCTATATTCTCATATTCTTCCTCCATGCTATTGAGAAATCTCTCTCCCACTTGCCACTATAGGTAGCCTGTAAGAGGGAAATCTTGAGAAGTGTAAAAAAGATTAAGCAATTGGATTCCTTTTGAAATCTGAAGTAAAAATAGTGAAATCCTTAATTCAGGTACTGAGAGGGGATGGCATGGCGTGGATTGAGCTGATGCAAAACAACCATGAACCATTTAATTGGTGACTTTAGAACACATCCATTATAAGGCACCTGTCAAAACAAAAAGAGTGATGGTTTCAGTTAATTAGAAAAAAGAATGGCTTGCAAACAGACAAATTGTTCCGAGTGTCACACAGTTTTCGACTGTAATTTGAGAACTCTGAATAAAACAGCAGTTTTTCATTGGACTCTGAATTAATCCATCAGAATTCATCATCATACATGAATCTGGATGTTGCTTTTTTAAAAACTTATCACAACACTACATGAGGACTTTAGTTAGTACAAAATGTAATCTCAGTCTGCAAAACTAAAATAAACCTGAGATGAACCATGAACAAAATCCCCTGGCTAAACTTTGTATCTATGTACACTTAAATCATTTTTAATTGTCCTTTAAAACATTCAGGTTGTTTTAAGCAAATAAATGTAATCAGATTTCCTTGTGGAAATCAACTGAATTTAGATGGGTCACAATAATGAAGCAACACCAGAGCTTGGGGAAATACCTTTAAAAAGTAATTGGTTACCATTATAGTTCTAAGGCCTTGGAAAGCAGTTAACCAATGATATAGTTAGAATTTTAAAGAAATTACTCTCTGCTTTTCCATTCCTCAAAAGTAACTAATGTCTAAATGCTACAAGCTGCTAAATGCTACCCAATCTGATCCCATGCACCTTGTTTTGCCTTAACCACAACACAGACATGTGCAAGACAACATTAAACCATGTGATAATCCTCCTCTAGTATTTAGAAAGGCCAGACCCCATTACATTATGAGTTAATTAAATTTAGTTTCATGGCAAAATGAGAAACGTTGCATTGCAACTGAAATGTAACTTATTCTTTATGTTATTACAAAAAGATATTAATTAAAAGTTATTTGTAATTAGTTCTTTCCAAGATCTGAATGAATACTGAGCCAACTTAAGTAAGTTGAATTCGTGTGTGTGTGTCTTCAAGTCGCTTGTTAACTTATGTTGTCCCCATGAATTTTATAGGGTTTTCTTAGCCAAGGAATACTCAGAGATGGTTTGCCAGTCCCTTCCTCTAAAATATACCCTACAGCACCTGGGCTTTGTTGGGTTTAGTTGGGACATATAATGAAGGAAATCAACCAATAGATAAGTGACTGGGGGGGGGGTTGCAGACTGCCAGAAATAGTGCAATTTGAGTCCACTTTTAGGGTTAGGGTTAGTGCTAGGGAATCATGAGAATTGTTTTTTTTCCTAAGACATTGAACCTTCTTTGTCAGAGAGCTCTGGTGTCACAATAAAATACAGTTCCCATGATTCCCTAACCCTAACCCTAAAAGTGGACTCAATTTGCACTATTTCTGGCAGTCTGCAACCCCCCTATAACTCACAAATCAGGTAATAGAACCAGGGTTTCTTTCATACTATATAGTGCTATATGAAAAATGCCTATAGAACTGCCATAAGCTTGTATCCAGAATCCTGTGATTTTTAGTTTGGTGAGGCACTAGAGCTCTCTGGCTGAGAATTCTAGATAGCCCTCCCTGCACAACCCAGGATTCCATAGAATGTTGCAATGGCAGTTAAAGTGGAATCAGAGCTATAATTATGTCGTGAGAAAGGAAAGCATCCTAAGAAAGACACCTCTTGATACCCTGGTAGAGTTGTCATTTCAAGATCATCCCAAGCCTTTAGGTTTCCAAGCTAAACCCTGAGACCAAGGGACTGTCTCAATGATGCCATTAAGTGTTGTGCATTAAGAACAAACCACAGTTTCTCGCAACATGTAATTCAAACACAAGCAACATATTTTCCTGTTTGGAATGAAGAAAGAAATCTTAGCTAAAGGGCCTAATTCCAGATCAAGCTGAAATGGGGGGATTATTTCTTGTCACTTAGGGGGGAAGCAGAACAGGGCGTTGGAGACACCCTGGGACGGTGCGCCATGGGACCGCAGCAGCCGCACTGAGGTGCACCGTCGGCGCCTCTGAAAGGAGCGCTAAATCAGCGCTCCTTTCATAAGTCAGGGAAAGTGCGCCCTAAACGCGTAGGGCGCACTTTCCCTGACTTATCCTGCCTGGAGATGGCCTACAACTGGAGACTCAAGGACATGCCCTGAAATCGGGCAACCCTAGGCACTAGACAACTAGTACCAAAGAGATAATATTAACAGTAATAGGTGAAATAGATAAAGGTCTATTTAATATAAGGCACCTCTTTCCCTCTCTTTAGCTATTTGTGTATATTACTCCCCACCCTCAAATTTCCAACCTTGTCCAAGAATGTTAAAACCACTTGATATGGTTAGATCACACCTGCTTGTAAAGGCACGGTGGAGCTTTGGCAGCCATTACCTGGCCTGCTTTGAGCTGCTTTTTCTTTGAAAATCTTTCCCTCGTTGCACATGGATTTCTCTGGAAGCAAAGACAAGAAAGCATAATACCAGCCAAGTGGGCTAGCTTCAACGCTTTGAAAAATATTCCTCAGTTTATCTTTTCAAGCCAATCCATCAAATGGGCTTTGTTGCTCCTGCGCTGACCTTAGTCAGTTGTTTATGCAAAATTCTTTTATAAAGATGTAGTTCCAGTGTCTTTTTTGCCGTTTTTGTACTCTTTGGCTCCAGAGCTAATAGAATGCCAAGAAGTGTAGGAGTGAAGGTGACGGTGCTATGTCTGTCAGCTGTAGAGTATTCCTTTTGTTCAGTGTTGGTCTCATGATATTTTCCAGGGACACCCTCTTGTCTATTTAGTTTAATGATTAAGTTTTAAAAAGAGGGGGGAAAATGAAATATGGATCACTGCCACCAGAAATTGTTCTTTGTGATGTAGATACTGTTGTGTTTCTTTTTCTCAGAAAGGATAAAGCTAGTCGCTATTACAATCTGCTGGCTTATTTTATTTTTTTTTATTAGTGACTTTTTCGTAACAATGGTGCATCTGGGTCAAACAGAGTATAAATTCATTGATCATGCCTCTGAAGCTGAATGAAGCTTTACTAACATACAGCAGAAACTGACTAGAGAACAAAAGCCAAAAATTCAAAATTCACAAAACAATGATACCTTTATTGGGCCAGCCAAAATGCATCAAAACACAGACTTTCAAAGCTCCACTGGCTTCTTCATCAGGCAAAGCTATTAAAAATCATATGGGAGGAAAAAAATGAGGATGTTAGTCACATGCCTGTATTTTGTCAAGATACTGACAAAATGGTGGTGCTATTTATGTAGGCAGGCCACTGTTCCTTCTGGCCATGTGATACTGGGATACTGGGAGACAAAGCATTTTAAAGTCCAGGAAATTTAAATTCCATCCATAAAATAAAATCCTATGAAATCCAGGATTTCTCAGGGCTTGAGCAGACCGGTGAAAAGCACTGGCATCAGGGTGGAATGGGGGGTGGTGGCAACCGCACACCCCAACTCCACCCTTATGCTGATATAACGCCGCTTGACTGACCGCTTCTTTTTGGTGCAGAAAAATGCCATATCGGGGCTGCGGCATGTGGTTGCCACAGCCCCAATCCAGTGAGCAAATAGGCGGCCAGATGCTGCTCTATCAGAGTAGCGCTCTCTTGAGGCCACAAACCCTTTGATTAGGCAGAGAACATTAAATCTCTCAAAAAGCCTCCATGTTTTTGCATTAGGAAAATTCTAAGTGCTGTTAGGTAAAACAAACCAAATGCAGTCCTAATTTTTTAAAAATGTTTTATCTTTGTTAGAGGTAGAAACCTCCAATAGTAAAGTCCTAGTCCATTAGCTCCCTCTTTTTTCTTCACATTCAGGAAACATACTTGGAGGTAGCCATGTTGGCCACATAGCAAAGTACAATAACATCCAAAATCCACAGAACAGTAATACATATATTAGGCCAACCAAAATGGATATAACAAATGTCACAAGTTTTCAAAGCTCTGCTAGCTATTTTGCAAGGGAAAATCTTCCATAGGAAACTAGGAACATTGTAGTTGTACCTCAAGATCCTCTCACATACCTTCCAACATGTCATAGGTGAAAACCAGGACATGTAGCCAAGCAGCATCAGAGTGTCATCAAGATAGCAAAAGTTATTAATGAGGAAGAACACAAAACTTCAAAATATCAGGGGAACCTGGAATTGCAAATCACTTACATAGTCCAGTCCCACACTCTAAAGCAGGACTTCTCCTTCAGAAAACATTTGGGCTAAATTATCTATCCCGTTTCAGGGTTCCCCCAAAAAATTTTATTCACTTTTTACTGAGAAAGAAGGTAACATATACCCAAAAAATTGAAAGAAAAAAAAATATTAAAATGGTTGCTACAAAGAGAGTGCAAAGGTAGGTACATACAGTGGGTATATCTGTTTCAGTTGCTTGAAATGCATTTTCTAGTTCCATCTGCTCGATGGGAGTGGAAATCCAAGTTCAAATGTGACCGAAGTCAACAGTAGGAACTGACCATAATGTCAGATAATATTCAAGTTATTGCTTGCAAAGAATAGGGACAGGGAATAACAAGGTGCCTGGTGCAGTGGTGTCCCCACACATGGTGTGACCCAGTATGAGGGGGACTGCCAGTGGGCCTTCTTGTGAGGTGAGAGCAACCACCATGGCAAAGCCAGGAGAGGCACACTCATGCTTTTCCTTTACTGCAGCAGCAGACTCCTCCTGAGGAAGAAGCCATCACCACAGCAAAGCCGGATGTCCCTTAAATCTTTTGTAATGCCTCCTCTCATAAACACATTGAGATCTGTTGTCAACTTAGGTATTTATCTCTTATGGTTTCCATCCCTCCATAACTGCAACTGCCAGCAATGATTTGCAAGCCATCCTAGATCTAACACCCTAGATACAGATTCTCATTCGAAAAGCAACTGAATGCACACCTGACAATAGCTAGGTTGAACTAGGCTGTATTGTTTTTTAAAAAAACAGTAACAACCTATGTCCTTCAAATGTTTACCAGAGAGACAAAACAGGCAGAATTAAATGTCCATCTTGTAGAGACTATTGATTCTGTGGAAGTGATTGGAACTGCCCATTTGTACACATGGTCACCCATAAACCCCAAGCACATGCTATGCTATTAAGGTCTTTCAAGTGCAGAGTTGCAAATATTCCTGGTTCAAAAAATGAACGGGGGTTAAAGGGGCATAGTCGCAATGATCAATTGTCCTTAGCCCAAAAGGACACATCCAGTGCAGAATAATCTACACAACTGAAGGCAGCAACAGGACAAATATGTCTACATGTGTTGTCAATAGCTCAGGTAGTAGCCATGGAATTCAACTGCAAGGTTTGTGCTAGTTGTATGCAGTATTACATTCTGTTTGAGGATATTTGATAGCACTAGTGAAACATAGCATTTGGAGTGTGTAAACGTCATTTCTGATTTTCCCCTTCTCTAAATTATGTTTCTGCTGATGGAGGTTGGGGGTAGTGAGGAAACAAGCACGACAGCATGCCCCGTCAGTTCTAAGACAACGTTTTGTTTTGGCATACAGCTGCTCCTATCGACACAATGAGATTTGATTTGTGAGGAGCCAACCAAAATTACACAAATAACTACCATTTTAAAATGACTAATAGACGTGCACCTGCTCAAGAGATTCCATAGATTAGTCTTGCAGTCAGAGGGAAGGCCCCTTGGAATTCAATTACATGGCAGAAAAACAGAAAGTAACATGGTGTCCTTCTCTCCATTTCATGGGAGGAATCACCACAACGTTAGCTCACTACTTTTCTGGCTGGGATTTTCATGAGACTTAAGCATGTTCTATGTAAGTTGCTTCTATGTGGCTTATGGCATTTTTGTACTCTTTTGTACTTGAATTGTTCTCCCTTGCAGCTGCAGCCACTCTCTGAAGATATCCTCCATCAAGCCCCCAATGCAAACGCAATGGTTTCTTTACAAAAGATCACAGAAATTCACAGTAAGTTTTAGTAGCCTTATTCATATATTAATAATCTATTTTCTTAGCTGAATAGTTTTGTAAGTTGCATGAACCAGAAAGGAGTATGCAATTGACTTATCTGAATAATGTGATAAATATTCATATATGACTGGAATGATCTCATTGTCTCTTATATCATTCTCATTGAGCTGGATCCAGATCCAGTAATGCCTGGAACACACTGCAGCTTGGAAAAGTTAGCTTTGAGGAGAACAATAAAACCCTTCAGGAAACATGGACAAAGATTCTACATCAAGCAGGCACAGTGTAACACTGCCTGTGCAGTTTTGTGCTTTCCCCTTTCCCTCCCAATTGTCAAGCCTTAAGAGGGGCCACCCTTGCTACTGTTTACTGATGGGGAGAGGAGGGAGAGACCTTTCAGATCATGAAGGAGCAGCTGGTCTTGTCTCAGAGTGTGGAAGAAAAGAGGTTAAGCTCTCAGATTAAATGTACCCTTGTTTCCCTTCCCCATGGATCCCAGACCAGCTGGATCTTCAGCATCTGAACTGCCTTGCCTTCACTTTCCTTTCCAA
This sequence comes from Phrynosoma platyrhinos, assembly GCA_020142125.1. Taxonomy (NCBI): domain Eukaryota; kingdom Metazoa; phylum Chordata; class Lepidosauria; order Squamata; family Phrynosomatidae; genus Phrynosoma; species Phrynosoma platyrhinos. The sequence continues at coordinate 90,351,417 of CM034710.1, read as the reverse complement.
CAGCGGGCAGCAACAGAAGCCCCTCAACTTCCAAGGCAGGGATGTTTTGGATGGGGTGAAAAGAGCCAGAGAATAGTCCTCTGGATCCCATTCAAAAGAAGACATGCACACATGTAAACTGTATTTATGTGCACATATCTCACTAACAAGATTCTGCCCAGCTGTGCCAGCTGGAGTTATTGCAGTCCCCAAAACTATTTGTCTCCTTTTCCTGGATGTCCTGGATGAAAAGGAGAAGTATGAAATCAATAGGACAAGACCCATTGATTTCAT
>CM034710.1:90336371-90346628 GCA_020142125.1 Phrynosoma platyrhinos | reverse complement strand
ACAACCACCTTTTTCCTTTGATTCAATTAAATTTGTCCATCTGATTCTGGACTTTCTACCTTTCCATATAAACTTCGATATTTCTTTTCTCCAGCTATCAAAACAACTCTCGTTATATATTATTGGTAGTGTTTGAAACAGATACATTAATTTTGGTAGAACATTCTTTTTTATGATAGATATTCTTCCAAGCATGTCTTGATGTCTTGAAAATTTATATAGATCTTGTTTTATTTCTTTCCAGATCTTACTGTAATTGTTTTCAAACAGATCTCCATTTCTTTTTGTAATGGTCAATCCTAGATATTTTATTCCTTTCTCTATTTTGATGTTTGTTTTTTTATTTGTTCTTGTTCTTTTTTACTTATATTTTTTGTTATTATTGCTGATTTATTGTAGTTTATTTTGAATCCTGAAATTGAACCAAATTCTTTCATTATTTGTAATAATCTGTCCAGGCTTTTCATAGGATCTTCTAGGAAACAAATAATGTCATCCGCGAAGACTTTTATTCTGAACTCCTGTCCCATCTTTCCAATACTTCTTAAACCGTGACCAATCCTGTATCACCTCCTCTTCTGACTTTTCATTTAGTAAGGCCATCAATATATCAGATTCCATAGCCTCCCACATATTTTCTTTCCAATCCCTATTTGATGGAGTTTTTTTCTGTTTCCAGTTTTTAGCATATAGTATTCTAGCACTGCACACCATATATAATAAAATACATCTATTTTCCTTTTTCAAATCTTTTTCCACCACATTAGTCATATTCAGTAAGAAGAAAGTCGAATCAAGTGTTATATCAAACTCATATATGTCAGACATCAATTTTTTTATTCTTCTCCAATACTTTGTCCAGCTGTTCCAGAGTTTTCATATCATCTCCATTTTCCCCTTTCCAGTTGACTAGGTCTTTATACGTTAACCAAGGTAGTCCCTCAATTTTAGTCCTTCTAAGAAAGGCTTCTTGGGTAGATACCCAGCTTGGGATTTGTCTACAAAACTGTTTTCTTATTTTTAACCAGACTTTAAACAATGCATTCCTTATAAAATGGTGGGGAAGGTCTCTATTATCTTTTAGTTTTTCATACCACAAAATGGCATGAAAACCAAATCTCATTTTGACACTTTCCAGATCTAATAACTTTTCATTTCTTAGGTGTATCCATTCCTCTAACCAATTAAGACATGCCGCTCTATAATATAGTTTGAGATTAGGCAAGCCACAACCACCTTTTTCTTTTCTCTCTGTCAATAACTTCCAACTTATTCTTGCTTTCTTGCCTTCCCAAATAAACTTTGATAATTCTTTTTGCCACCTTTCTAGATATCTCTCATTGCTGATTATGGGAATATTTTGAAACAAATAAATCAGTTTTGGTAAAATACACATTTTAATAGCCTCTATCCTTCCCAAAAAAAAAAAAAGAGAGCTGTTTTTTAGCCCATTTTGTCAGATCTCTTTTAATTTCTTTCCATGTTCTTATATAATTAGAGAGGGAACAGAAGATTGAAGAAGAATAGAAACAGAAATAAAAAGAATGGAAAGAAAAAGGAGATAAGAAACTGAAGTGTTTCTATATAAATCTATATTCCATTTAGTTAGATGTATCCCCAAATATTTTACTTTATTCTCCACTCTAAACTTTGATATCTCTTTCAATTCTTTTTCCTCCTTTGATTTCATATTCTTAGTTAATATTACCGTTTTCGTATTTATATGGAATCCCACAGTTTTACCGTAGTCCTCTATCACCTCTATTAATTTTCTTATACTCTTTTTTGGGTCTTCTAAAAAATAGATATCATCAGCGAATGCCTGCATCTTAAATGAATGATGTTTTACTTTAACTCCATTTATTTCTGTTTCTTCTCTTATCCTGTTATTCAAGACCTCCAATACAGTTATAAATAATAGGGGTGATATAGGACATCCTTGTCTTGTTCCTCTTTCAATTTAAATTCTTCTTGTTCTTTCCTGGTTAATTATTATCTGGGCACTCTGTTCTTTATATATTACTTTGAACCATTTGTTGAATGTCTCGCCCATTTTCATCTGTTTTATTAATTCCAACAAAAAACTCCAATTTATCCTGTCAAAAGCATTTTCCGTGTCTAACAAGATCAATGATAAATTTTTTTCGTTATGATGTTCAAAGTATTCTATTATATTCAATACGTTCCTTATATTATTCTTTATTTGTCTTTTTGGAATGAATCCATTTTGGTCCTCATGTATTATAAGTTCCAAAAATCCTTTTATCCTTTCAGCAAAGATTGACAAAAAAATTATAATCAGTATTAATTAGCAAAATCAGTCTATAGTTTTTCATCTCCAAACACCTTCTATCCTCCTTCAGTATTAGACAAAAAAACACTTCCTTCCAAGAATCTGGTAATCCATATTCCTTGATATCATTCATCACATCCTTCAGTGGCTCTTTCATAATTTCTATCTTTTTATAGTAAACCATTGTTAATCCATCTGAACCCGGGGATTTCTTCAAACTCATCTGAAATTTCTTTCACTGTAATTGGCTGGTTTACTCTTCTCTCTTGTTCTTCATTTAATGTCTTGATCTTTTGTTTTGCTAAGTATCTTACTGTTGCTTCTTTTTCCTTTTCTGAATTCAATATATTTTATATATGTTTTTTAACATATATATTTTTATATATGTTAAAAATATTTTTTAACCTCTTTCTGATTCATAATCGTTCTTCCTTTATACCTTATCTCTGAAATTATCTTCTTTTCTCTTTCTCTCAACTTATTTGCAAGTATTCTACCCGCTTTATTACCCATATCAAAATGTTTTTGTTTTATATATTTTAATTTATTCTTTATTTCTTTTATTGCAATTACTTTTAGTTGTCTTTATAAATCCTCAATCTCACATTTCAGTTTCTTATCTCCTTTTTCTTTCCATTCTTTTTATTTCTGTTTCAATTCTTCAATCTTCTGTTCCCTCTCTATTTCTTTTTACCTTTGTTCTGAACTCATATTTATAAACTCTCCTCTAATTACCGCCTTGCTGGCATCCCATATGATTTTATTTTGGATATCTTCCTTCTTATTTTCCTTAAAGTAATATTTTAACGCTTCTCTAATTTTATTTACATTTTCCTCCTTTCCGAGTAAATCTTCTCTTAATCTCCATACAAATTCATGTTTTTTGAAAATGATATTGAAACTAAATTCTCACCCAGTTCTAATCCATTTTCATCCTTGAGACAAACTGGTATTCCAGTCATCTGGAGGTGCAGCTGTAGAAAAAAAAATGCATTCTGACACTATTTTAACTTTTATGGCTCTATCTTACAGAATCATGGGATTTGTAGGTTTGTGAGGCACCAAGACTTTGGCAGAGAAGGCTAGAGACCTTATAGAACTAAAAATCCATAGGATAAGGCTACTTAAAGTCAAACTGTATTTTTACAGTGTGGATGCACCCTGGGGTGTTAAAGATGCTGTGCCTGCATCTTCTAGAACTTTGTGGGGTAGGGCTACAGCTTCCAGAATGCCTGTAAAAAATTCTTGGAGCTGTCATCCAAAAATTATTTCCTCCCAAACTCTGGCAGAGCCTCCCACATCAGCTTCCTAAGATTCCCAGCAAGACCTAAGAAAATTGTGTCACATCCATTTTATATATATTAGATTTGAATGCAACTTCATATGGACAGATTTAATATTTATGATGTCAAAGGGAAGAGAGAAGAACAGCTACTGCAGTGATAACAACAGCATTCACGTTATGTGTTAAAGATGATAAGATTGCATTCATAAATATAAATATCATAAATATCCAAAATAAAGCCTGAAAATTGCATAATACAACTATCCAAATTAGAATGCTGAAACTAAGCCAGATTTTGCATTGATACAGAATTTATCAAAAATATACACAAAATCATATGTGCACCTGAAAAAAAAACTAAACTAAAATGGGGTATTTCAAAATATTTCAAATATTGTATTGATTAAAAAAATCATTGTAGTTCAAGCTCCTCCCAATTTTCATTTTTCCATTGAAGAGTCATAGCTGAACCATTTGGGGGCTCTGTTGCCTTCTTGATTTGAAACAAAATCTTTCCTGATGAAAGATAAATTAGTTTGGATTTTTTATTTCTTCATCAAAATATTTAGTTCACACCTCCTAAGACTGGCACTAGGAGAAAGAGCATCTTACATTGGAAATATCCACAAAATCAAGTGTGGATTTGGAGGGAAAAACTAAACTAAAATGAGATATTTCAAAAATGCACATATTGTATTCAATAGGTATCATCATCATCATCATCATCATCAAACATGAATATACATGACTTTCTGAGAAACATCCAAGACATACATGTTCACAGAGATCATACATTTCTAATTGCATAGGATTGTTGCAGTTATTCATTTATAAAACATAAATGAAGTCCCTATATAATATTAAAACCAAAACAGAATAAAAACATGAGTTATATATCTATATCTATATCTATATCATCTATATCGGGATATACCAGTATCTATACCTGCATCTAGCTATAGATATAGATATGTGTGTATTATTTTTAAAAGCAATCTAATTATCTATAGAATTGAAACAATTTTGTAAGCATCGTGAAAAGATAGGTTAAAAAAAACATCAAAAGCACCATTCCAGTCAATTTCTAAAAAGCTTGTGGGAGTAGGTAAGTTTTCATTTGCCAGCAGAACAAGAGCAAAGGGGGAACCATCCTAACCTACCTATGGAGGCAATTCCAAAGTCTGGAAGCAGCCACTGAGAAAGCCCTCTCCCTTATACATCACAAACATGCCAAGGGAGGCAATGGGAGTGAGAGAATTCTCGAGGTTGTTCTCTGCCAGTAGGCCATTTGCTAATCCCTGGGTATAAAGTCAAAGTGAGCATGCCTATTTTTGGATAAATGTTGTCCCAATAACACCTTCACACACTTTGAATTTTAGGTGTCAGCTGGATGGAAATAAGTAAGAAGCACTTGAAAGTTTATAGGACTAGGGTTAATACAGATATTCCATTTGTGAATGATTTTTTTTCTCCATTCAACTAGATATCTTGCTTCACATTTCAGAGACTTTTTGTAGTGGGCAGCAGAAGCCTTCAAACTTAGGGTGTTTTTCTTTTTAAACTCCACAATCCATATATTATGTAATGTATGAATATTTCCTTGCCTACCTTTTTCTAAGCCACCCTATAATATACTGCAGTGTTCCAACCACAGTCTGTACATATATTAACATGTTAAATAAATTATTGTTCTAGTACATACCCTGAGGTTAGAGGCGAAAGAACATCCAGGACTAACAAACTTGATTGTTCTGGCAACATAACTGTATAGTCGTCCCTTTGGCATCCCTAACTTCTGTTCCTGTTACCATCATCTCTGCTTTTTTTCCTGTTTCCTATTCATGGCTACATCAAACGGACCTACCATTCCTAGAAATGTCAGACGTTGCAGCTAACTGATACTGCAGTTAGTTTTCATTCTATCTAAAAAATCGTTGCTGCCTGCTTCTCAGACACTGGGAGTTTATTAAACTGTTTGCTGTTCTTTTAGTTTATTACTTTCTTGGGAAGGCTGTGAGATAGACCTTGGAAAGAGAACACTTTCCAACTTGGCACTGTGGGATCCAGAAACATAACTTCATCACAGCAGTTTGAAATCCCAATTATAACCGCTTGCACACTTCTAAGTACTCAGTCTTGGACCTAAACAATTGCTGGGGTTTATACCACCATGCTAGCTAAAATCCCCATAAATTATGATGTATTTTCTTTAGGCAAGTACTGGAAGTCTGTGGAGCCTTATGTTGTGCCAGTTAGCTGTAAGCTGGCGGACAGTCAGAAACAAGAGAGAGAAGAGACAGAGGCAGTCTCAGCTATGGCCTTACTCTCAGTGGATGTTGAAGAGCCTTTTCCAGAGGAACACAGCAGGTACGTCCAAAATCTTGGTCCAGCAAGTGACAAGTGGGTTTGTGGCATATGACTGGGAGAAACATATTTGAAGTCCAGATGTTGCTATGGTGGTAGTGGTGGTTGTTCATGTCAAGGCTCTATCTGACTCCTTTACTATTCATGCTCATTCATGGCAATATTGGCTTTACTAAAGATTGAGGTGTTTACCACATTAACTTTGACAATGTACAGTTGCCCCTCCTTTCTTGCGGACTTGAAGTCTGTGGATTTGCATATTCACAGAGGTGCAGCCTCCATGAAAATTAATGGGGTGTGCCCCTTGGTGTGCCCACAAGGGCATGCCCATTTCAAGCCTATGGGGCTTGAATATTCCTGAATCTCCATTTTCACGAGGGGGGGGGCAGAATGGATCCTCAATGAAAATGGAGGGCCGACTGTCTTTATTAACACAAATAATACATGTCTGTAATTTAATAAGAAAAATAAAAGAGTTATACTAGATGTAACATCAATTAATACATAGAAAGGAAGGAACTGGCAAAACCACCTCCAGGTATTCCTTACTTAACAAAATTCACTAAGTCGCCATAAGTCAACAGGCCACTTGAAGGAACATACACACACATACAGAGAGAGCTATGTTATCCCAATCCTTTCAATGGATCATTATTGATCACTATCAAGCACTTCACTTTTGTCAAATAGAACTGGTTTGTAACCATAACATACCTAAAATTTTATACATTCTGAGAGTGTGGAACTTATTTCTATGTTCTTCACTCACACACGAACAACATTCTTGCCATTTACAATCATACCCAATAGGGCTGAAGTTAGAGGACAAAGGTGGAGGCTCCTTAAGGAAATCCACAGACTTTATTTTCTGATTATTTTTAAATTTAGCCAAATTGGCTCCCATGCCCCCCCCCAGCAGTAGTTAAGGGGACCATCAGAGAAGATAAAGAGGTCATCACTCTGCTACTGGTTTGGCTAAAGCCTGCATTCCAGATCAAATAAATCTGAATTGACATGAGTTGTTCCAGATCTGATCAGATTGATCCCCAGTGATTCAGAACAATTCAGTGGTGTAAAAGACAGCCAGCCAGTGAGTCTCCAAAAATCTTTCAAAACTGCTGCATAAAAGGAAAACACCAGGGTGGAGAGAAAGGAGAGTTAGCTGCACTTTTACCATTGACAGCTGTAGCTTCCAATATGAGGCAAGAATCCCACCAGTTTTTTCCAGTCTTCCTGCTTGGTGGTGGGCGACTCCCTTTCCAATGCTTTCCCATCCAGTCCTATCCATCTTTCCTCTTTATGTTGTTTATTGGAGTGAGGCTACGTATTGCTTTCAGTGTTGCTTCAGTAATGGTTTTACTATAAAGTGGTGCTTAACTTTATCATCTTAACATCCACCACCCCCCTTCAATTTTGGCCCGTCTTTTAGCTTAGGTTTTATTTTATTTTTTAAAAAAAATACAAATTTCAGCCTGTGATGTTTAGTGTGTTCATTTGTACTTTAATCCTATACCTGTCTACCCTGTGTGGAAAATTTGCATGGTCCAAGAGCATGGAGCTTTTTTCCATTAGAGACACTGACAAAAGTTCAGAAGAGCAGCCCACATATTTGTTGTTGTTGTTAATTGCCTTTAAGTCAGGTTCAACTTATAATGACCTTATGAATGAGAGATCTCCCCCTCCAAAAAAAAGCCCCAGTGTTCAACAGCCCTGCTTAAGTCTAGAAAACTCAGGACCATGGCTTTCTTTATTGAATGAATCCATCTGTCAAGTGGTCATGCTTTTTTCCTACTTCGACTTTACTTATCATTATTGTGTTTCCTGCTGGGGGAAGCCCACATATTAGCAAGTGTTAAACATATTAAAACAAATTTTGAATGTGCCTAGCACAAAACCTCAGGATACAGGTGTCTGAAATTTGCCTGATTCAGTCCCCTCTAAAGGAGCTGCCTTGTCTGCCAAGTTCATTAGGAGTTTCCTAGTATAAATATAAGAAATTTCATGAGGAGTGAACATTCAGAGTTCCAAATTCTTATTACACTTTTAACCCCAATCAGGTCAGATCACATCCAGATCATTCTGAACCAAGTCTAATCCAAATCACCAAATGGGGCACTTTGTACAGAATGAGTTATTGTTATCACAATTCATGTGCTTACATGTTCTAAGGCCCTTGCTTAGAACATGTAAATTCAAAATAACATCTAAGAAAGGAAACAAAGGTTGGATTGAGCAGGAAGTAGCTCCTCTACTATTAACTTCCTAGCTGAATATCCATCATAGAGAGGGTAAGACTGAATCTTCTGCTAATGAAAGTATAGATCAGAATTAGGAGTTGTCTTTCCCTGAGTGAGGCTAACAACATTTTGTTTCTTACAGTGGATTCTGATCAATGAATAAAGAACGGAGTGTTCATTTTCCCTGCCTGTCAACTGTTGTTTCACACTGACCTAACATGATTGACTTGGACATGAATTTAACAGTTCTATAAAATGAAAGAACAACAGCCAATGCACTTCACCGATCAAGTATTTTAACATGATGTGTGAATAGTTCCATGCACGGAACAACTGTGAGTGTGTGTGTGTAGATATATATGAGTTGAACAAGTCAGAAAAGGGACTCTGTAAAAAGGACATTATAGAATTCTTACATTTACTCATGCCAAATAGTTTTGGCACTTTTGCACAGCAAAAGAGAGTCCAAATGTAGTGGAACTGGATAAACGCCATTGAATGAAAGAAGGAAGAAAATACAATACAAAAACCAAATCTTATGCAGTTGAACTTTCTTGAATACTATAAAGTTGGACACACAACTGAAGGAAAGAGGCTGTGGATGCACTGAAACCTATCTACATGTAGTTCATCTAGAAAAGAAAGACAAATTACTTCTAATTATTTGTACTATATTTGTACTAAGATATTTACCATTAGTGGGAGAAGAACCAAATGGCTTCTTTCCAGGGTGGATAAAATGTGCTTCCCAGATGTTCATTGACTATTAAATCCCAGCATCCTTAACCATTGGCCATGGTTAGAGCTGATGGGATTTGCAGTCAAACAACATCTGGAGAGCCACATTTTGCCCATCCCTTGTTTTATTCCATTCCCTAGAACAATGTTCCAACTGTGAGCATAACTGTAGCTGCCCCCAATCCTGACCTCCCTGTGTTCACAAACCAGTCTAAAAAGGAGCTGTAGCTGCATTCACTTGAACATGATTAACATGATTAAAGAGCTCTATGCAGTCTCAAGCCTAGTCTTATTCCAGCCCAGCCTGGATTTCCAACTGTGTAGTCCTTTCTATGTTCATCTGAATGTGGCTCCAGCTTCTTTACAGACATATCCCAGGCATACTCACATGCAATGTAGTCAAGTCACATTTGCCTTGCTTAGAACATGTTTGCAATAGTGTTTGCAACATAAACCGCCCCATACAGTATATATGTGTGGTTCTACTAATAGGGAGAGAGACCACTTTTTCCCAATGACAGTCAGTAAAGTAATATCAGACATTGGCTCTTAAAGACCATTTGGGATGAGCTTATATGAGTTTTTAGAGACACTTTTATCCCAATGTTCAGCAAAAAATCTAAATATACATCTTTTATACACTATATCACCTCAAACCCTTGGATACACACCTTTGATTAGCTGCAGAGTGCTGCATTTTTGAAAAACAAAACACTACAGAATTACATTGATGTGTAAACATCATGCAATTTACATGGGATAAGAACTAATGAAATCAGTAAGAGACAAATTAGTGATAACATATTATAGCATTGGTGGAGTGGCCTAAATATGCAGAAAGCACCAGATCCCATCTGATCTTGGAAGCTAAGCAGGTTCAGCCCTGGTCAGTACTTGGATGGGAGGTTGTCAATGAACACCAGGTGCTGTAGGTTGTATTTCAGAGGAAAGAACTGGCAAAGCCACCTCTTAGTGTTCCTTGCCCAGAAAAATCTTATTAAATTTATGGGGCCACCATAAAGCAATAGCCAACTTAAAGCCATACAACATGGGTAGATCAACATCAATGAATCTACTCTTAAGTCTGTATATAACCTATGGCTAGAAATCTATATTGAAAATGAACATTAAATTTAAGCTTTTTCCCCCCACATCCATACATACATTCTATAACCAAGATATGTGGCATCTAGCATCTTCTTCTTCTTGAATCTTTAACCTTTAATAAAAACAACAAAAATTAGGCTACTAGCACTCGTGAATGTGTAGATATGGATGAAAAACAACTGGAGTCTGCAAAGGTCTTCATAGGGCAAACCCTATGTGACTGTGTGCTTGCC
>CM034710.1:90285514-90336271 GCA_020142125.1 Phrynosoma platyrhinos | reverse complement strand
AGCTTGATCACAGTGGCATATGCGTTTCAAAAATGGGGTTTGTAAATATCTACCCCTTGTCACATTTCAAGGGTGCACATTTAACCTTGCGAATAAAAATGCCTTCCTCAACGCCAACAATGAAAGGGTTTGAAAATAATTATCAGCTCAAGATGTAAACATGAACCATCTTTTACTAATGTGGAGAGATTTGGAATGAAATGCAAGCCATAATTTAGGTTGGAGTGAAACTAATTTTTATGGTGAAATAAAGCCAAATTTTTGGACTAGCAAAAATGAAGTGTAATTAGTTTGGTATATCAGCTTACAAGAGTTAAAACTAATTAGCAGTTAATTGTCATATTTTGAGAGTCGGCTAATTTGAAACCACTGGTACTTAGCAGTAATTGATTTGCTAAGAACTTAAGTAAAGCCACTGCCCCTGCTCCCATTAGCAATGCATTTGCTTGTGTAAATATATTAGCCAAGTCATTATAACATTAGATTGCGGCTTCCCCTTTCTCTTTTTACACAAATACAACTTGGGAGTAAAGCTGAGAGAGTGGGAGAAAGAAAGGGAGGGAAAGAAAGAAAGATAGTAATAGAGAGAGAGAGAGGCATTCAGTGCATTCTTTATCAGTCTGGCTGGAAATCAGGGTACATTCATCATGTCTAATTGTTCAGTTGAAATATAGCTTCTTTCTCTTGAAGCTGCTGTTCATCTTCTTAAATGTCTACCTTAGTTTCCCTGCCCCAGTAGTGCAGGCTTCACTCCTATGCAGACTTAGAGCAGTAAGCTCTGTGTCAGAAAGTGACAATATTGCCTACTGATAGGTGAGTGAGTGGGAGGATGAAAAGTGGCCCCTTTAGATGAGAGGAACTAAGAACATTACCACACAATCCCTGTTCTTACTGTAATCACATCAGTTAATAAAAATGGAAACATATCAGTTTCAGAGTCACCATATTTTGTCAGTCACTTAATTGGGTCTGCTTCTGCCATCACACTCTCTTCCTGACTCTCCCTTGAAAGCTCCTCCCTGCCCAAAATGCCTTTCAGTTTATTTTAATTTAATTCAAGTTTCACTTTTTCATAGGATTCCAGAGTTCTGTTAATGCAATTTAATTCCTTTTTTTTAAGGAAAAAATTAGGGGGAAATAAAGCCAAATAGCCTGTTTGGAAATAGTGGGAAAGAAGGGGTTCAGGAGGAGACATTGACACCCATGTGACTGCCACTACTGCCACTGCCCTAGCAGCAGCATTTTGAATCTGGGCACTAGCACAATTGCAAACTCATTGACAGGTTTCCCCCATCAATGAAAATAGATGCCCTAACCGTGCTTCAGGGACACAGCAGCTACAAGTCAGAGGCATTGCTATGTAATAATAAATATTGCCAAAGGCACTTTTTTCCCAGCTGCAAATACAGTTTAAGAGCTGTGTTCAGTAATGTCCTAAAACAGGTTGGGCATGTGAATGTCATGGTCCAAGGCGTGAGCAGCCTGGATTTCAATGCAGGCTGCCAGGGCCAGGGATGGCAAACTTGTTGGAAAATTTATGTATTGCATTCTCCTTTCCCCTTTATTTCATTCTATCTAAACATATGCCTTTGGTCACTTAGGGCTGAAACAGATGGCCCAAAAATGCCAGATAGGTACCGCCACAGAGCCACATGCCCAGGCAACACAGCAACCCCACACATGCCCCCAATCCAGCATTTTTCCAGCACAAAAAAGCAGCAGAAAGCCACTCCTAATTGCACCAATTAAAAGGTGCCTTTGCCACTGCTGTGGCAGTTTTTTGGAGTGCCAGCGGTGTGCAGCATCTAAACACCATGCCGCCAGAGTGCTAAAAAACTGCTGCTGTGTGGGCAGTGGGATGGTTTCACAGCGTGTTCCTGGCATCTTGGGGTATGCATCTTGCATATGCCACATCCCCAAGCTGCCAGAAGGCACTACATTTTGCCTTCCTGTTTTCCGTCTTACTCTTGAAGGCTGTTTAACAGACTCTCTCAAAAGTTCTAAACAGTGTCCTCTTAGTCTAAGATGGAATAATAGTCTTTTCCTGCTATACCCAAACCATCACCAGTTAGGATATATAAAAGTCATTATTATTTGTTTTTAAACTACAAACTGCATGTTTGTTGTTTTGGGGGGTAAGTCTTTATTCTTTGGAAAGGCAGATTTAGAATAAATATTCTGACCCACACTTTTGCTGTTTCTGCTAATGAAAACTGAACTCTGTTTAACTTTCACATCTGCATATGTGTTTCCCTTTAAAAGGGTTAACACCCTGGGAAACTCAAATTGCACCCCACAGAATTTGAGAGTCTAGTGAGCCAGTGACAGAAGGGAGGTCAGGAAACAATCCAGGTATAAACACAGCAAGTCCAAGTTCCAAGAATCCAATGGACCAAAGGCAAGAGGCAGAGCCAGGGAGCAGACCATCTCTAAACACCGCAAGTTAACAAGACAAGCAGAGAGCTACAGACAACCCAAAAAATCTGTTGCTGTGGCAAGAGTAGAGAAGCCAATGCAGCTCTTAAATGACTGTACCTCCAGTTGCTCCAGCTGCCCTGCATGAGTAGAGATGGCTGTGCCTGTTGGTTAGCCCTGATTCTTCCAGGACTCTGGCAGCTCAGGTCTGGTCCTGCAAAGACTTTGGTGACAGGACTCCAGTAGCCAGAAATCTCATCCTGCAATGACTTACACAGGCAGACCAGTGAGTTCTCAATTTCAGCCTTTCTCATATTGCAGGATGGATGCCACCATTGGTCCTCAGTACCACAGCCTGCTAGTATCTAATCAGTCTACTATGCTGCCCACAGTGAAACATTTTGGTGGGACCGATGTCAAAAATAGAATGGCTCCCCTCATGTGCACTACAGACAGGGGTGTGAGAACAGAAGCTTGTTTGAGACCATGTAAAATTAGAAGATTGAGAGGAAAGGAGAGGTAGGGAACGAAGACCACAGACAGCCCAAGAAACTGGCTGAGAGTATGCAACAGTAGAGTAGGGAGGAAGAAGAATTGGAAAAGGTGATGGGCTATGGGAGGAGGAAAAGCATAGATCTATGGCAGCACCTGCTTTTTCTTTTGGGCATGGTGAGGGCCACCCCTTCTGCTTTGAAGCACAACCTGGCATACAACCAGGATCTGGAGAGCTGATGTATATGTGCCTGTATGAAATTAGAAGTAAGATGTTGGAAGTGAATAAAAATGGCCAGAAAATGAGGTCATGATATGAGAGGAAAGGGAGGTTTTCCATTCTTAAGGAAATTAGAAAGAGAGATGAAGTGTTAGTGTTTTTGATGATGGTGATGACAAAAAATGGGAGCAGAGAGGATGGGGTAGCAAGAGAGGGAAGTTGTTCTATGAAGAAGTGGATGATAAAAAAAAACCAGAGGAGAGGTAAAATAAAAAGTGGAAGAAAGGAGAATAGAACACAAGTTACACTTGGAAGGAGAAGGGAAGAAGAAATGTCAGGAAATGAATAAGACTGATTGGAGAGGCATGTGACAAGAAAGAAAAGGAGGTCAAGTGATTCTTTCTTTCCTATCCTATATCATGGATCATCTCAGGGTGGTATACAAATAACATCAATACAAGCAGCTGAAAACAAATTGAAATTGCAAACAATAAAAAATGTTTTAAACAGACTAAAATATATTAAACTAATTAACATTATTTTTTTAAAAAAATCTCTCTACTTATTACATGGTTGAACTATGTTCTTCCTGATCAATAGGCTTGTTTCCTGATTATTAGCTTCTCAACCATCAATTTAAAAAACTATTTCATCTTCTTTCCTTCAAAATGCATGAGAAGATACTGTCAATTATTGCTTTGCACACCACTGACCTCAGATTTACTCCTTCACATTTCTACTGAAAAGATCAGATAATAAATGGTATGAATGAAGTCTATCTGAAACAAAGGCTGTTGCCACACTGCTGAAATGAAGCAATTTGACACCACTTTAACTGCCATAACTCAGTGTTGTGGAATTCTGGGACTTGTAGTTTTGTAAGATATTTAGATTTCCCTCTTGTGTCCCACCATACTAATAATCCCAGAATTCCACAGCATTGAGACATGGTGTCAAACTGCTTTCTTTCTGCAGTGTATTTTGTCAAGTGAAAGAGAGAAAAAATAAGTAATGAATATGTTGCCAATGACAGATGAAAGCATAGAATGATACTGCAGTTGACTTAAATGAAAGCATATAATGATTTCTGCAGTGTGGCAGCAGCCTATGCAGGACAGACTAAGGACGTTATCACACGTAGGCCAGAAAGCGATAATAAAGTGGAAATGAGGCATTCCGAAAATAAACTGAAAATAAACCTTGATTCCGCAAATGGCTTTCACACGTAATTGCCTTAATTGTGAAATTACAGTAAGCGCATTTAACGTTCACACACAAGCAAGAAAAGCCCGTAAATGTACTAGAAATGAGCTTCTTGCACATGTGCAGATAGAGGAATGCTCACTGGAACCATGGGAAAAGCAGGGAAATGCTCCCAAATGCGCATTTGCTTTTCACATTATGGTAAATTCGAAATTACCTTAATTTCGCATTTGCATTTCCTCAAAACAACCGAATTTCAAAAGATCTCGGATAACACTACTTTCTGCCCAGTTTCTGTGCGACGTCGTGTGAAACGTGAGGCACAAATCCAGTTTTTGTTTGGGATTTGTGTGGATTAACCAGCAGATTTGCTCCATGTGATAAGTCCTAACACTAGCCAAAGTCAACATCACTGGGCTAGATGATTATACAGCCTAACTTTATGTAAAGCATGTTGATATGTTGTGTGTACATATGTGTTTGAACCCTTCCCATGTCTTCCAAGCTCAGTTAAAAACCATCAGTAAATCATTCCATTATGTTTAATGTTATTCTTGGTGGCTGATCCCAAGCTCTAGAATTCTCTTCCTAGAAAGGCTGGACTGGAGCCATCCTTGTTATCTTTCCAAAGGCAAGTGAGACCTTTTGGCCAGCCTCTGAGGACTGATTGCTCACAGAGGCCGCATTCCCACTTACAAATAAATCAGTTTTTGATCCGAATTGATGGATCGGTTCGACAACGGAGCATGATTCACACTACATTTGCCCCAATTGCATTGTCTTGTTGTAAAATAACCCACTTGTTGTTCGCATTGACTAATGAATCGGTTCAAAATGGACCCTCTTCAGCCGGCTGGCAAATTTAAAGGGCAAAATTAAATTGATTCCAATCCACATCCTATTCACACTTGAATCGATTTATTGCAAAAGACACAGAAAAAATGAGTGTCAAAAAGACACATGTTAAATGGGCCTAGTGCAAGGAGGGGAGGGCTCGCCAAAATGCTTCAGCAATTCAGTTCAAGTGTAAACCAAGGTCATTTAAACCGCTTCAAACTGGTTAGTGAACCAGTTTATAATGTAATGGGAATGAGACCAGAGAAAGACCTTTCATTATGCTTTGACCGTCTCTTTTTCTTTTTAATAGGCATGGTTGTAATTGCTTTTTAATTCTATTTGTTGTTGCTCTTGCTGCTGCTACTGCTGCTGTTGTGTGACTTCAAGTCATTTCTGATTTGTGGCAATCCTAAGACAAACCTACCATGGGTTTTCCTGGCAAAGATTTATTGTCATTGCTGTCCTCTAAGGCATGCTCTCAGCCTCAGGAGAAGCCAATGTCAAACCTCCGCTGAACAAATGTTGCCAAGAAAACCTATGGGAATAATGGGAAATCATGGTAACTGTAGTTTATTGTGGCACCAGAGCTCTCTGACAGAGAAGGCTGAATGTCTCAGAAAAAAATACAATTCCTATGATTCCCTAGCACTGAGCCAGGGCAGTTCAAGTGGACTCAATTTGCACTATTTCTAGCAGTCTGCAAAGGCCCTATGTTTACTTTTAGCCATATGCATTTCAACTTTTCTAAGTTGCCTAGTTCCCAGGGTAGTATGATAGGTTGGCTGGGTGGTAAGTTGATTTATTGGCACAGGCTCAGAAAGAACATGCATCTCTTCTAGAGTAGCTGGAAAGTCCAGTGTAGTGTTCCAATTGTTCAGTTTGTGAAGGGAAGGGAAGGGAAGGGAAGAAAGAAAAAGAAGGAAAGAACAAAAGAGTTCTTTTTTAAAAAATAGGCTTGCCAGTTATATTGGATATTATCCTGGTGTCCAGAATGAAATGACTCATTTCCAACTCATCATTTGAATAAAGTAGCTCTTTTCCTGTCCAACTAATATCTGACTCGTTTAACACCAAAAGAAATGGCCATGTCTAAATATCATTTTAGGATTCAACCCACCCTTTTTGCTCCCTTTTCCCACGTCCTCCTGTCTGCATATTCATGTGCAACAGGAACTTAACTGAAATTGTCAAGTGAGAGAGAGAAAAAATAAGTAATAAATATGTTGCCAATGACAGATGAAAGCATAGAATGATACTGCAGTTGACTTAAATGAAAAGAATGCTCTATAACAGCAGCCCTGACTCTTTAATGATCTGCACATCTTATGAGCTGATAACCCTTCATTTTGTAAATGAGATTAACTTGGACTGATTGCAGCCTTTAGGACAGAAAGCTTTATCTGCAATCATTTACTTTGAAAACATTCAGCAAAGGGGCTTGCCTCTGAATGCTTTCAGGTTTAGTCACATTGTTGGGAGAGCTAAGGTGATATCATACAAATGAGATACACTATGGGGTTGTCTACACTGATGAAAAAATTCAGCTTCACCTTGCATTTTCCTGGTCTGCAGTGACCCCATTAATGCAGCTTCTACTCAAAATAAACCAGATTCAGGTTGTACGACTGCAACACATTTCCTGTGCCCAAATTCAGATCAGTACAAAAAGGGATGCAATTTTTTTTTCTTCCCAGTATGCCAAAACTTATCAATCAACAGGCATATTGTTTATCTCCCAGTCTTGCCAGCTTGCATCTCATGGGTTGTCTCCCCCATTCAATCCTCTTCCCTTCCCAGTTTGCATCCCAGTGAGTGATTATGAGTAAGGGAGGAAAGTCTAAATGTTTCTTTCGCACCTTACTATCAATTGATATTTTTAAAAATGTGTTTTTTAATATCTCTGGATGTGCACGCACGCATACACACACACACATAAACACACAGAGGATGGAAGGTGCTCATCTTTTTTACTCTTGAGTTTATCGCATGACACTTTCAGGTATGGGAACTAAACAGAACGGAACAACATGGAATGGGGCAAGAACGCAAGTTACCTCACAGGATAATGGAGCTGATGCTGCCAGAGTCCCCCATCCATTCCTGGCAGCTGATTTTGAAGAATGATTTTGAACCGTTCTTCAAAATCAGCTGCCAGGAACAGCTGGGGAATGGCTTAGGGCTCCTGGTGGCATCGGCAGCATTCTGTGCAATAAATTGTGTTCTCGCCCTGTTCCATTCTGTTCAGTTCCCATTCTTGATAGTGCCTCATGATAAACTCATGTGATTGGCAGCAATGGAACACTTCACCCCACTTGTTGCTGCTCCCTCTCCAGCAAAGCCCCACTGGTAAAGTGGCTCCAAATTCAAACAACAGTAAGGGGTTGATCTGCTGATCACTGTTGATCTCATGCCTGGGCTCAGCTAGGGAGTGGGCAGCAGCAACCAAGGTAAAGCACTCCGTTGCTGGCAACTGCAGAGAAGGATACAGGCAGCTTTATTCCCCATAGTATATCAGAACTAATGGAGCTAATGGTAGATCAGGCTACTCCTTCCCTCTTCCCCACATCATCTGAGTGAATGAACGAATGAGGTGCACACGCACCCCAACCCTTGCAAATATGGAAAGATGACTGCATGTAAAATATTTTATCTACTTACTTTATTTATACGTTGTCTTTCTCCCAGGATGGGTCCCAAGGTGGCTTCCACAACAACAAACTAAAAATGCTAACAAAAAGCTTTAATCCAATCTAAAACCACCACATTAAAACACTATAAACCTGTTTAAAAATCACATAAAAGTTAAAAACAAAGTTAAGTTTAAAAAAGTTAAAAACTTATAAAGTTAAGTTAAAAACAGATAAAACATACATACAAAAAAGTTTATAAAATACTAAATATTCCATTTCAGAAACCCTGCTAGCCTGCAGTTACTATGCCCTGAACATTAAAAAAAAAATTAAAATGTTGACACACACCATGTCTGTCAGGCTAGTCCTGCCCTCCGATTAGTCATCCACCCTGATTCCACCCTGATCATTGTACTCATGTAAAAACATCTAGGTTTCCCTAAAACTGTGGAGTAAAAAATGAAGAAGCAGTTTCACTGTGAAACAGTGTACATCATGTGTGCCCACAGAACTGAAAACAAAATGAGTATGAATTTGTTCACCTGTATAGACAACCCCTATGATATTAGCATTTCTGCAGCAGTAATTTTAATAGTTGTTCAAAGAAACTTGCCTATCTCCAGAATTTGGGAAAGTTTCTTTTTTTTACTGTGATTCCTAGAAACAACCAGCAATGACCGTTTTTAAAAGTCTGCTTAAAATCCTAAGCTGGTTGCCTGAGTATGGCTGGCTAGTGGATTCTGGGAGCTACAGTTCAAAAAAGTTCTGACTTCTCATGTTTCATAATGTGGAAAGATAGCGATATTGTCTGTAAGCAGCCATAACAACTAAATGAAACCATCATGGACAGATGCAATCTCTCTCTGAATTCCAAAGACTGGAGAAAAACAAGAAGGGACATTCACCATTTTATGAGCTTCAGAGCATCTGGCTGACAGTGTCTGGTAAGAGAAAGCCAGGCTATATGGATCCAGAAAGTCAATTATTTAATTTTTATATTAACCCACAAAGATGGTTGTTCTTCCCTTCCATTTGAGGATTGGAACCAAAAGTAACCAAATATGCCTCAATTAGAATTTGAATAGAAATTCTGAAGATCTAAATATCCAAAACTAGGATCTCAAAAATAAAAATAAAAGAATATGTATGGTTTATAGTATAGAAGTATTACATCATGAGTGAGCTATGCATTTCTTTTTCTTAAAGCAACCATCAAAGATGAACAGAACTCAGACTTGCAGTATTATGGTTAACAGCTGTTGCA
Source organism: Phrynosoma platyrhinos (assembly GCA_020142125.1). Classification (NCBI taxonomy): domain Eukaryota; kingdom Metazoa; phylum Chordata; class Lepidosauria; order Squamata; family Phrynosomatidae; genus Phrynosoma; species Phrynosoma platyrhinos. The sequence goes on along the minus strand of CM034710.1, from coordinate 90,327,210 downwards.
GAGATTTCACTATTATATTTATCTTTCCCATGCTTGAAAAGTCAAGTATCAGAAGTTTTAATCATATCAGTTGATTTTAACCTCAGGAAATGTTACTATGGGATAAATTAGATGCTGTGCTGGTAGGTTTTGAACTTCCTTCTCTTACCCCCATCCAGACCTCCATGTCAGCTGAAATCCAACTCTAGAGGTTTCCAAGTCTGATAAACATTTGTGGGGAAGCACAGCGAGGTGCAGTGGAGGAAAAGAATTGTCCCTACCTGATTCTGCTAGATTTTGTAGTTTCTCCAGCAGAAGGGCACCATTAGAGCCAATCCTAGGAGATTAGTAAGTGCCATAATTTTTTCTTGCTTCTAGCAAGTTTTTCTTGCTTCTAGCTAGCAGTATGCTTTCACATGTGCCCAAGGGCTAACTTTAAGGGTGAGATGTACATTCACTGTAGATGCAAAGATGGAAAAACCACCATCATGAACCTAGTGACTCAAGGTTTGTTGGTTATACCAGGTGTAGTAAGCAAGGTTGAAAACAAAATGAAAGCAGTGCTTTTTATCTCTGTCCCACTTTCTATACATTGTTTGGGCAGTAAGCACAAATTCATTTTAGACTGCTTCCCCTTCCCCCAAAAAAGTTGATGTCATTCCTTCTAGATTAAAAAAAATAACCACAAGATCCATAGAACATGGTCTTTAATTTGAGATGACACTGCCAATCACTATAAGCACTACAAATTCTATGAACATCGTGTCCCTTCAAGTCATCTATTGACTTATGGCAACCTCACAAATTGCATAGGGTTTTCTTTCTTACTCAGAGGAGCTTTGCCTTTGCTTTCCTATGAAATATAGCCTACAGCACCAATATTCCTTGATGGAATGGCCCCAACCAGGCCTAACCCTGATTATTTTCCAAGATCAGATGGGATATGGTGCCTTGAGGGTATGTAGGCCCATGAGCACCATAAATGCTTTTTAAAATAAGAGAAAATATCTGGAAAGCCTCCCTGATCTGAGGGCTTCCAGATATTTTGATCTATGATTTCTGTCATCCCTGGTCACTGGTTATGGCTTTTTGGGATCAATGGAAGTGGTAGCCCAAAATATCTCTCGACTGCCAAATTGGGAAAGTATAATATTAACTGAATGAGTAAGCTGGTTACACTCCTTATCCAGAGCTGTATTTATCTCATGTGTAAAATCTACACTCTAAAAGGGTTGGGCAAGCTTTGGGGATCCAGTGACACATGCTGTATCCCGTAGACTAATCAGGCTGTACAATTCCCTCATGCAAAAATAAACAGGAAGGCCACTTTCTAAAAATTATTTTAAAAATGTTTTAACAGGCATTCCCTTTGATTAAAAGGAGAATTGCATAGTCCTGGAGGCTTCTTAGGGTGACAATTCCCCTTTCTTTACTGGATTTTTTTCAGAAGGAAGAGATGGAGGAGTCCAGAAGGATTTAGGGTGCAAAATGACCTTGGGGAACACATGCCTCAGATCTTATGAGTCTCACCCTGCTCTATATGTCTTCTCAATAGATACAGAATGTTGTTAGCCTCCTCTATCGAAATCTTCTGTATTTCTTTTCTACTATACTTTGTGAAGGTTTTCCAGATCATTTGTAGCTGAGGAATTGTGTGAGATCTGTTTCATTGTGTGTAACATGAAATTATGGACCAAATACTTAAGTGGATGAAAAGATTGTTTGTTTCAATTTTTAGATCAAAACTTTCCAAAATCTATGCACATTTCTGCATAAATCCTATGGAAAGATCTAGAAAACTGACCAGTTTCACCCATCCAGGCTTTGAATGTTTAGCTCTTTAAATGTCTGACTTTCAGTCTCTGTCTGCTCAACCACAGAAGAGAAGAGACAAAGCAAATGTTGCTGAAGAACCTGGTACTGGTTGCTGTATGTCTAGATTTTTTTTCCATTTTTATATTCAAACAACATTTTTGTTATCCTGACATATTTGATAGCAATTTCTGGCAACAGCTTTTATTCCTTTTTTTATTATTATAGTTGTTGTTTTAACTGAGAGATATCAGATCAAAAAAGTCCCATGGAGAGGTACATGTACATCCATTGCTGGTGTCCATGCTGTGGGTTTTGACCACTCCAGCAGTCATGTGTACCATGAAGTAGGCTGCAGTGCTTGCATCCTGGGTTTGTTGTGGCACCAGAGCTCTCTGACAGGGAAGGCTAAATATCTCACAAAACTACAAATCCCAGAATGTCATAGCACTGAGCTATGGCAGTTAAAATTGTGTCAAACTGCATTATTTCTGCAGTGCAGATGCAGCCCTGGACAGCTTTGAGATGGATGGAAGGAAAGGGAATACTTTGATCCACTCATATCCCTTTTTCTCCCTTTTTTTCTTTAAAAAAATACAGTTATAGCATCATAGTGTTTCAGTGAAATAGTGAAGTAGTAGTGAAGAAAAAGAAATGAGCCCACTGACAGGGAACAAATGGACACAGTGACAACAGCCAGCAATATAAAGATGAAGACGTTATGCTTCTTTAGACAAGTCTGGACAATTCCCATACTTGTAGCACTGAGTTAGGCTCCCAGCTTCTAATAACAGGCTCTTTATTTTTAATAGTTGCATGCAAGAGAAATGCAACACAATAGCTCACCCCCATACTGAGAACCATTGTATCTATTGAATTTAGCCTGTAAAGATGCTTGAGGTTTTGCAGAGGATGAGGTCATTTATATATATTGAATTTATTTTATTTTTTAATTCATAAATCTATTCATGAATGAAGATTTTGGAGAGGTGTTCAATGAATTAAAACAAGTAACACATTAAAATAATGCATTAAAAAGGGACTGGGACTTTGGAGTTGGGAAATATTTATGTGAAGAACTTGCATATATTCATATATTTCTTCATAAATCCCAAGGGAAAATGTGATTTTTTTTAAAAAAAATGAATATGGAAGAAAGCAAAATGGATAGATTGGTCTTCCTTTACCAGCTGCATTTTCTAAAAGAAAAACATCATCATGAAACTTAAGACAAATTTTCAATGGTAAATATTTAGGGTATTAATAAGTTCTTCTATCCTAGTTATGATTTCATTGGAAAGTGGTGAAGATTCTCAAAATGTGCATCTGTCAAAAATAAAGTATGAGTGTGTGTTCTCAGACATCAGCAGAGGACTAAATTCATATATCTGACCTCTCATCCTACCAACAATGCCGTTTGAAAAAATAATCTCTGATCCTTTATTCTCCAGACCTATCCAGAGGGGATGAATACTTCGCCTTCACTTTTTTTCTGTCTTTCCAATAGCCAATTTAGTTCAGCCTGTTGGCTGTCTCCCAGGTGATTTCTAATAAAGATGATGTGCATAATCAGATTATTTATTATTATTAGATACCTACTTTATGGCAGTGGTCTGCTAATCAAATTCAGAATTGGAGTGCGGAAGTTTTAGGCAGGCAAGCAGCCAACACAGTCTTAAAAGCAAAGCGAGCACAACCAAGATGGCTTGGAGACACTGCTAAATTCCTTGCATTACCTGATTTTGAAGAAGGTATCCCATTGTTAAACTGAATAAATTGGATCCATAAATATTGAGAGAGCAAGCGAAAGGGAGAGAGAATTACACCTCTTCCCTCGCCCTTACTCTGCAAAACCCTTTGATTTTGCTGACACAAAGCATGTGCATTTCTTGAACCTAAAGTTATAAAATATTCTGACAATTTTAATATAAACAGGAACCTTTTGCAGTGATTGCTTGGATCTAAAATGTTTTTTCCACTTGACAATTTGTTTATGCTTCCTGGCAGAGAAACTTTATTTATGGATAACCAAAGAACACAAATAAACACGGTGGAGAGCTGAAAAATCAGCTTTGATTATGCATGAAAATCTACAATGTCATTGTGTACTCTGGTTCCATATTCTGATTGCCTGTTTATTTTTCTAGAGCTGCTGGCGAGCCCATGGAAGAAGAGCCAGCCTTGTGAAGTGCCAAGTTCTCCATGATATTTCCTGTGTGTGACATCATTGTGTACCTCCACCTACCCCCTCTCCATCCTAAAAAAAAGCACCCTTAGACATGTCTTGTCTGCTGCCTGGGTGGCAGAGATCAGATGGAACGTAAACACATTGGGCACACAATTCTGAACAGCAGCTTCACTTGTTCGTTGGATGGACTTAAAAGGCCTCCTTTGGTGTAACCGCTACAATTCTAAAGTTACAACAAACCAGATCTTGCAGAGAAAGAGCAAACCCTAGAAGCCTACTTTCATACACTGTGCGATGCACTCACCAACTTCAGTGGTAGAATAGAAGCATTTGAGTAATTCTACATTCTTGACTATGGTTGTCTATGAAAATTTAAAACAGCTTCCAAAACCACTATATGTAGGGGGGCATATCATCACAATCCCCACCGCTTCTGAATTTTGGAACACATTTTATTGACGCTTTCCCTTCTCTTTCTCTTACACTGTTAAAAATAGTTCAAAAGCTTGATTCAATGTTCATAACATAATGAAATTATGGATCCTTTCTTCATGATGCCATTTGAAAGATGTGGTAGCAGTTTCAGATTGGAGAAATGTGTATATGTGTTGTTTTGTTAAGGAGGTCAGGGAAACTCAATCAAAAGAAAGCTTTGCTCCACTGCATTTCATCTGTCTTAAGAAGAATTGTGCAAAATGGCTCTCTAGCTGAGCACTCCTATGTATGTTCTACTCAGAATTCAGCCCTGGGACTTACTGCCTCATAGAGGCGTATAGGATTCCAGTCTCATTGACTTTTTTTTTCTTTTTCTTTTTGGTTGTTTCTTCATAGTTACCTTTTGAATGTGGCATTTTCTCCTTGCTCCCAAGAAGGAGAAAATGATGCCCTGTCCTTGCCATAATACTCCATAATTCAGCCTAGCCACCCTATGAGCACAATCTGCTCTTTAAGAATCAGTCACTTTCCTGTACCTCATTTCACCTACATTACTGTCACTTCTGAAGGAGCACAGTGAAATCCACAAAAGCTCATGTTCATGTAAATCAGTCTTAAAAGTGCTGCTAGACTCTTTTTTTTCCCCACTCTTATTTTTTAAAAAAATGCTAATTCAACTTTGCTTCACAACCTTGTTATGCCCCACCTCTAAGGAGGAAAAGCATCAGGGATTTCCCTGAGATTTGTTCAGATATTAATTTTTATTTATTTTATAGTGGGCCCTTGGTATCCACTGGGGTTTGATTCCAAGACCCCCTATGGATACCAAATCCATGGATGCTCAAGTCCTATTAAATACAATGGAATAATAAAATGGTGTCCCTTATATAAAATGGCAAAATCAATGTTTGCTTTTTGGGATTTATATATCCTTGAATCCATTGTTTAAAAATCTGTGGCTATGGAGGGCTGAGTGTATTATTATTATATGCTCCCCCCCAAACTGGGACTCAAGTGCTTCTGAAGACAGATATTCTTTTAAAAGCAATTCAGAGTGTTACCCATTCTCTTCCACTGAGGCAGAGTACTTAAAGTTTCTAAGAGGCATTCTGTGTTCTCTATTTTAATTCTCTGAAGCCTAAACAGATTGGGACGAAAGTCACTGCACATTCAAGAGTGTTGCTGAAGAGCTGTGCCTTCTGCTAATAACCAGAATAATCTTAAACTCTTACACATGTTGCCTTACTCTTACAGAAAAGAAAAGGGATGGTGGCACTTATTCAAACTCAAGAGTATTTTTGAGGGACACCAATAGTGGCAGAGTTATGGTAGGGTGTTTTTTTTTGACAATCACACACACCAAGAAAACATAAGTCTTATTATCTACCTTCAGTCATTCTACTTTACAGAATCCAATAGCCGGATATCCTTTGAACGGCAAGGGATGTTCTTGCTTTATATATTTTCCAAGCTCAAAGGATACATAAAAGCCATAAGTGAAGACTGTCATGCTTTTTATTCAAAAATTTGAAAGAAACCTTAATTAAAACAAGGTTTTAGGGAAAGCCGTGGTATGAAAGATATGAAACAATGTGGTTTCAGTTATAGAGGACTCAAACCTGTAAATCAAAGATGAAAGATTTCACTCAAATAGAATTATATAATTCTCTTTTGTTATACAGATGGGCTGCATTTTTCCCTCCAATGTGTTTGGGTTTGTTTACAATTAGCATTTTAATTTGAGAGCCTTTTTACTACTTATATGGAAAAGGTCTGCTGTAACAGGGACATCTGAGACTGTGTTTGAAACATGAAGCTGGGGGAGAATGTAGCCCAGTTAAACATGGAATTACCTTTTTTTAAAATGTGTTATGAAATGAATTCTTATGATTTCTTATGATGTATGGAGGGGGAATTAAATGCTATCACCAGTACCCTTTTTCCTAACTAACATAAGGAATCTGAAGAAACTAAAACGGCATGAGCAAGGATACTGAATCTAGTTCTATGATACCAATAGAATTACATTTGTGAGTAAGGCAATATATTGTCATGAGTGATCCTATTTGACAAATTATTCCAGTTTTTCAACAGTCTTCCTATAAACATAAGGAAAAATCAGTTGCCATGCCTGCTGGTAATTATCAAGTCTAATGATTTAAACACATAGCTTCCTATTTTATTTGACAGTGCTGGAAATGTCCACTTTGTTGTGAAATTGATGTTTCCTTTTGAAGCCTAAATTGTGAATGGGAGAAAAAAAATAAGATTTACCCATTTAGCTTTGCATTTGTAGTGAGGAAACACTCGTCTTTCTTTTACATAGTGATGGTTTAGAAAAACAACCAAAACAAAGGAAGGCTATGAGCCTATGCACACTCTTTTGAAAATAAGTAAAAATGCATTCTATCGTTGAATTCTACTTTTGACTTTTCTAGTAAAAGCAAAGTTAAGCAAACTGTACTGGCAGAATGACAGCACTAATCATCTGTTCAGTGGATAGATGCCTGGAAATCTACACACACACACAAAGAGAAAAAGAGTTTGTGCTAATACTAAACATATTAACCTTGTTCTTTCATTTGGGGTTATATATCCCATCTTAGGAAGGTGAGTAACAGTAAGTTAATTAGAAACAGCATAAACATTACTGTTTGAGATAAGTAATATCATCCTTTTAAGCAGTTGACAATAATTGCCTGGTGAATAATCTGCAAAGACCAGGTGTTGCAATATTATTGATGCTAAGCAGGTGTAGGCCTGAGCATCAAGGCTCAACAATCTGGATCAGAGATTACTGGAAGTTGCATATGAGGTCAGGGTGGTTTAGTGGTTAGTGTTTCACTGGGGGGTTGTCTACACAGGCAAAAAATTTCATACTTATTTTATTTCCACTTCTGTAGGAATGTACCACATATCTCCTATTTCACAGTGAAATCACTTCTTTTTGATATTAGTACAAATTTTTAAAAACTCACTTTGTACTTCACCAGTTTTTTTATATGTATGGCAGGGGTGGAATTGGGATGGGTGAGCTAATTCAAGGGCAGGACTAATCTGCCAAGTTTAGTGTGTGCCCCACTTTTGTTTTGTTTTATTACATTCAGGGCATAGTAACGGCTTGCAGGGCTTCTGAAATGAAGGTGTGTTTAGTATTTTAGAAAGAGGGAGGGATTTTATTTCTGGTTTATTTTGAGTAGGTATGGCACTAAGGGGCTCACTGTGGACCAGGAAAATGTGAGGTGAAACTGGGTTTTTTATTTGGTTTTTTTGGTCACTGTAGACAACCCCTGGGACTTGGAAATCTTGGAAAGTCCCTAGTGAGCCATGAAACTGCCTGTGACTGTCTCTCTCTCTCAACCTAAACCCACTACAGAGGGTTGTTGTGAGGATAAATAGAAGTTCATGCATCACTTTGAGTTCACTAAAGGAAAGACAGGCTCTAACTATAACTAATCAAGAAAAAAAAATCACAATGCAAAAGCACACAAGGAGAGGCCTAAAAATGACTTGCCCATTCATTATTATTTCGGTAACACTGAATGTTGTGTGTATAGAAATGTCTTGCTCTGCTTCCAAAATGTCTTCAGACTCTCCTGAGCCATTAGGAGAACAAGAGTTTGATCCACGTGGTTAAGGTTCCTTTATGTATGCTTGTGTGATATTCAGATTTGAGGCCCTTGGCACAGACACATGAATCCAAAGATACACTAAGTGTCCCAAAGACTTGAACATGTCTGATGTTGTTGAGGGGCTTTAAAAAAAAAAAAAAACACCTCCCTGCAAATAGCACCCTCCCTTCAAAAGCTATACCACAAGCTGTGCTTGGGGGTCAAACTACAATGTGAATTTTAAAACAAAATGAAGGCCTGCCACTTCTTTTTCTTAAGAAAAAGCCATTGTGGATGAGAAGAAAGGCACTGGGATCATGACATAGGGGGAAAGAAATCAGCGCTTTCCCCTTGCACAATATTTCCATTGAAGTGTTCCATCTCTGCAAACCCCCTCATGTTATTTGGCGTATTAATGCTGTTTGTGTATGTTATTTCATGAATATAAGTGCTATTTGTTCATGTACAATTTATTTGCAAGAAATGGTCCTCCAAACTGGTGGAAGCAGATGTGAAACATTCATCTGGTAAATGCTAGTGGGCTTAATGTAATGTATGTGACTGTTCTCTAACATTTCCTTTAGTGTGTCTCTGTGTGGGGTTTTTTTTAAGGGGGTATGATGAGTTTGGAGAGAGATACTAGACACCCAAGTCCTAAGCTAACTCAGGCCACTTTCCACAATTGAGGTTCTTCCATATTGCACAATTATAGCACTGTGTGTGTATGTGCCTTTAAGTCACCTATTGACTTATGATGACCCCATGAATTTCATAGGGTTATCTTAGGCAAGGAATACACAGAGGTGGTTTTGGCAGTTCCTTCCTCTGAAACATAGCCTATAATATCTGGTATTCACTGGTGGTCTCACATCCATGTACTAACCAGGGCTGACCCTGCTTAGCCTAGACAGGATCTGGTGCCTGGTGGATGAGGATTATTTCAATTTATATCCCTTCACTCCTTGTAAGAACATAAGATCAGGGTGGCTAAGAATTCCACATAAAATCATACAGTTAAAATTACAAATTGTAAATATCTAAAATCGCAAATCTAAAACCATGAATTAAACCAGTCTAATACTACAAATATATAATATTATAATTTATAATTATTTGCTCAAACACAATAAAAGCAATACAAATAGCTGTAGACAATTACAAATTAACCACAGTCGGCCCTGGGTATCCACTGGGGTTTGGTTCCAGGACCCACCATGGATACCAAAATCCATGGATGATCAAATCTCATTATATACAGTTGTGTAGTACAATGATGTTTCTTTTATAAAATACACAGTAAGGTTTGCCTTTGGGGAAAGAATTCTAAAAATCCATGGAGAACCGACTGTACTTGCTTATTTAGCAATAGGCATGTTTTTTTTTTCAACTGATACCTAAAAGACAAAAATGTAAGGGAGAAGCAGGTATTTGATGGATGTGAGTTCCATAACTAAGGTGCCATCACTGAAAAAGCCCTGTCAAATGCAGTGGTCCTATGGGCCACACTACTCCAAGATATTACAAAAAGAGCTTTCCTGGCTATTTTTCAGCCCAGATGGGTCAGTTCAGGAGGTCCTTTAATTAAGCACTTGGGTCCTAAGCCATTTAGGTTTTGTGAGCTAATACTGGCACCTCCAACTGGACCTTAGCAGTCAATACAGAGATTTCAGACAGGGTGACATAAGTCCTCACTGCAGCATCATTAAGAGGCAGCAGCTTATAGATATACATTTATAAACAAATTTTATTCAGAAAGACACATGTCTAAAAGACACATTTTGATATAAAATTGGAGAAATGTTATTTGGTTGTCAAAACAGTAATAAAGGATGATAAAAATTCATGAGATACACTGTTGATAAATAGGAAGCAATTATTAACAGGTTTGTGTTCAGCCTAGAAAACAAATGAAAGTATTGTTTGCAGTTAATGTTTCCATGTGCTCCTATGCAAAATTAACATATTGTCCACATTAATAAATTACATAATGGACACATTCCTGTCTTTGTCAAATTCACATTCACCACATTCAGAAATACAGGATGTTTGACATCTTGTTCCATCTATAAAAGGAAAAGCTTTTTAGGCCTCAAATAAAGGATAACCTTTTTTAATAATGGACACCTGCCAGTCCTATTTGGAGTTGAGTACTACATCACAAAAGTTTGAAGAAGTGCAAAATTTGACTATGTTCTTAGCAAGAGAGAGCCAGTGTGGTGTAGTGGTTTGAGTGCTGGACTATGACTGTGGAGACCAGGGTTTGAATCTCCACTCAGCAATGCAAACCCACTGCATGACCATGGGCAAGTCATATTCGTTCAGCCTTAGAAGAAGGCAAAAGAAAGATCCCTCTGAACAAATCTTGCCAAGAAAACTGGACCTAATTCAGAGGGAATTATTTCTATGCAGTGGCATCAGTGGTGGGACAGTGCTGTGGTGTGGCCCACACTGGGTGAAACCAGGTTGGGTCCTCCCCCTGCACACCATCCCTGTGCACTGTCCCCACGCGTGCTCCCACATACATGCCACCCTATCCTTTTCCTATTCAAGAAAGAGGAGCAGCATGGGGGGACAGAACATGTGCCGCTCGTTCTGCACCCCCCAGAAGCTCTGCCCCCCACACCAGATGACACCTGGTGCAAGGATGCTACTGCTCCCATGCACCGTGGCATCACTAGGGTTGATAATCACCCTATTGCAGTAATTCATGGTGTCTCCATCATAGACCTTCCCCATGGTGAGGGTATAGCTGTTGTGGGGATTGGGGAGCCCATATTATGTGCAATGCCACATGACCCCCTTGTTTGGCATCTCCATGTGCAAGAACATGTGCCAGATGAGAAACACCCCCCCAACACACACACACACATCTCCTCCTCCCACATTCTTGGCTTGACAGGGTGCCACTGCTCACAGGATGACACTCTTGGAGATATATGGCTGGCTCAATAGGTTGAACATGACAGATCATCTTCCTTCTCCTCCTTAACAAGAACAGCCATGATGGGAGCTGGCAGGACATAGGTGGCAGAGGCCAGCATAGAAATGCCTCAGCACCCCCACCCCCAATGACAGGATGAGGCCTCTTCGAGGTGCTAGAGGTGTTGCCACCGCTGCACCCCTGACAGTGCCACCCCATCTTATGGCATCACCCAGTGTGGTGCACACATCGCACACTACACTAGTGATGCCACTATCCATGCAGAGGATCAGTGTACATGTCCCATTTAAAACAATGGAAATTGAGTTAATCAAAGGTAATTTGTTCCATTGACTTCAAAAGGAAATTGTCATGACAAATTTTTGCAGGCTCATGGCATTTATGTTTGACTAGTAGACAGAATGGGAAGAATGTCCTTTGTTCAAATCCCCTAGTTGTCCTTTGAATAAATTATTTCATGTTGTTACAACACTGTCATAATATTTGATGCTATCAAACCCTACATAAGCAACATTTAAACACACAATACAGGTCACAACTGACAAGAAGAATATGTACCCCAGTATAACAAGGGTGTTTCTGTTCAAACACCTCTGTTTAAAGGTAGAGAGAACTTTTTCAAGGTATTGCTGCTGTATTAGATGGCAGCAAATGCTTCTATGTCAAAACAGAGAGGTGTTTTTTCTTTTCGTTTTTTGAGGTTGTCTCAATAGTATTTATTGCATTCCACAGGCTGAGATGAACATCTGCAGTAGCAGAGTCATGTACAGCCAGATCTAAATTTAGCTGAGGCCAGAGAGTGACCATAACTTTTTAGGCAGTGGTAAGCAGCTATGACATGTACACAGGTTTCTTTTCTTGAATTGCTTATTTTGCTTTTCTGAAAAACTCAAAAGACAAACTGGAGTGAGTAGATCATGCATCAGTCATGCATAGAATTATCTTGTTTTAAATGGTGCTGACTTGGGACAGGAGAGAGGAGAGATCACTTAACTCTAGACTTGGAAGACTCAGTAAAATCAGGTGCAGGGCTATTTTTTTTTTTTTTGCAGCTTCTTACGGTTTTAACTTAAAATTTAAATGCAGGAGTGGAGTGAAACATGGAAAGACACTGTGAGAGAAACTAGGGTGAATATAACCATGATAGATACAGCTATCTTTCTGGTGTTTTACCAGTGCTAAGAGAGTGAGAAAGCATAGATTTAAACCAGACCTAGGAAGTAATTCCTTAAATATTAATTTATTTCATCCAGTTCCTTGGAATGTTCCATCCTGTTTTTTAAAAGTTGTTATTTAAATTATTAAAAACATTGGGTTAAAGGGCAATTCATTAGCAATTCATGTTTCATATTATTATAATTCATTACTTTTGGAGAAAGTATTATGAGGTTTGGGTCTTCTTCTTCTTCTTTGTAATTTTAATAGATTGTCAATTACAAGTAATGGGTTTCCAAGTGAGATAATAATAGTTAATGATTTACTTTTATAATTTGTATGAAAAATAATTATGTTTGCAAATTAATTTCCAAATTAACACTAACATGAACTGATTAGCTTCAGTATTAACATTTTGCAGCTCTTAATTGGCCAAGCACATGAGGACAAGAGTTAATATTCCTTTATTGGCTACCCTTGTCTCTTCCAGTCTAGATCAGTCCCAAGGCTTCCAATGTCAAAATTAAAACATTAAATTAAAACATTAGGAAGTTGGATGCCTGATGCAGCATATCTTCTCTGCTCTGGTAAATCAGAACTGAAGACTTGCCATGCATATATGCACACAACTGTTCTTTCTATCCTTCCCTTTCCACAGAACAAACCTTTTAACTAAAGAAAGATCAGTCTCTACCCTTGTTATTGATTTAGCTATTTGCTAAATAATTAGTTGGAAACATGCTGCAGTGGAGAAAAACAATCTGCTATTAGACCACCATTGCTTCACAGATTCATATTTCACTGAAAAGGGTCAATGTTTCCTCCACAATTTATATTCCCCCATTACAGCATAAAGTCAGAACTCAGGATGGGGAGGAGATATATGTTTAGACTACACCCCCCAGAATCTGCACACCAATTTGGCCAATTGACCATGCAGGCTGGTGGATTATGGATGTTGTAATCCAAAATCTTTGCATAAGGTAGACCTAACTGGTGAAAATATATTATGCCTATTATTAAAGTAAGCCAGCAAGGTGTACCAATTTGAGTGTTGGACTACTACACCAGGTAACCAGGGTTTGCATCCCCACTCAGCAGTGGAAACTCACTGGGCGACCTCGGGCAAATTACACTCAGAGGAAGGCAGTGGAATATTGACTCTGAATAAATCTGGCCAAGAAAAGCCTATGAGAGGGCCACCATACGTTAAAGCTTTGAAGACATATAACAACAATTATTAAAGGACTAGGCTATGTGTATGAGTGCATTTTGTGTGAATTTGTATAAATCTTAAGGGTCAATAAGTGTATCTGTGCATTCAATGGATTTTTAAAAAATTATCCATTGATCGATTGGACCATATCCATTGATCGATTGGACCAATCACTGACCATACTCGGGACCCTGACACACTGATGTGTGAGTGTGTGTGTGTATCTTTTGTCTCTTTCCCTCCTCCAAGTACACAGTGATTCTCTTCAGTGGGAAGTTCTCATGTGTGCCAATGGCAGCCTTTCTCCCTCATATTGTAGTTCCAGTTTTGAATGACCTATCACAGCTGTTGTTTCTAAAATAAGAAAGAAAGATAAATTATAGGCATCTAAACAGAATGCACTGGATCCCATTTGCTCTTGGAAGCTAAGCAAGGTCAGCCCTGGTTAGTACTTGGATAGGAGCCTGCCAATGAAAACCAGGTGCTGTAGGCTATATTTCAGAGGAATGAAATGATAAAACCACCTCTGAGTATTCCTTGCCTAAGAAAACCCTATGAAATTCATGGGGTTACCAGAGGTTGACAGGCAACTTAAAGGGGAATGCACATGTGCGCGCGCACACACAGACACACACAAAAGGAACATCTATGTAGGCCCAAACACTTGAAGGCCAATGGAAAGGTTTTGATCAAACAAAATTGTTCTTAAATGTCAAGGGAATATTAAAGTGAATCATACTGGTCTGACAAAGAGAAACCTAGACAACATTATTCTTATTATTTCTGATACATTTTTATGTCTGAGAGCCTCCACTGAATAACTTAAAGTCATCCTGTGCTCCAGAATCTCTGTATGTTTTAAATATGTAAGCTTTGAAATTGCTTGCAGTAGTCTTCAATCAGATTGGGGGGAAAAGTTCCTTTGGTCTTGTGTTTTGTATAATTATTTGGCTATGGTCTTGTTCTCGTGTGTATTAAAGAACCCTGTTTGAAATAAGAACATTTGATGTTTGGCCCTTTTTATTATACAAATATATTTAAAATCTGGATGAAATGGAACTTTCGGAAGTAGCATCTGAACTTGCCACCCTAGTTGAATCATTGGAATTTAGCTATTAAAACATAAATACACTGAGCACCATCAAGATGGAGTGCATAAAAAAGTGAACCACAAGCAATAATGTGAAAGGAATGATACTTGTCAGCCTAAAAACCACAGAAAGAATAAGAAAAATATCCAGAGCTAAGACTGAAGCTTTAAAGCTCTGATTTGATACTCCATTTCATTTTGTCAATATATATTAATGGCTGAAGTCTACTGGTTTTTTTTTCTACATCTGAAAAATTCTGCACCACTCCAAGTACTATTTAAATGCATACAACTGCATTTCTGAAATGCTGGTAGGGAAATACAAAACATCTTAGAAGCTAGATCCTTCCCCCCAAACCATAACTTAGTAGACCCCAGAATATGATTATCTGTGGTTATTCAATGGTGAAGGAAAAACCCTGTCTATATGCTTAAAGAATAAATAAATTTGTTTTATCTTTTGAGACACCTTGGGTTCCTTTCTGGGATAAAGGCGGCATGAAAATGAAATAAATAAAGACACTTGTTTCTTTATAAATTACATTTGAGGAGTGAAGACTGAAATTGAACACTGTCATGGAGAAAACATTCCTAAGTCAGACTTTGCTGAATAGTGTCTTCATGTGAAAGCTATATTCACATTCATTAGAATTCCATTTTCCCTTCCATGAATTCTAAACCATTAGAGATGTTTACAAATAATCTTCTGGACTATGTGAAATTCTGTATGAGCAACTGAAAATAACTGCAGTGGGTGGAGGATTTTTATTTTCTGCTATGGAATGTATATTTTAACAATACAATTAGAGATAGGTAACAGCATGAATCCTATTGTTAATACCAACTATAGACCCATGGAATCAATGGGATTTACCTATGTGTTAACACACAATTCAGCAATTGATTCAGTGGTTCTACTCCAGTTCAGGTAACCAGTAGGATTCCACCCCTTTTTTCCACATCATTCAGAATGATGAAGATGACAGGATTCTCATCACAAGCATTTTGGTTGAAATGTATGAAATGGGACTTAAACAAAGGCATGAGAATTTTCAGGATCACTGTTTCCAATTCTTCCCTCCTATAATCTTTTTGAGCTAAAAGTAAACAAAGTGTAAAACTTCACAACCATAATTCCACAGAAGATCAGTTGCTGAACTGGAAAGAACCAGGTTGTGACATGGCCAGTTAATGTTCATTGATCACCACTTAGTTGACTCCTACAATATGATTCAGATATTGTCAGATATTCTGAGAAGTCAAACATTCTCACAGATTAGTTACAGTTTGCCTTTTTATCTTTATCTTCAAGATGGAAAGTAAAAAGAAGCTGTGCATGACTTCAAGTCGCCTGTTGATTTAGGGCAACCCCTTGAATTTCATAGGGTTTTCTTAGACAAGGAACATTCAGAGGTAGTTTTGCCAGTTCTTTAACCCTGAATGCAACAGAAACACAACAAATTGAACTCTATCAGGAACTGAGATGGTTTCTATTGTATCTGGGTCTCTCTTAATGGTTGCCGAGAAGAGAAAACAGCAGCAGCAACAACAATTGAGATCCTTTCTTTGACAATATAAAATTAATCTGTTATTAATAACCATCTCTGTCCTTGATGATTGATGATAGAGAACAGAAGCAAAAATATTCTAGAAAGCCTGTGTATTAACATAACTGGATATTATTTTTGATACTATACTAGGCAGAAAAGTCAACAGAAGACAAATTGGGTAGCTATACCTAGTAGCTGAAGAAAAAAGTCTTGTTTCAACACCTATAAAGTCATCTTTTTCCACTGAAATATCTCACAGATGAATGACTAAATTTGATAGTTTCCATGTCATAGAAAAAGCAAAGGCAATCAAAGCGGGGGAGTCAGAATATGTATTTGGGCCATGCCGTTATTTGGTCAACTCAAAGGTCCTAATATAATATGCAAGCTTTGACTTCTCCACTTACAGCCACCTCTTCCTTTCTTCACATTTTTCTTTGTTCAGAACAATTGTGAACAAAGTTTGAAACATGTGGCTCCAAGGTATCCACTGAATCCAGAATCCTCTGTGCTGAAATTGAGCTTTGGGAGGGTAAGTTTCATTCACTCCTGGAAGCTGGGACCAGTGGCTTTAACACATAATAGTTGCCCACAAGCATGCCCACACACCCACAATAAAAAACAGTGATGTTCAGCCACTTCCAAATTTGAGATTTTTCTTTTTATAAAGTATTTTAGGAGATAATCTGTAGCCTGTTGTCATGTGCAGCACATATTTAGAAATTTAAGACCCTTTCTTTGGCCCATCAGAGATGGCTACCCCAGGTTTGCCACCTTACCATATGAACAGTATTTGTGGCCTTTCAGTTGCTCTAGTGGAGGTATATATGAATGTGTATTCTGAAACTTTTTATTTTGGCCAAGATCTTTCTGCTTTATGTCATCAGTGCCATGGCAGGAATGAAAACATATTTCTCTCTAGTTTACAATGCCATAGATAACTCTGTCTTGTAACTGTGTCCAAAAAACCCTTTCATTTTGTCCCAACCCAATGAAGACATATACCCAAATTTCTCTTACACACACAGTTGAAAGTACTGATTATGATCTGTAGAACTGTATACAGCAGGAATACAAATTATCTGAAGGACTCCATTCTATACAGGCCTGCCTGAGATCTTTTAAGAAGGTTCTTCTCTTAATCCCACTATCCTCACTGTCACAATTGCCGAGCACACAACACAGAGAGAGCCTTCTGAAGACTATGCTATTTTGACAAGCTTTTGGAAACTGACTACTTATAAGGGAATAGGGTTTAATAATGTCTTATACTAGTTTTCTTTTCTTGACTTTTAATGGATAGGCTTAAAATGCATTTAATTCTTAATTGCACTTTAACTTTTTAACCTACACATATTAGCATCTATATGTGTTTGAATTTTTCAGCCATCTCAGATCCTACTGGGAGAAAAGTTGGAATATAAATAAATAAATACCACATCTTGTACCATCCCAACTGCCAGTGGAAAGCAAGATTATGGAGCAGAGTTTTGACATAATTAATTGCAAATAATTGGTTAATTGCAATTAATTATTTTTTCCAAGGAGAAAAAAGGCATATCAATGTATTGTATTATAGCTTCAGCTTGGCATGTGATGATTTCACTTCTCTTGCGATGTAACTATAATTTTTAAAGTTCCTTTTATATGGAGGAGGAATATCACATGGTTAAAGTGTAGGGCTATGATGTACTGCTGCCTTGTACTCTGTTTTCCATGTTGAGGAAATGAAGAGGCAGAGTGGAATTTGATGTGCTTTGTACCACCACAGACCCGTGGCTTAGAACATTCAGGGTTTTTTAGAAGTCACACAAAGGCATTTATTTAATTACTCTTAAAAATGGGAAAGTAAATAGTTACTTTTAAAATACCACAACTATAATGGTAACTATTTACTTGTGGGCAGAGAGACTTCCAACTATAATTGCAATGACTTAAAAAAATACTGTTCCAATTTCTTCGGGAGTCTTCTATACGACAACCTTTGCAATTAGCGTAATTCTCTTTGCTTTGTGCTCCTGTTTTAATATGCAATTTAAACTCAAACCCATTATTTAACTAATATTCCAACAGGGAATTGTTTTTGTTTATTTTAAAAACTGACCAAATGTCTACTGTAGGGGACATGACCACTTAAGCATTTTCTGAGGGCCAATGAAGACATGAAAGAAGGTCTTCTCAGTGGTAGCTCCCACATTATGGAACTCTTCTGTGCCAAGGAAGACCATATATATATTCAAGCTGTGGATCGTGAAATCCCTGGATACGGAGAGCTGACTGTACATCCTGGGAATATCCATTTCCTACAGGGACTTTCAGCTTGCAAATAGGCATGTGTCTTCCTACCAGGTCTCTCAGCTTGCAAACTGAGTATTAATCTTCTATGGTGACCCTTGGATTATTATAGTCCCATAGGAATTTTCATTTTACCAAAGTGTTTTCACTGGCACTCTCAAAGTGTAGTCTTCTATTGAGCTGAATTATATTCCAGTTTTTGAGACAATAAATGAAAGTCATTTTACCCTACAAGTTTATAAATGAATAGTTATACAGTCCTAAATTTGCAAAGCACTAAGAAGATATGAAGACCAATTTTATATTATTTTGTGTTTTACTGTTTCAAATGTTTACACATAATACATACATCAGTAGCTCTTTTTTTGCATTATTAGTTTAAGATTAATAAGATATCAAAACATTGGTTAATGTAGATATATAGTGCTAATTTTCTCAGCTTAATTTTGCATTGATTGCATTGAATTGCCTGTCATCACTTCCTTGTGTTTTTTCCTGTTCTCAGAGGTAGATGCTGGGGTGTTCTCAAACAAGAAGTTCATTTATTAGTCATTCAAACAACAAGCCAATGTGAAAGATCCAGATCTCTCATATCAGGTCCTTGTAGGGCTGACCTGTTCCACTGGCTGTTTCCCAGGTCTCCAAACATAGCCAGTGTACTTTCCTGCAGGTAAATCTCTTGAGATACTAAAGATGGCCTTGCTTTAATTAAATGCAATCATCTTGCTTGGGGTAAAATTGATTTATAGTAAAATTGATCAGTGAATGAGCAGAAAATATTGATGCTGGAGTTGATCTCCATGTCAAAATGTAAAAGACAAATGGAGCCTTTCAATACATCCCCTGCTATACAGAGATAGACCTGAGAGTTGTAGGAACAGATCTAGTAACTACAAGTAATTTTTGATTAGCATATTGGGCCTTATGGAGACCTTGTTGTAGTCAGCATATAGACCTCCCTTCCACCAACATCTTCAGTATATGAGTCAACCCTGGGGGGAGAGGCTATATTGCATGCATGACATAGGAGGGTGCAGGGCTACATGGCACGTCCCTTTTGCCTGGTCACATATTAAGGTAAATGAGAATTTGACAGCCCAACCAGGGTTTCTATGGGCAACAAATATCATGGATAATCACATGTTGTTTTCTGTCTTCAAGTCATTTCCAGCTTAGGGCAACCCTAAGATGAATCTGTCATGAAGTATTCTTGGCACTATTTGTTCAGAGGGAGTTTGCCATGGCCTTTCTCTGGGGCTGAGAAAGTGTGACTTGCTCAAGGTTATCCAGTGGCTTTCCACTCTTGGTCTCCAGAGTCCTAGCCCAGTGCTCAAACTACTGCAGTACACCAACTCTCAAATTACATGTCTACCACTGGAAATGAAGCGAAATGAAGAAAAAAATGGATTTGTCACATAAAGAAAGAAAGAAAGAAAGGGCTGAACATACATACACATACACATACACATACACATACACATACACATACACACACACACACACACACATATTTCTCATCTGTCTCTCTTTTATAGTTGACCTAAATATACTCAAGTGGATATTCATTACATGAAAAACAATAATTTTTCTGTAGGTGAATTATTATGTTATATTTTCACATTCTCTAAGGATGCTTACTCTATGTCTTAGCAACTGTTTCATCACTGACATTTTAAATAAGGGTGGTGAAAATGTGGCCCACAGGATTTATGTGGCCCTTGAATCCAACATCTGGAGCCCTTGAGGATCCCTTCTAGTCCCCAAAAGACCTCTGAAGTCCCTGGTTGTTTTTTTTTTTTTTATGCCAGGACAATTTACAGTTAAATCTAATCTGAAAATTGCACCCAACCCCCATTTGTGCAAATCCACCCCCAAATCACTACACTTCTGGTTGCCATTTTGAAGGTGAAATGTAGGGGAAACAAGAGTTTCAGCACACTTGGGTATATGTGTCCTGTGGGAAGAGTGGGAATTATAATTGCCCTTCATTCCCAGGCAGTTGCCCACTTCTCCTTTAAAATATAGTCAACTTTTGACTGGCTATTTGATCCCACTCAATTGGGGATTTAATTTGCACCACATAGCAAATTTGCAAATTTGACTATCTGACCAGATTTCAAAGCAAATCCAGAGTGAGAGTATTGGTTTTTGTCATTATTCTGGATGGTCAAGCATTTTACTCTTGTTAACAGAACCTTCCCAAAAAATATTGCCCAAAGGGAGAAGCTTTCCACATGAGTGAAGTTTTTTTAATTATTTTTATAAAGCCTTCCCATTGAAGCTAGCTAAATGGATATGTGGAGATATGTAGAGCAGAGATGTGAAGGCCATGGAGGGGGTGGATTCCGGAGGGGGGGGGAAATGTCCCCATTCTTTTTTGTAGTCTTCCCCCACCTCTTGAAAAATGGGGAAAATGGATTGTGGCAATTTTTGCAATCTATGTTTAATCATTTGTATTTCATATTCTATAATATTATGGAATATTTCATAATCCGCCTCATTTTTTCTAAAAGCAATGTAACTGGTAGACTTTTATCTAAGACTATATATAGTATCTGGCAGCATTGCAATCTTGGTTTCCATTTTTATAGCAATGAGTGTTTTATGTGTGCTTGACCCTATGGAGGATGACAGGAGATAAAATAATTTTCTTTGCTTTTCTTAGGTTAATTGATTCTTCTGTTTTTATTTTGTGTGTATCCATTTGTGTTCCATTTGCATGCTCAAAATCTGGCAAAACCAAAGAGGTGGTACACTACAGTTGTTTCTTAGAGTTCAGAGTTTTGTAGCTCCTTTATAAAAGAAATAAAATTAAAAAAATAATTTGTAATTATGTTCTCTATAAATTTTACCATTTAGCATAGGAGACATGAAAAATGTATGTCAGACCAAGCTACACATCATGCATTTTATGTTCCTAAAGTAATTAAAGTAATGTGACTTTCAACCTGGAGAAGATGTTGATTATTTTTTTCTAAAATTTTATGGGTTTCCCCCCCCCCAGTAAAAATTAGAAAATCTTTTTCCCAAAAAAGTATTGTCTTTAAAATGAAACTCAGTGGCTTAAACATTTCTGGAAAATTTATCTCTCTAATATGGAGTTTACCAAATTTCATCCTTACAAAAACCTTTGAGGTATTTGGTCTGAATTATTATGAGTTGCCCATGGCCACCCACCTAGTATCATGGACTTGTATATTTCGTTCTGAACCCACTGTCAAAAATATGGAGTATGAAATGGGACGCAATGACAAGCGCAAAGATTTCCAATCCAAGTTGGCCTTTAAAAACCATTATGGTAGTGGTTTCAGTGGACTCTATCCTCATTGTAAACGTGAAGAGAGAGAAAATGTTCCTTTTTCCATTTTATATGATTTGAGATATATAACGATTAATCTGATTGCCACCGCACACAGTTTTGGTATCTGTATAATTTCACGTTTTTTAGAAAACATTGTCAAAATACAGCTGTATGAGAAAAGAAGAACATATGCTCTGAGAGGTCATAAGAAAATCTTAGAGAATCAACCAAAGACATCATTTAACAATCAAATTCTCTTTAACTTTAAACTGAGGTTAAGAGTGAAAACCAGCTATGCTGATTAAAATTTGTTTTCCTGCTAATCCCTACTCCACCACAGATTATTCCCATTTGATTTTATTTATTTTTCCACTATAAACATTGCTTCTTTGAACTATTGTTTCCCACAATTTAATATGCTAACTGAATGAGGGTTTTTGTTACCACACTCCCTGCACTCTCAAATGCACAGAAGGCTATACATAAACTACTATAGGACTATAGGCATGCCTCAAACATGTATGTTTGATTATTTGTAGCTAACAAACTGTAAGGATTTATGCACTCATAAACTCGCTGTCATGGTCTGCTTTGAACTGCAGCTTACAGAGACAAAAGACTTTGAGCTTATATACTAGTTTAAGGAGTCAACAAAAACTCTTCAATGGAAATTTAAAATTCAGCAGGAAAGGCAGATGGTCAGATGATTGTGGGAGGTGTCTTCAGATCAGCCCAAATTATCTCTTTTTTGAAATTTGCAGAAACAGAATTACACTCAGAGCAAATTCCTTTGTGGCAAATCTTATTGTAGCAAGATGATTCTATTTCATGTTTGCTGTGAAATAGTGATGTAAGGCAAACAAAATGCAGCCCAACCAACTTTTTTCCTGCAATAGAAACAGGCGGGAGGTGATGTCAGTATGATTTTGTTATCTTGGAAATGTGAGCAGATTAAGAGGCAAATGACTAGATAGCAATTTTGTGCAATGCTTTAAAAAAAACTTTATTTATTAAAATACTTATACCTGTCCTATATCTGAGGATATCTAGGCAAGGTATAAAGTGAATTTCAAGAGTTTAAAGCCAATTTAAAACAATAAGAATAATTTAAAACACACCTGCAGCTGCAAATGAAATACTGCAACAATTACTCAGAAGCACTGTGTCCCTATTACTTTACTCCATTGTGTTGCATTTATTTAATATAGTGATGCAGTGGCTCAAGTGGTTAAGATGTTGACTCTATTGCTTATAAGATTGACAGGCTGGCAGCCCTGCATGATGGGGTGAACTCCCATCACTAGTCCCAGGTTCTGCCAACTTCGAAAGCATGCAAATGTAAGTAGATAAATAGGTTTTCAGTGGGAAGGTAAACAGCATTCTGTAGAATCATGCTGGCCACAAGATCACAGAGTAGTCTCCGACAATGCTGGCTCTTCGGCTTAGTAACGGAGATAAGCACCACCCCCAACAGTCGGGCAAAACTTGACAACCTTGTCAAAAGGGAATACCTTTACCTTTACAGGTTTTTAATGCCAAATATCTAGGAGAAGAGAACTGCTCTGACCATTAAAGTACAATATCATCTCAGCTTTGCTTCAAATTAATAAAATATTTGCACTGTATCATTTGTACACATACATCTGATTTCCAACATGCTTTCCCACCTATCTATTAATGGCCAGGCAACTCTTCAGACAAATCCTGAATTGTTAATCACCTTGAGCCAATTCAAACCGATTTAGGTCTGGTCTAAAGTGAGAGCCAGCATGATGTAGTGCAGGGGTAGGCAACCTTTTTGAGCTGGGGGCCGGGTTGCTATCCCTTAGACAATTGGGGGGGGGGGCGAATCACCAAAAATGAATAAATAAATACATAAATACATAAATAAATATAAAAATAATATTGAAAAAAAATTAATTTTTTAAAAAAAATATATATGCATGCACACTCTCTCAGCCCCAGAAAAGCCATGGCAAAACCCCTGTGGAGATTTTGCCAAGAAAACCCCAAGAACAAGTAATAACAACAATAGTCAATATCATCATGGTGGGAGGCGGCGGGGGGCAGCAGCAGTGGAAAGACCGGCCTGGGGCCAGTCCAAAAGCCTCAGGGGGCCGCATCCGGCCCCTGGGCCTTAGGTTGCCTATCCCTGATGTAGTGGTTTGAGCGTTGGACTGTGATGCTGGAGACCAGGGTTCAATTCTCAGCTTGGCCATGAAACCCACGGGGTGACCTTGAGTAAGTCACATGCTCTCAGCCTCAGGGGAAAGCAATGGCAAGCCTCCTCAGAACAAACCTTGCCAAGAAAACCGCATGATAGGTTTACCTTAGGGTATCCATAAGTCAGAAATGCCTTGAAGGTACACAACAACAAAAGTGGATCAAATCAGATTGAAGTGACTCTGGAACAGATTGGCCTAGTCTCAAGAAAAAGATATCTTTGGACCCATCCAAAAGGAGGGATAGTCAAACAGTGGGCCTCCAAGTGCACCAGGAAAGGGAATATCCGTAGTGGGGTGATGAGAAAGGAGAAGGTGGGAATGAACTTTACAAAGTGAGAGCTGCATCTTTGCTTTCTCCAGTCACAATGTTTGAGAGGAAAGACAAACCATATGATGAGGTCACTGAATTGTACATGCAAAGTTCTCTCATGCAGGTTGGTGTTTTTTATTCTACATTTAGCTGGCAACAGTTGAACTCTACCTTCATTCCTATCCATGTGTCCATCACACTGCTTCTCAGTGCTGTGGTTTTGAGCAATAGTCCTGGTGTTCAGCTGTGCTTTTACTGCTAAAGAACCAGATGTTGTTAGCCTTCAACTGTCAGCAGGTCCCTGAGCCACCATAGCCACTAATGAGGAGGGCTGGGAACTAGGAAAAATTCCTCAGAAACTTACCCATTGATCTGCCTCTTTCATTTCTTTTTATGTTGGAGCTAACATTAGAGAATAGAGGAGGTGGAACTTTCCATGGGAGCAGAAAGGAGGGTAGAATCAAAGTTCAATTCTCCTCCTCTGAGGGCCAACTCTTGTCTCTGTCCTTGAAAGAGGCACATAGTAACTACCACATTACTACTGTAAGTCATTAACAAGTTACTATTATTTTAGATGTGTAGATGGAGCTTTAGATCTATCAGATCTCACCTTTTAAGGACATTATTTCTAACTCTACTTTGACTAGTTTAACAACTGAACTATATCTCAGATGTAAGGATTTCCTCAATTTCCCAATTTTTTGACCTACAGCCTCCATCAGCCCCTCCCACCATGGCCTTTGGTAAAAGACTGTAGGAGCTGCAGTTCGATACCTCTGGAGGCCCAAGTATTTCCCATCTTAACATACACTCCAATATTTCATAGATGAAATCCATGTCACATGTGGCAAAGCACCTCAAAATGGTCAAGATGGCAAAAGTTATTAATGAGGAAGAACATGAACTAGTAGAAGCTGCAGCAATTTGCTTTTTCCTTAGCCTACTGGAAAGGGCAAGATTCTGGTCCCTCTTCTCCTCTCCCTCCTGCTGAGTTGATTGAGTGCAAATTAGATTTGCACTTTGAACTCAGATTGTAGCAATTGAAATAAGCTTAGAGCAAAGCAGAAAAATGGAAAGAAGGCAGAAAATTAGACCTTTTAAAAACAGGTGAAAAGTGAAGTGACAAAGAATTAATTTGGAGTGTCCCTAATAAATTGGATATGATGGAGAAGGATATGATCTTGTGTTCTCATTTTGCATTTTGCCATTCACTCTAGTTACACTACTACTCTTTACTACCACACCCCTATTGCTATTCTCAGAATCCCAATTTGGATTGCAAGGGTCAGATACTCAACTGTTCTTGTGTCATTTTAAATAACTCTTTCACTGATCAGCTTGGTATTTTCATTTGCCAGAGACTCCATGTTTATAAAACACTGAACGTGAAAGTCTCCTGGGTTGTATTGAACACTGTACCTTTTTGTTTCTTGTGCAAACTGACTAGAGGATCACTGCCATTCAACTAAACAGCCTTCAGACTTCAGAAGAGAAGTCCAACATTACATATGGAGCTTGTTTGCTGCTATAACCTTTACTAATTAAATTCGGCAGGTGGTGTTATTACCTAGAGATGAATCAGCAAATTTTGTACACCTTTCCACCAAGACTAGGAACCAAATAAATACATAAATAGGAAACTGCAAATATTAACTATTAAAATATTAATATGAAATATATGTACAAGCAAACAGGACCTACAACAAAGAACTGCAGCATGGAGGATCCCGGTTCAGGATTTGAGCTAAGCTCCCTTCCCCAACCTTTTGGATGAGCCTTTGGCAGTGGTTGTTCCTATTCTGCTTAATATTTATCTGTATGCATTTGAATGTACATATTTAATATTGGAAACCTTTGGGACAAAGGTTTTCTTCTTCCTCTGGAAAACTAAAAGAGAGATCACTCTTCCACAGATGACTTTCTATTTGAAGTATGCCTTTTGAAGGGGATTTCAACCTCCTATTGAAAAGCACCCTAGAATTTATATACTTTGGCCAATTTTTGCCTCTTTTCTTGAATCCAGATATGAGGAAATCAAGTGTAGTGCAGTATTTTTTTTTCCTTTCTCAAGTTTTAACCTATGCATATATATTTCAGGAACAAGTTCAGCAGGGAAAGTATATGTAATGCATTCACTTGGAAAATTTCCACCACTTTTAAGTCATTAGTGACCTCTCCAAGATATCTACCCTCATTCCAGCTTTCAGGATTGTGAGCCACGTTGACAAAAGGCTGGATGCTGGAAAAGTCATATGGTTTCCAGTCAAAGGAGTTAATTAAAATAGAGAAATAGTGTCTGTGCGTGTGTGTGCTCCACCAACTCTGGCTTTACAAAACTGATGTTTTAAATGCAGTGATCTCAGTATCCTTGGAAAGACTCAGAATGTATTTGTTTAATGATGGTCACATATATTTTGCACCATATGTGCATCAAAACATAAAATAGACCTTGGCAATTTTAATTTTGGAACTACAAATCACAGCATTCCCCAACTTAAAAATTTTACTGCTCATGTTTGATGGAAGAGTCTGAAATCTGTAGTCTCCACAAAAAAAACAAAAAAACAAAAATCCAAGCTCTGGCACAAGCTTATACATTGAACTAGGAAAACATTTTGATACCAAGCCCAAATATAGTTTCAGGTGTTGGATCACTGAGAACTGGCCATGATTAAAGTGCTCTTCCCAATCCTTAACATGTTTGTTGCACAGAATCCAGACCTCTTCCCACAAAAAATGCGTATTTGTGTTTGTTAATATCTTATTTTAGTATATAACTAATTGGATGAAATAGTGTGTAAATTGGTTAGGATTAGGGGACCCCATTCTCAGCTGTAATGCCTTTTATGTGATGTTTGGCTAGTAAGTGTCTCTCAACACAACTCTCTCTGTGTCTCTGTCTCTGTCTCTCTCTCTCTCTTTCTCAATGTAGCTCCTTATTTAGATTTACTGTAAGAACAAATGGAAGTGCATATGTGAGAAAAACCAATATATTTGTTGCTAGGATGGTGAAGGAAGATTATTCTGATCTGGAACATCCAGAAATTGCTAAAGCTTCTGTGACAGGAATGTGGTGTACCTGCTCTGGATTTTAACCCAAATTTTAAGCTGGCCAAAGTATTGAACCTACTGCTTATCGGTGTACTAAGTGGTTTGCAAAGTGTAAGCTAATTGTCCCCAACAAATTGGGTACTCATTTTAGCAACCTAAGGAAGGATGCCAGGGTGAGTTGACCTGGAGCCCCTGGCTGGTATTGAGCTCACAACCTTGTGGTTTGTGAGAGGCTGCAGTACAGGCATTTAACTACTGTACCATTTATTTACAGTTGGCCCTTGGTATCCACTGAGGTTTGATTCCAGGGCCCCACATGGGTACCTAAATCTGTGGAGGCTCAAGTCCCATTAAATACAATGGCATAGTAAAATGGGGGAGCCAGTGTGGCATAGTGGTTTGAGTGTTGGACTATAACTCTGGAGACTAGGGTTCGATTCCCCAACTCAGTCGTGAAACTCAGTGGGTGACCTTGGTCAAGTCACATGCTCTCAGCCTTAGAGGAAGGCAATGGCAAACCTCCCCTGAACTAATCTTGCCAAGAAAACACCATGATAGGTTCACCTTAGGGTCATCATAAGTCAGAAAGGATGTGAAGGCACATAAAAACAAACAACAAAGTAAAATGGTGTCCCTTATATAAAATGGTAAAATGAAGGTTTGCTATTTGGAATATATGTATTTTTTAAAATATTTTCAAGCTATGGATGGTTGGATCCATGGATACAGAATCCATGAATATGGATATTTCATTTATATGCTGTGTTTCTCTCAGGGTGGGACCCAGAGTGCTCTTTTACGAAAATAATGTAACATTTACTTGTTATTTCAAGATATTTGATTGGGAGAGATAATTTCTCTTTTAAGTTTTTTTAAACAAAATAAATTTTAAAAATTTCAGTTATTTATTCCCTACCTTCCTCCTGGTATGAGACCCAAAGCAGTTTACAACAAATAGTACAACTAAAGCTTCTTAGATATTGATACAAAAGGTTTAAACCCATTAAATGAACTGTTCTGTTAAAAAGCACTAAACTAAAACACATTAAAATATAGTAAACAAAAAAAGGATAAAAATCATAAGGCACCCTCTTAAAAGATACTTCTGTCAGGTTTTTGCCAGTTGAAAGAGAGCAGACAGGCCAAGTGAGCCTCACATATGAAGGAATTCCACAGCTTGGAAGCAGCCACTGAGAATGCTCTCTCCCTTGCCCTTTCCAAATGACCTATGATGGTGATGGAACAAAAAGAAAGCCTCCCCCTAAAGATCTTATTAGTCATAATCATTTATGAGTAGTGAATAAAGTTTCTTTTAAAAAAAAAAGAAATAAAGCTTGCTAAACATGTTAATTAAAATATCTGAAGCTCTGGTCATGGCACCTAGTACCCAAGGCTAGACCAGTTATTTTGTCATTTGAGACAGAAATCTCATAAGAAATAGACAGATGTTTGGGAATTTATTTGTCATTTGTATATAATTCTGCTCTGTTTCTACAGAAGTATTAATGAATCAGTGAATGAAACATTTGAGACATCAGCCTCCATGATTTATGTAGAACTGTGTAGTTTTCCCCCATTACAGAAAATACAAGGATTCCATTAAAAAAAACAATAAGAGTCACACTTAATGGCCTAAATCTTATTGTTAGCCCCATCTAGACCAGAGCTATTGAAGCAACTGGATCTACCAATGTGTTGATTCATCATTCAGCAATTAATGGATATACTTTAGTTGGGACTAACCAAAAGGATTCCTGACAATGTGTGTCATTCAGGAGATTCCAAATGAAACTTTCAATGTATTTGAGCAGCAGACAAATATGCTGGGAGCGGGGAGTAAAATTCTGTGACCTTAATCAATCAATCAAATTGGCCACATTATATATTTATTTATTCAGAAAGGGATGGATCCACATTTAGACCCATGCAATGAGATGAGGGGAAGTGAACATCCCTGCTCATTCTTCTTCACAGCAGCCCTCAATTTCCTCAAGCATCAAAATGTCTCCAGACAGCCCTGCCTCATGTCTACACATCAAGGAGTCTCCTGAGTATGCCAGGTGATGAAGAGAAGGGAACAAACGAAATCTATTTGCATGAGAGGCCGACCAGTGGGAGAGGTCAAGGCTGTCAAAGGATGGGGTAGGTAAAATAACATTCCACCAATAAAGCACACTTGTCAAACAGCATCTCTTTGCCAAGGGTGTTAATATTTCCAGACAGCATCAGTTATCACTTTCTCACTGTCTTTGTTTTCTCATTTGTAACTGAAATGAGAGCAAAGAGGTCTCCTTAAAGCAGGGCAGCACATTCCTCCCAAAAACCCACTTCCACATCTGTTGTCTCTGCATCCATCCGTCATCTAAATTATTAGCTGGGGTTCAACAGTATCCATAAGTTTCCCCAATTAATCCATCAGTTAGCTGTTCCCAAGGGGTGATCCAAATGCACCTCCCCATTGAAACCCTAAAGTCTTTAAACAAAACAAAACAAAGGGAGGGGTAATTTAAAACAACATAACACAAGATAAAATTAAATAAACAATCTTTGGCTGAGGATGTCGATCAGTTTGCATTATAGATCAGCAAAAGAAACACTGGGCAATTACACACAAAGAAACAATGTTTGATTTTTAAAAAGAAAAACAGAGGTAGAGATGGGCTTTCATGTTTCAATTTACAATTAATACTCTTTCCTTTCCTTCCCCATTACCTACTTAGCATGGAATAATGCCCATTACATCGGGGAATTCTCATGTGATGCTTGATTGCTGTACAGAGCATGATGAAAAGGGCCCCCTAAATGCTCGTGATTGGCCTGCTTGCTCTCATCCTCAATGGCAATTTATTTAAATTTGATACTCTGCAGGGGAAGCCCATTCAAAGGAAAGGCGCACCAAGCTGTTTATCATTTCCATTCGAGGTACTGACGACTGTGCCATCTTGAAAGCTTTATAAAGAGAAAGAATTAAAAACATAGGGGGAAGGAGGGCAGGTTAAAACACTGATGTCATCTTCAAGGCTGTTATCTATAAGATGCAGCAGTTAAAACAGAGGGTTGGCAACATGTGTGTCTATAACACAGATCAGCTTCTAACCTGGGAAAGGGATGCCGGATGATTATTTTTCTAGATAATATGGGTGCATGTTGTAGCTGCAGAAGACCAACGCTGCTTGAGGGGAAGAAGGCCTCAGGACCGGATTCCTGGAAGCAGAGTTGGAAGCACACAACACTCTAGGAAATCTTGCATATTCCATGGGAGATAGAATGGTGGCGCATTCTCACTACACAGTTATAGCACTATGATTCCATTTTAACTGCTATGGTGATATCCTATGGAATCCTTGGGGGTTTTTTTTAGCTTGGTAAGGCACTAGAACTTTTTGGCTAAGAATACTAAATACATTCCTTAAATGGAAAATTCCAGGATTCCACAGAATGGAACTATGGCAATTAAAGTAGGATCACAGTGCTATAGTTATGTAATGGGAAGGGGACCAGTCTGGTGAGCTGAAATTCCATTAGAATTTCAACCAATGAATTCAGAGCATACTCTCCAGATCTTTACAAATCCATTCCCATTAATCTCCAAAACTGCAAATCTAAGGACACAAACTTTTGACCTTTTTTCTGGTCAAAAAAGATCTTTTTGAGAAAGAATAAGTGGCTTGGCAGGCATTTTTAAAAAATGGCTTGGTAGCCAAAGAGACACCATTCTTCTGAGGCTATGTGGATTTGTTTGGCTCAGAGAGAGATGACCTAACAGAAGATTTAATAAGTTAGGTTTTTGCCTCCCGTAAAAGCAAAGTTTGAGAGTTGGACCAGGACTCTGAAGGGACACTGGAAGACCAGGTTTCGTATCCCCAGTTGGCTATGGAAATCCACTACATGGTCTTGGGCAAACCACACATACTCAGCCTCAGAGGAAGGCAATGACAAACTCCTTCTGAACAAGTCTTGCCAAAAAAAAAAAAAAGGAAGAAAGAAATCCTATGATAGGGGTTATCATAAATTGAAAATGACTTGAAGGCACAAAACAACAAAGAGCTGGTAGCAATATAACAGAAACAACAAAGAAGTTTTTTGTGAATCCATTGCATTTTTCTCCATCCATACTTGGACAGCAAAAAAAGAAATCAGCCAATAAGTTTCATATGCATCCACAAGAAGATGCTCATCCTGGAGTATCTTTTATCTTTTGGCCAGAGGAGTCAGTCCAACTAAAGTATTCCAAGGTGAATTAAAGATGCAGTATCAGCTCTGTATTTCAATTTTAACTCTCAATTTCCTGCCTCTTTGTGTGTTTTAGGCAGATCCTTCACATACTTTAATGTCTTCTTTTTGTGGTTTAATATTTCTAAGGGCAGTAAATTATTTGCAGCTTATGTCTAAAGGAGAAGGGGGTGAGATAAATTTCTCCTGTGGTTAGTGACCACAAAATAAAACAAGAAACAGAAAAACATGAACAGAAGGTTCTGAAGAAAAGGTTACAGGACTTTAAGCCTTGGCTTTGATGTATCAATGAAAGAAAGTTCAGCGCGAACCTAGTGACTAATTCTTTTCCAAAGCAAAGTAGCAAATGAAAATTACTATATCCATCACCCCTATGAGAGCTGTCTATCTCCAAACATGAGGAAGTGCAGCCAATTGGAAGGATTCTCCTTCCTGACACTGTCCTCCCACCATGATAAAAATGAATTGTCAAAGAACAACTCTATCTGTGCTGGTGAGCCTCAGAACTATAACTGTCAAATTATAATGGACAAGTTGAGCAGACCTCTTTGTCTCACTGTGTGGCATGGCTGAATAGAAAATGCTAGATTTGTGATACATCTCTCTTTGGTACTCATCACCTACTGGTGATGAACCTGCTGTGGCTTATGTCCTTCACCATCATCTCCCTTTGACGTGCTGATGTTATCAGTGTAGGTTTTGGTGAGGAGTCATCACAGAAATCTAATAAATCATCAACCACACCTTTAGGTGAGTTCATGGTACAAAAAGATGCCTAAGGGTGTTAGACTATTTGGGCATATTCAAGCAAAACCTATTCACCATAGAAGAATGGCCTGGATAGATGCTATTATATAATCATCGGGATGCTTGGCCCTCTGTGTGTCACTAAACTTGCAAGTCACATGATACCCCATCACTGGCAACACTAGCTAGAGCTGATGGGAGCTGGAATCCAGCAACACATGCATGACCACATGTTCCCCATCCATGCTATAAAATAATGCATCATAGGGAGCAATACCACTTGTGGATCCCCATGGAGCAGACCAATGACCAGAAATGTTGTCAAGAAGAGACCTAAAGTATGATGTTAAGAATATTAGACTAGAACTAGGAATTCACTGGCAGAGTCCAATTATTAGGCCTGCTGAACCAATAGGAACTTGAAAAATTAACACCTATATGTAAGTTCCATTAAGTCAATAGTTCTACTCTCGCTGGGACTGACAATTAAATTTAAATCACTACTTGGCTTTTTCTAGCCCATGAGCTTGTTGTGACTTTAAATACAAGCCTAGAACATAGTGATTTTCCCAGTGATTTCCCAGCCCCCAGAGAAGACTGAAAGATAGAAGCAACTGGAGAAGACTTTCCTTACATCTCACCAATAAAGAGGTTATTTCATTTTTTTTTTAAAAAAAAAGGAAATTGGGGCCTTTGGGGATGGGCTTTTGGATTCCTATCTGTGAAAAGAAACGCTGGGCAAGCCTGGATAAAGCCAGCCATTCACAGCTAATGGGATGCAATAAAGTGCAACCCATGCAAGAAAGGATATAACCTTGAAGCTTGCCTGTTAAAAAAAAAAAGGTTAGATAGGAACAGAATGAAATAGAGTTAGGGCAGACCGAAGGCTGGGAAGGAGCTAGGAATGAATAAGATCTGAACAGGGTACAAAGAGCTGGGAATGTAGAAGGAATCCAGTGAGTTCATGTTTAATTCAGTTGCTCTATAAAAAGTCTTGACTGGTTTTATTTTCTACAACCTTGTCTGACTGTTTTTATTTAAGAATTAACAAGGAAAACTAGTCATATTTTACCACACTGAACCCACTGATCCAACACAGCACAGCCACTTGCCTGGAATAGCAGCCACCTTGAGGCCTGCATACCAGACTGGATCCTCACTGCAGAAATAATCCAGTTCGACACCACTTTAATTGCCATGGCTCAATGCTATGGAATTCTGAATTTTTGTGAGACATTTAGCCATCTCTGTGAAAGAGCTCTGGTGTCACAACAAATTACAGTTCCCAGAATTCCATAGAACTGAGCCATGGCAGTTAAAGTGGTGTCAAATTGGTTTATTTCAGCAGTGTGGAAGCAGCCCCAAAGAGAGATTCTAAGGATAAATGGGCAAGGTGAGATATAGGAGCCCTAGGGATGGAACCTGAGGGATAACCTGGATAGGGGTTGCATCAGTAATTTTAATAGTGCTTAATTTTTTTAAAAAATATTCATACTATAAATTGTTTTAGCTGTATTTTGTTTTAAATGGTGCGGTAAGACAGGTTGGGTCTCATACTGGAAGGAAGGCAGGATAAAAATGAAGAAAAATAAGAAATGAATAACAAAATAAGAAAAGAAATTGGTAGAGTGCACAAATAGGTCATTGTTGAAAGGGTAATACAGGAAGCAAATATTGAGTGGAATACAAACATTTTGGGTTTTCTTCCCTCACAGACATGATCATATACTTTTGATTCCAACCATCTTTCCATGTAAGTATTTTCTTCCTGAGTACAGCCATAAGCAACAGAGTAAACATGTTTTCCCCAACTTTGTGGATGTCCATCAAACATCTACCAATGCAGGTTCCATCAGGCATTTTCATGAGCCTGAACGCTGACTTATCTTTAGTACTAGGTTTTGAGGCCTGTCAGGATTTATTAAATTTCAATGGCCAGCCTTCCCCTTACAAGGGAGAGAGGTTGGACAAGGTCTTGACCAGCAAATATGAAAGTATATTGTTCACTTTCCTCTTTCAAAATCAATATTTAGAATTTTTTTTATTTTTTTGGTCTCCTAAGTGCTCCCATATGTTTCAAAAATAATTAAATTTTTAACTGACATTTTGGCCTCCCTCCTAAAAGCGAATATCCTTCTCAGCTGCTAAACATTTGATAGTCTTGAAGTTTTGGGGAAGCCTTGCTTTTAAAAATTTCTCCAAAATGTACACGAAACAGGACAAAAGTGACATAAACCTTTTGATCTAGTTGGTGAAAATCAGGAAGTGAGGTTTTTTTCCTTTTTTAAAGAGAACGAACAAGTCACCATTTTCAAAGAAATAAACTTGGACACAATTGTATAATGGGATGTGCTATTGTTTCAGCACTGTCTGGTAAAAGCTGATTCAATACATTAGTCAGGTTTTTGAGGGGTTTTTGGCAGTCCCAACAAACATGGTCTATTGAACAAGAAATAAAGCAAGAATAAATGATTTAAATTATCTGATGGGCTGCAGATTGATTCTGCCTCCAATCTCTGGGATAATTACAACTGTTGAGACACCATATCAAAACTGATACACGCGTTTTAAAAAGACTATTTGCATACATTAATTGTATAGGACTCCAAAGTGTTCCTGCTATTGTATATGAAATTTATATTTTATTATATTTTGTTTATGTTTTGTAAATGATCTTGTAAATCGCTCTGGCTTTTATTTATAGGTTCCTTATTGGGAATCCTCTTCGATGTTTTGTTTTGTTTCTGTTTTTGTGTATTTCTAATCCACTTAACACCTCAGATTTCCAGTGTGGAGAAATAAGGAGAGCAAGAACGCAAGGCTGGTCCTGATAACATCTACACCCACTAACCCAGAAATAGGAAACATTACTGTTGTGGGCTACAATTCACAGAATTTACTAGCCAGCACAGGAAATGGCAATGCTAACTAGCCAATTCATTAGGAGGGGTAGCCTATTTTTCCCCCGATATTCCCCCCCCCAGCTTTTGCATTAACCACATAATAACTTGTTCTCAGTTCTCCTACATTTTGCTCTCTCTCTTTTAAAGTACTTTAAACAATGAACAGTACAGTTCTGCAGAGTTACGTAAGAGTAAGCCACATGAAACACAATTAGACTTTCTACTGGATTACAATGCATTGTACAATTGCGGTGAGGTGCATTGTTCAACATCTTACTGATTTGTCTCTTTTTATCCTTCAGTTAAAAAATGTTTTTTGTATTCTTTAGCCAGAATTCTGTTGCTTTGTCCCAAGAACAGAAGATCTATTGAATCAATTGTTGAATGATGACTCAATGCATAAAGTAAATCCAATTTGTTTAATAGGTTTACTCTAGTCAGGACTAACTATAGGATTTAGGCCTATAGTTTTTTAATTTTGTAAATTGCCCCGAAACTATATACCTAGAGACATCAAATTTCTTTCCAATTCAAGATCTATCCAATTCCAATAGTCCAACTAATGGAAAGTCCAGCTTTTTCTTCTTTGCATGACCAAACCAGCTAGTGGCATCATTTCTTTTATGTATTAATCAGCCTCTAGCCAAATGAGCTTCTATAGAATTAATCTAATACTCTGCTATGTTCCTTTTGATTTTAAGCTGGAAAGAATCCAGTTTCAGACAGTAATTTAAAAGACCTTAAATTAAATTAGTGGATTTGTCCTTGGGAGCCAACATCCCATCCAAATGCACCAGCCACATTGACTGGTAAATTAATTTCAAAACACCACTTGTAATCCAGCTACTCATTTTGGAGACTCTTTTCTACTTTTCCTTGTCCCAAGCCCCTTTCAGCTGCACACACCTGGCACAAATTTTCACATTCTCTAGTATATGCATACTGATCATACATTCTCTAGTATGCATACTAGAGAGCTTACTAATAATAAAGATTACTATTGTTCACCTCTGCTGTAATGTGAATCATCTTGAAGATGCTCTGATATTTCTGAAATCATAGCTGTTCAAGAATCTTAAGATCCTTGGATAAAGACTTTCTCTTGGTCCTATTTCCATCACAGGCCTATCTGATGAGAACACAGGAGAGGGATTTGTCAATGGCTGCTCTAAGCTGGCCCCCTCTTTGCTTTCTTTTCGTTGGCAGAGAAATACCTTTTTAGTGATTAATTGGTTGCCTTCTATGAAGTATTTTTTTTTACTTTATTATGATTTCTAAACAGTTTTATACTTTTTAAAAAGGGTATAAATAAAAAAAATACTGGTACTCTCATGTGATTATTGTTAAATTGTGCTTTAGCTTTTTTATTATCAGGTTGTTCGCTTATCTTGTTTTTAGTCTTTGTAAGCTCCTTGGATACTGTGCTAGGAAAAAGGTAGTGAATAGATAGATTGATGGATGAATGTAGGCCAGGGGTAGGCAACCTTTCCCCTTTAAGGGCCGAGGGACTTCAGCTCCCAGAATCCCAGGAGCTATTGGCCAACATGGGACTATTGGCCAATATGGCTGAGGCTTCTGGGAGCTGAAGTCCCTTGGCCCTTAAAGGGGAAAGGTTGCCTACCCCTGATGTAGGCTCTCAAGAGACTAAAGGTCTAAATACCCTAAAGACAACAGATCCATGTATCTTGGAACCAGAGTCAGCCCTGGTTAGTACTTGGATAAAAGCTGACCACTAGACTTTCAGAGGAAGGCAATAGGAAACCACCTCTGAATATTGGTTGCTTTAAAAAAAAAAACCCTATGAAATTCATGCAGTCACCATACATTGACAAACAACTTGAAGCAAATAAACAAATCTCAAGAGACTGTAAAGACTCATACCTTGGGGGGCAGGTTCAGTTCTACCATCAGGCAAGTGAGGTAATCTTTTAAAGCAGCAAATGTAACTGTTGGAATATTCCACACAACCTACTTGGGCTCCCTAGTTAGTTTGCTGTGTAGCTATCATGGCGTGTATGCTGAAATCAGATTCAACTCAACTCACTCAGTTTCTCTACGTAAATGGAGGAGGCAGCCCCATCTTTTACTTTGCTTTAAACAGCAAGCCATCTGAGAATTACCCTGCTCTAGCCCACAGCTACTGGAAGACAAGTGCAAGATAGAGAACTTCTTTCAAACCCTGGTAACTAGAGCCATTCAGTTAGTTCTTTCAATGGTCCCTTCCCTCCTAGAAGAGGTGAACGGTCTGGATATAA
Source organism: Phrynosoma platyrhinos (assembly GCA_020142125.1). Lineage (NCBI taxonomy): Eukaryota > Metazoa > Chordata > Lepidosauria > Squamata > Phrynosomatidae > Phrynosoma > Phrynosoma platyrhinos. Next base: position 90,289,913 of record CM034710.1, on the reverse strand, counting down.
TCTTTCATCTTCACTTACTTCAGTTTACATATGGTGAAGAACAGTGGTAAGATGTCCAATGTCATGGGAACACACAATATCATCTGCTGATCAGAGGTCTGAAACAAAGTTGGGAAGGTCTAGGAAGGCAAATGGAAATGAAAGTTCACAAAGGAGAGGCTAAACTCATACATGAAGTCATCAGACCATGTCCCATTTCTTTGTTTATTCCACCATTTATTTTGTTTTCTTCCTACACTGTTTGACTTGAATTGTGATCATTTGCACAGAGGTGGGCAAATGGTAGATTTGGGTATATTGACAGAACCCTTCATAGAATCATAGAGTTGGTGACCACAAGGACTATCCAATCCAACCCCCTGCCATGCAGGAATACACAATCAAACACTCCCGACAAATGGCCATCCAGACCATTAAAAGCTTCCAAAGAATGAGAGTCCACCATTCTCTGAAACAGCATGTTCGACTGTCAAATAGGTCTAACTGTTGTAAAGTTCTTCCTAAAGTTTAGGTGGAATCTCTTTTTCTGTCTTTTGAATTCATTGGTATATGTCCTAGTCTCTGAAGCAGCAGAAAACAAGCTTGCTCCATCCTCAATATTCCTTCAACTATTTAACCATTGCAAAACAAAAATTATCCCCCTCATTACTATTTAATAATTCCCCTACTATCCTAAATTTCACCACTGAAATGAAGAAAGCTTGGAGTAACCAGAATCGGATCATACAGTTCTGGCACTCCAAATACATTCTGTGACTCAGAACTCATTAATTCTCAATCTATATCCTTCACACATGGTTCCAATTTCTGGGTTGGAGATTCTAAGGGGAAAGTAGATCCTTTATGCCTGATTTCTGTTTTCTCCTGCCATACACAACTGTCATGAAGTAAGATCCGGTCAAAACAATAAATCTTGCTTCTGCGTAGAATGTGATTCCTCAACCTGTCTCTGAAAGCTATACATCCACTTTGAGAGAAGGATAAAGTCCCAGAGATAATTTAACATAAGAAGTGGCCTTATAATTAAACCATTGGTCCATCTCGCTCATTTCTGAATGTCTACACATTGACTAGCAAGGGATCTTTGGACTTTCAGAAAGACCATACTTCTTGATGGTATTGGGGATTGATTCTGAAGTCTTTTCCATGCAAAGTATTTGCTTGGCCACTGAATTCCCCTGAACAGCCTTTCCACTTAGGATAGTTTCTTTTATCACTTGATTAGGAGCCATGTTGAAGCCTTGTCCATGGTCTCCATCATAAATGCACTGTACCTCTAAACTGATGCAGATCTCAACTGCTACTGAGCCATGCCAATAAGTCATTAACGGCAGAATCCTGTTGATACTTGTTCAGAACTGAATCCTGCTATGTTTAATGGAGTCTACTGCTTCCAAATAAGTGTGCACAGAGTTGTGATCTAACATCAAAACCTTGTTCAAGTCTACTCAAAAAGAAGGACCATAGAGTGTAATATATCTTCTTACTCTGAGGTAAATGTGCACAGAAAGTCATAATGTTATTATTATCATTGTCATCATCTTTATTTATATCCTGCCTTTTTCATGGATTGGAACTCAATGCATCTTACAAATTAAAACAATTACAATATAGTTAAAACATAGAAAAAGCCAAGAGAATTAAACTGTAAAGCAATATTAAAACAATTTAAAATGTGCAGTAAAAATGATTTAAAAAGCAGTTAAACTGGTATAATTTAAAATAATCCCACAGCCTCTTACAAGCCCTTTCCTTAATAGCATTCAAGTCTAGGGGCAACCAACAAGGTGGCCCTAGCCTGTGTTCCAACCAACCCATATCTGTGAAAGGAGGGCCTCTCCTGTAGATCTTAGGGTCTGGGCAGGATCACGGGGTGTAGGGGGGGTGTTGTCAGATTACCTGAATTTAAGTAATATAGAGATTTATAGGTCACCATTAACGCTTTGAGTTGTGCTTAGAAACAGATCAGCAGCCACTGAACTCAGAATAGACAGCAGGGTGTGCACTGAATAACACATTATGGATAACTTGCAGTGGCTAGGAGGACAAAGTGGAATTCTTAAGGAACGCACTCTATCCCTCTGTATCATAGATATCTGGTGTGTCCCATTCTCTGTTAAGAACAGCTGGAACAATGGCTGAATCGATTCCACCTGCATAAATCCAATCTTTGCACTGGTATTTTTCTAACATGTCTGAAGCACAAACTATGGAGAAACTGTACTTTGAAGTAACATTACATCAGCAAGATAAATTCATATGAACAACGTATAGTTTCAAAGCACTATGCAGCTTGGCATTAAGTACCTGAAGGATCACATGCCTCCATATCAGCCTGCCCATACATGAAAACCTTACTCCAGCACCCTCCACCAGCTGCCAACACCATTTAGAGGGAGGCACATAGCAATGCAAAAGATGACTTCCAGTTTTATCAGTGGTAGCAGCATAGCTATGGAATGTTCTCCCCAGAAAGATTTCCCTGAAGCCCACATTATATCTATTTATTTTAATCTTTACTCTTTTCCTATCCTGTTTCCTAAACACGGTGGAAGGCAACTCACAAAGTGTAATGAAAAATACAGTTCTAACCAAGCAGTATACATTCAGTGTATGTGTGCATTAACTGTACATATTTACTTTTAAACAGTACTTCACTCCCTTCCTGTCTATGGCTAAACTTATATCCTCTCTATCTGAGTTTTTGTCCCGTTCACTTTAAATTAGAGCAGCATAAAAAGGCAGAAGCTGAAATGTCTTAGCAACATATTCAACTGTTTCTATTATATTAGTTACTCCACTAAATATGTATCCTAGGTCATCAACTGCATTCTTCTGGAATAGAGAAAAGATTTGTCAGAAATGCTGTTTTAAAAACTGTTCTTCTGTAAGGAAAGTTCTTTGCCATCCTGTGAAAGACCAATAAGAGGATGGAAGATGGTAGGAGGGATCCAAAGCCTTGGCTATTGAAAACTATTGAACTAGGCTATTGAGAACACCCTCTCCCAGATCCTTACAAGACAGATATCAGGATTGATGGAATATTTAATAAGTCCTCTTTTGATAGCAGGTTCAAATGGGTGAAGGGTTTTTCATAAAAGTAAAAGGTAATGTACCGTACGTGTCTTCAACTCATTTGTTGATTTATGGTGACCCCATTAATTTCATAGAGTTTTCTTAGGCCAGGTATACTCAAAAGGTGGTTTTGCTATTAACTTCCCCACACTACACAATTATAGTAATACAATTGCACTTTTAACTACCATAGAAACAACCTATGGAATCCTGGGATTTACAGTTTAAAGAGACCTCACCAAGTTACAAGCCCTAGTATTCCACAGGAAACTGTGATATCAATTAAGGTGGAATCATGGTGCTGTAACTGTATAGTGTGAAAGGTATTCGCTGGCAGTATCCCTTCCTAGTACTAACCAGCCCTAATCCTGCTTTACTTCCATGACTGGGATTTGGTGTCTTTGGAGTATTTAGGCCAGGGGTAGGCAACCTTTCCCCTTTAAGGGCCGAGGGACTTCAGTTCCCAGAATCCCAGGAGCTATTGACCAACATGGGACTATTGGCCAACATGGCTGAGGCTTCTGGGAGCAGAAGTCCCTCAGCCCTTAAAGGGGAAAGATTGCCTACCCCTGATTTAGGCAATGGTCCTTCATAACCTCAACTGGGCCTGAAACAAAATGCAAGGGGGGAGTAATATGTAACCAACTAGCTGCTCCTACTAGCAATCTACTAATATTCCATCTGGAATTAATTGAAACATCAAGACTTTTTTTCAATGGCTGTTGACATCATACTGCAAAATCTACAACATGTTACAGTAATCTAAACATGATGTCACTAAGGAGATTATCACATTGGCTGTCTTTTCCCAATTTGGGCACAAGCTGAGACAGTGTTTTATCACACAGCTCTGTGCCAGATTGGAGGCATCCCGTACCAGATCGGAACTTCTCCCATACTTAGATAAAAATGGGACTTTTCCATTCTTAGCAAAGTAATGGGAGAGGTCCCAATCAGGTACGGGATGCCTACAATCATGCACAGAGCTGTGCGATAACACATGGTCCCAGCCCGGTCTCAGCCCTGCCGAGATCAGGGAAAAGCAGTACGATAATCTCCTAAATTATGTGTTACCTTGGCCAGAGCTTTACAATCCAGGAAGTCCTAATTATATGAATAAAATATTACCATATGATTCTGTATTTTAAAATATAAATACAGTAGTGTAGTATAGTGGTTAGAGTGATGAACTAGGAATCTGGGAAACCAGAATTCAAAACCTCAACCATAGAAACCCACTGGGTGACACTGGCCAAGTCACACTTTCTCTGCCTCAGAGGAAGGCAATGACAAACCCCCTCTGAATAAATCTCTGAACTAATCT
>CM034710.1:90229304-90247247 GCA_020142125.1 Phrynosoma platyrhinos | reverse complement strand
CCTCAGAGCCCCCCCAAAAAAACCCCACAACTGTTTCTTTCCAAACTTCCTACCAAGAAGGCAGCCTAGGGCTCAGATCTGAAAGGGAAGCCTCTATTTTTCCATCGCGTTTATTTCCGATCTACACACACACACTCGCAGAGAGAGAGAGAGACGGCTGCATCCACAATGCAGAAATAATCCGGTTTGAGACCACTTTAACCCTGGCTCCATGTTAGGGAGTTTGGGGAATTGTAGTTTGCTGTGACCCCAGAGCTCTCTCTGTCAGAGGAGGCTCAACGTCTCACCAAACTACATTTCCCAGAATTCCCTAGCGATGAGCCAGAGGAGTTCAAGCGGCCTCAAACTGGATGACTTCCGCAGTGTCTTGGGATCTCTGTGAGCGGAAGGGATCGGCTGTCATCCCAAACCGTTTGTATCAGAGATGCCTTCATTTCTCCCCAGAGAGAGAGGCGACGGGGCATTTCCCTGTCCTGGACCAGGAAAGATCCAGGCTGTGGCTGTGGATTCCCAAGAACTTTGTGCAAGGATCTTGAGGGACCCAACAACTTTGGCTTTTGGCAGGCTGGGTGCCTGTCACCTACTGCGGGGGCAAGAGACCCAGGATCCGGTCCCTCCTTTGCTCTGGCTCCCCACTTTCCCTGCTTCCAGTCTGGAGGCCCAGCCTTGCCCTATAGGGCCCACTTTGGGTAGCCAAGGATCTCTCATTTCTTGGACATCGGGAGGGTCACCTTTCCTCATCGGTGGGGTCCATCCTATGGGTCTGATCTGAAACCAGGCTGCTTCTTAAATTTCATGGGTGGCAGTGGTGTGAGGGTTGGGCTCTTGACTCTGGAGGCCAAGGGTCGATTCCCAGCTCGGCCAGGAAACCCACTGGGTGACCTTGAGCAAGTCACACTCTCTCCGCCTCAGGGGAAGGCAATGGCAAAACCTCCTCTGAACAAATCTGGCCAAGAAAACCCCAGATATTTGAAATTTTCTAAAAGAGCGGAGCATGCAGTCTCGGGCTGCATCGACACTGCAGAAATAATCCGTTTTTGACTCCACTTTAACTGCCACGGCTCAAGGCTATGGAATTCTGGGAACTGCAGTTTGTTGTGGCATCAGAGCTGCAGTGTGGATGCAGGAAAGTAATTTTCAATTTAACGCTTAGTGAGTTGAGGGCGGATGGGAAGCACACCATCTTCAGTCCCCAGGGCGTTTGCTGTGGGTTTACTTGTGTTCAAGTCCATGGGCTTGTTTAGAAAGAGGGCTTGAGGATCGCCCAGAGACATCTAGTTCCCCCTCCAACAACGTCCCATAGATTGGAATGGTTCCCAATTTAGGGGCGAGGATCTGAGGGCCTCCATCTATTTTGCCCCAGGAAACGATGTTTTGTAACTTTCAGTGGAACCCAAACTCTGAAAAAAAAGGGGGCAGCTTTTCACCCCAGGCGTGTTAAAAAGCCGCCAGAGCTCCTTCTTCCTCCGATTTGTCTTGCCCTTCTTCTGCGACTAATTTTATTTCAAGTCCAACTTCGGATATCTCGCTAACTTCCACTTTCTCTTTGCCATTCGTTTTACCGCAGATCCATCGGCCGTTCTTTATTTTTTTGCTTCCTTGTTGAGCTTCTTGTCAGCAAAAGAAAATCAGTCATCGAAAAGAAAACCCTCTATTGAAATTGAAATGGGAGTGTGTGTGTGTGTATGTATATGCATGTGTGTGTATGTATATATATATATATATATATATATATATATATATATATATATATATATATATATATATATATATATATATATATATATTGTAATATATATATATTACAATCACAACAGGAGAAGAAGAGATGGCATCTTCCTATCCGCTTTGGTGCCTGCTTTCTCTCTTTGTGCGTCCACTGATACTGTCAATATCAATATCTATTTATCTATAGATAAAGATAGATAGAGGTATCGATATGATAGATAGATAGAGATCGATAGAGTTATGTAATACCCAATTATGTCCCTTAACTTTCAATAAACTGGGGGAAACCTCCATCGCCTCTCCAAAAGAGATCCTCTGAAGGAACTGACAGTTTCCAATATTCATTCCTTTTCAAGATTAAGTTAATATGTTACTTGCTCTCCTTAAAAGTCTTTTCTTTGGGAAAGCACGAAGACCAAATCAGTTGAAACAACCCAAATATTTTACTCCGGATGTTTGGAGAAAGTTCGTCCCCAGTGCAGAAAGGTCTAAAGCCAATTCAGTATCAAAACCAAACCAAACCCAACGTGACACTCCTTTCCCAGCCAAAGAGCCTATGTGTCAATTATTGATCGGTGAGCTGGACTGTTAGGGATCTATAGAGCTGGATGCAAGGCACCTATCCATCGCCATTCCCTGCTCCCTTTGCAATGGATGAGGGAGGTGGTTGGCCTTTCCGAGGAATCCGGATTGTCCCACCCGAGCGGCAAGAAAATCCACGCGAACCCACAGGGAACCTGCAGGAAACTTCTTGTTGTTGTTGTATGTCTTGTCCTTTCCGACCTCTGGTGACTCTAAGGTGAACCTATCACAGTTTTTCTTGTTCTGAACGGGTTTGCCTTTGTCTTCCTCTGAGGCTGAGAGAGTGTGACTCGCCCAAGGTGATCCAGTGGGTCCCCATGACTGAGCCGGGATTCGAACCCTAATCTCCAGAAAACATATCCAGGAGTAGCAGTGTTGGCTGTTTAGCAAAGTACAGCATCACCCAAAATCCACCAACTTCGGGACCTTTATGGGGCCAACCCAAAGGCCTAAGAATATCCATGCTGCAAGCTTTCGAAGCTCCACTGGCTTCTTCATCAGGCAAAAAGGTCTTAACAATCAAACAGGAAAAAGGTGAGGATGTTAGTCCTAGGGCTGCATTTTGTCAAGATGTTGTGGTTGTTGTCCTCAGGTCAGATGGTAGGGAGGGGTCTTCATGCAGGCAAGCCTCTGCTCCTTCTGGCCAGGAGGGTCTCCAGGGTCATAGTCCAACTTTCAGGACATGGGACGAAATCCGGGCTCCTGGGGGATCCTCGTCCTTCACTGACCAAAGGGACCTGGATGTCCTAGGATCGCTTTTCTCAGGTTGCTGCCTTCCCTGCTTGTTAGCCTCCAACTCTCATATTCCTCCTAATCAGGCTGGGGAATTATGGGAGTTGTAGTTCAATACGTCTGAAAGGCACCAAGTTGGGTCAGGCTGGAGGGGTTTTCATCTGGTGGCATAAGAGACATTCGGGGGGGGGGGCGAAGCCACTCTCGGCCATTGATAAACCATTACTGAATGGGGCCAGTCGTACTGATATTAAAAAAAGAAAGAAAGAGGATGTCAAGGGACGCTTTAATGCCAGTTGTGAGACTGTAAGAATGAGTGGTTTTCTGGAATATAGTGTAGACAGGAATTCATTCCCTGATGGCAACGAGCGAATCGTTCGATAATGGTTGCATGATCTCGGGGTGGCCCATAGACTGCCTTTTGACACAGAAGGGATAGACTGCCTTCTGACAATGTGGATCCATACTGTATAATTATAGGAGTCGATATCTCTTTAATAGCCATGTTTCTCTCATATGGAATCCTGAGATTTGTAGTTTGGTGAGGCACTTATACTTCTTTAGCCCACCTCCCCTGAGCTATGCTCTCCTAATAAAAGTATCAAAGTACCTCATCAAAGCACAAAGAGTCCATAGGAGAGCGACTTGGCTGTTCAGGTGGTATTGAACTGCTTATAACTGTGCAGTGGGTGTACCTAAGACAACATGGTTCTCCCCCCCATAGAAGAATGATGACCAAAGGCCCTTTCATGTTGCACAGTTAAAGCACTATGTATGATTCCATTTCAACAGCCGTGGCAACATCCTGTGGAATCCTGGGATATGTAGTTTGGTCAGGCACTACAACTCTCTGGCTGAGAATTCTAAAAACCCTTCCTTAAAATGCAAATCCAGGATTCCATAGAATGCTGCCATGACAGTTAAAGTGGAATCATAGCCTGTAATTGTGCCCTATAAAAGGGCAAGAAGTGAGGAGTCTGTGTGTATGTGGTTTCATGCTGACTTTCTATTTAGAATCATAGAATCATAAAGTTGGTAGAAATCCCAAAGACCATCCAGTCCAACCCCTTGCCATGCAGAACTATCAATCAAAGGACACACACCACACAAAGATGGCCATCCAGCCTCTGTTTAAAGACCTCCAAAGAAGGGAGTGTGTTCCACTGTCAAACAACTCTTACTATCAGGAAGTTCTTCCTAGGGTTCAGACACACTCTCTTTTCCTCTAGTTTGAATCCAGTGCTTGATATCCTATTCTCTGGAGCAGCAAAAAACAAGCTTGCTCCATCCTCAACATGACATCCCTTCAAATAATTAAACAGGACTATCATATTACCTCTTAACCCTTTCTTCTCCAGGCTAAATATACCCAGCTCCCTAAGTCTCTCCTCATAAGGCATGGTTTCCAAACCCTTCAGCATTTTGAGAGGACTCATGTAGTGAAAGCACTTATGAAGACTGTTAATTTCTTAGATTTTTCTTAGGCAAGGAATACTCAGAGGTGCTTTTGCCCCTTTCTTCCTCTGAAGTATAGCCCATAGCAGTGGTATCGGAATCCCATCCAAGTACTAACCAGGGGTGACCCTGCTTAGCTTCCAAGATCAGATGAGATCTGGTGCCTTTAGGGTATGTAGACCCTGAGATGATAATTCAGCATAAAAGCACTCAAAGTGCCGGACAATAACTCTGAACTGAAGTTCAACAAAGGTCTGCCAAGGCCAACTTGTTTGGAAGAAACAAATACTACCTAGAAGGACTCTTCCTCTTTCTTCGGAAAGTAAGGCTCTCAAAGTGAAGGGAAGGCACAGTGTGTAGGATGTGAGTTTTTCGGCTTTGTAGAGAGAGGAACAGCTGCCCGGCTCCACCTTCTGTTTGGCCTGTGGAGTTTGCCAGGCAAGCCTTAGAAGTTCAGGAAAGGAGAAAGAAAATCCAGGGACCCAGAAATAAAAAGAGGGAAAATCGGTGAAAGAAAGCTCTTCTAGGACTAGAGAATCTGGCTTTATAAATGGCAGGATACAAAAGTCTGGAAAGTGGTTTGCTTCCCAGCCTATTTGGGATACCCCGGGAATTAGGGACTACAACTCCCATCATCCCTCTGTGGACTAGGGAGGATTGGAGCTGTCTTCCCCTCGCAGCTGGAGGGCCACAGGTTGCCTACCTTTGACTTTAGGACCTATGCTTTGACTCCTCAAAATGCAACTTCGGGAAAGCGAGGGAATGGGGGGAAACGGACGGAATTATAGCGCTATTGTTAAATTTAAACTGCTGTTGTGGAATCCTGGGATTTGCAGTTTAGGAAGGCCCATTTAGAATTCTAAGCCAAAGAGCTCTTAGGCCTCACTAAACTACAGATCCCAGCATGCCACAGGAGGCAGCCATAGCAGTGGAAGTGGAATAATAGCGCTATCACTATTTAAATCCAGTTTAAATCCGATCTCCCCAACCCGCCTCCTCCCCGCTTTTAGGATTTAAAAGAGGAGTCGCAAACTCATCGCAGTCTCTCCGGTAGTCAAAGAAAAACTGAGGCAGTAAGTGCCATTGAAACAAAGATGTCCTGTCACACTGCCAGTTCTAGCGCCACGATTCCACTCCAACTGCCGTCCCTGCTCCCTATGGAATCCTAGCTTGCATCCACACTGCAGAAATCATCCGGTTTGACACCACTTTAACTGCCATGGCTCAGTGCTAGGAGATTCCGAGAGAGCTCTGCGCTGGTGCTACAACAAACTACAACTCCCTGAAGGAACCATAGCAGCTGAAGTGAAATCGTCGCCCTATAACTTTGCAATGTAGAGATCCCCATGTATTTAAAAGCTACTCTGTAGCAGCCTCTCAACTTTGAGAGCAGTCGCAAGACCAGAAGAAAAGGGGAAAAAAGAGAGAGAGATTGGGGGCATGCAAAGTATATTTCTAGATGGGCAGCTGGGACTCATGAGGTTGGCATAGGGCAATGCCAATTTAAAAACAAAACAAAACTGGGGAGTTGCACAGAGGGGGCTTTGAGGATCTATTTTCTCCATTCCTGACCTACTCAGATCAATACATGGGGATGCATTTATATATGTGAAAAGTGCCCTGCATTTAAAAAAAAAAAAAAAAAGCGGGGTACAAATGATGATGATGATGATGATGATGTCCATTAAGAATGCAGAGGGGTGGGAAGCCAAAATCCTTATTTGCGGGAGGCACATATTCCCTGCCCCAGTTTAAGAGTTCTCAGGATGGATGGAGGTCGCGGTACTGCTCAGTCCCTTTGGGGTATGAATTCTTTTGACACGCGTAGTACCATTCCCACGCCAGTCTAATGGGGTTGCGTGCCTTCAAGTCTCCTGTCGATTTATGGCGACCCTCTGAGTTTAATAGGTTTTTCTCAAGCCAGAAAAGAATCAGATCTGGTTTTGTCTGTTCCGCCCTCTGAAATACAGCCTTTTGCCCCTGGTGTGATATGGTGGTCTCCCATCCAAGGACTAACCAGGGCTGACCCTGCTTAGCTTCCAAGACGAGTCGGGATCTGGTGTATTTAAGCCCTCCAGTGCGGGTACCCTTCGGGGGGGAAAAAGAATTGGGGAATGATAACTTGGCTAAGTACCGCTGGGTTTCAGACGTTAGAGAAATCTTTCAGGAAAGGCGCAGATTAGTGTGGGAAACTGGTTCGTTCATTGAGGCAGATCCTTTATTGGATTCCCCTTGAGAACTCTGAAAGAAACATGATGGGAGGAAAACCACTTGATCTCCTTTAAACGGATCCTTCACACGTTGTAGGAAGGCAGTCCTCAAGGGATGCACAGGTACGTGTGAACCGGCAAGTGTGGGATGAAAAATCAGTAGCTAGCACTGTGGATTAAAAAATGGATGAGAAAACGTGAAATTCCTTGTATTTCCTCCCACAAATCAAGGTTAGGTAAAGAACATGCCCACCTTCTCTTTCCTCCTTTTTATCCTCGCAGCAACTCAGCCAGGTAGATTGGGTAGTGAAAAAGAGATCCAGGGATGAGTGGGTTTTTGTTTTTTTCCCAGTAGGGCTTTCTTGAGCTAAATCCAGAGCTCTATCAAATAGGACCTTTAAAGATCTCATACGCGTCGAGATGACAATACCAAGCTGATCGGTGAAAGAGTTATTCAAAGTGACACAAGGACAGTTGAACATCTGACCCTTGCCATCAGGGTTGGGATTCTGAGAATAGCAATAGGGTTGTGGCAGTACAGAGCAGTAGTGTAACTAAAGTGGATGGCAGAGTACAAAATGGGAACACAAGATCATATCCTCCCTCTGCCCCAATTTGTTAGGGATGCTCCAGATTACTGCTCTGACACCCCACTTTTCAGCCTACATTCTCTGCCTTCTTTCCATTTCCCCCTTTGTCCTAAATTGCTGCAAAGATCCAAAACACACTGCAGAAATAATCCAGTTTGAGGCCGCTTTAACTGCCTTGGTTCAATCCTAGGGAATCCTTAGAACTGTAGTTTTGTGAGACGTTGAGCCTTCTCTGTCAGAGAGGTGCCACAATAAACTACAGTTCCCAGGATTCCTTGGCACCGAACCAGGGCAGTTAAAGTGGCCTCAAACTGGATTATTTCTTGCAGTGTTTTTTGATAACTGGTCCATTCAGGATTGGAGACCATCTTCTCAACATCTCTAGGTTGGTGAATACACCAGACTGGGCTTTGTCAGTGGTGGCACCTTGCTTGTGGAGCTTCCTTTCAAGGGTATTCAGACTGGTTCTATACCTTTAACGTTTCTGGTAGGTAGTGTAGGCCATTCTAGTTTGCATGGCATTTGATCTTTGAAACCAGGATTGGCATCTGGAACAGTTTTTACTCCATGCTTTCGAAGCTCCATGGGCTTCTTCATCAGACAAGATGGAATCCATTGGTCTCTGCCACAAAGAGGCCTGTGGCCTCACTGGAATGGAGACATACTGAATTGCAAAAGAGGGGTCTCTGTTGAGATGCAAATGGATTTTAAATTGCCTGGCCTCTGCAAATCTCCTTACAGGGCCAGAAGGAGGAGGAGCCTGCCTGCGAAAAATGCCCTCCCCATCATATACCACTTTAACTAAAGACTGAAACAACATGTAGGCATCTGACTAACATCTCCAATTGTTTTTCTCCTATTTGGTTTGTAAGATCTTGCCTGATGAAGAAGCCCATGGAGCTTCGAAAGCTTGCAACAAGTATAGTGTGCATTTTGGTTGGCCAATAAAGGTATCAGTGATGGATTTTTGTTTGAATTTGCTAAATGGCCAACACAGCTACCCTTGAAAGTTTTTACTCCAGTATGCCTGCCTTCCTTCCTTCCTCTCCTTGTCCTCCTGCTCTTCCTCCTCCTCTTGGTTTAAAATGGCTTCTGCTCAGAAGCTGTCAGTCTGAGAGGTGATAAATGTTTCTAACAAATAAACAACAACACTTTGTTGGTCACCAGTTCCTCTCATCCCCACTCTATATTCCCTGGTTAGGGATGATGGGTGTGGCAGTCTGACACCAAAAGGGTCCTCCTGGGTCTCTCAGATCAAGCACACTAATAGCAGCTCCTGGGGATTTCAGAGGGAGTCAGCCTGGCTTGGAAAAGCTCGGGAATGGACTCAATGCCTTTCAAGAACAAACCATGTCCTGCCGTTGAGTCACCCCCTGCCGTAATGGGTTCAAATTACAAGAAAAGAGATTCCACCCAAAATATTATGAAAAACTTTACGGTAAGAAAGATTATAGACCGGGGGACGGGGGTTGGACTCTTCTTCTTCGTTTGAGGTCTTGAAACAGAAATTGAATGGCTGTCTTTCAGGACTGATGTGGTTATTCCTGCATGGCAGCGGGCTGGACTAGTCTAGATGATCTTTGTGGACCCTTCCAGCTCTGAGGTGCTATGATTCCTTTACTACTACTAAAATTTTCCTTCCCTAAAAGGATCGTGTCGAGAAAGAAGCCCTCCAGGTTTGGCACTACAACTCACATAGAGAGAGAGGGGTGGAAAAAAATCTCGGCTCCCCCTAAGTAGGTGGTTGCAGGAGTTTGCCAAGTTTTTAATTTTCCGCTAACATAATTTTCCTCTGGCATTTCGAGTCCAAATGCCCACTTTGCTTAACTGTACCAGAGCGTTTAGCTTTTCTTTTCTTTTCTTTTCTTTAAATAAATAACAGCCAAGTCGATCGCATTATCTGGAACTTGACCTACTCCGATCTAAGTATTCAACCCAATACGTGAGATGGAGCTTGAAAAAGAAAAGAGAGCCACAAGTCAGTTGTTGGAGGAAAAAGGGGAATAAACGGAATCCCTTCAAGTGTTGCCAACGAAAAATATATATCCCATATTAGAAACTTAACAACCCCCCTCCTTGCAACTGAAAACAATTGCCAGCGTCCTGGAAGTGAAGCTGTAGTTAAAACCTTAAAACGAGATCTGCCTTCTCCCCCCCCCCCTTAAAAGCAACAACACTTTTCTTCTTCAAATTTCTTGCATAATTCCAAGAGGAGAGATATGGTGATTTAGCTTTTTCTGGAAGGTTTGGAGAGAGAAAATATGCTTCCACGGACCACAGGGCATTTTCATGTTTTAATGTTTCCCCTCTTCTCCCCTCCCTTAAATCTATTTCTAAGGAGACATCAAAATCTCACTGCCCATCTAGTCTTATTAGACTGCACCCTCCACTTCAAGAGGGCTTAAAACACTGGCAGCCCTATTCCCAGCAAGAGTCACCCAAGACACAGTTTGAGTCTGCTATTTTATAGGTAGAGCTTTTAAAAACTAGAACATTCAGAATCCCCCCAGTCAGTGTTGCTACTATTGTAGTCAAAAAAGTAATAATGTTTTCCAAACCCTGCCTGCCTGCATAGTTTCTGAGAACCAGGCTATATCCAATACAAACACAAAGGGACTTACTTCCAAATATAAGGAGTATGTAAGAATCAAGTTGTCTAAAGAACAAGGGTGTAGTGGTGAGATGGTTGGATTGTTGGAGCCATGAGGCTGACTGGGTGCCTTTGAGCCAGTCAGTATGTGTCAGGCTGGCCTACCACATGGATTCATTGTGAAGATAAGATGGAAACAGAGTGCCTCATATGGTGACCTGAGTTCAGTGAAGGATAGGTGGGATATAAGTGAAAATAACACAATGCGCTAGAGGAGTCCTGTTGGAGTAATCCAAATGCCCATCCACTTACTCCTGTAGTTGAACAGATTAAAAATATAGCCAGTCAATTAATGTAATAAAATGTCTAGTTCATCACCCCTTTCTCCCAAAAAACAAAAAGGGGCAGAGAGGTATCCCCTTAAGGTCACAAAGAGGCCAAGAAGGTTCCCATCTACTCCTTCCAGTATACCAGCAAGAGGGAACCTGTAGACATCCAGATGTTGTTGGATTCTGATTCCCATCAGCTTGAGGCAGCATAACCAGTAGTGGCTGGAGTTGATAGGATGTAATCCAATCCAACATCTTCTGGAGGACTCCTACAGTATACAGTCCCTTACTTTAATGTTTCATGCACAAAATAGTCTACCAATGTATGCATACACAGAAGTAAGCTCCACCATGAAGAAGGATGGGGAACCTTTGGCTCTCCAGAAGTTTTGGACTTCAACTCCCTGAATGCCCAGCAACTGCGCCCCCCCCCCCAGGCCTTTGAACCGGCCCCAGGCCGCCCCAGGCCGGTACTGCTGCCGATGCCACCGCCAATGCCCCCATGATGATATGATTATTGTTATTGTTATGTTATTGTTATTATTTGTTCTTGATGATATTGATTATTGTTATTACTTGTTCTTGGAGTTTTCTTGGCCAAATGTCCACAGGGGTTTTGCCATGGCTTTTCTGGGGCTGAGAGAGTGTGCATGCATATTTTTTTATTTTTTATTTTATTTATTTATTTATTTATTTATTTATTTATTTTTGGTGCTTCGGCCCCCCAATTGTCTGAGGGACTATTTTGGTCAAAGACCATAAATAAATTCTGTTCTGTTCTGTTCTGTCTGAGGGACAGCAACCCACCCCCCCCAGCTCAAAAAGGTTGCCTACCCCTGAACTAAAGGATTGTAGGAGATGTAGTCTACCATCTAGAACCCACCCACCCCCATTTATATTTTCAGTATTGCAGCCTTAGTAAATACAACCTAGTATCACCATATGCAAATATTTTAGAAGTTCAATGTGCATTTTTAATAGTGATGGACAACCTGTGGCACTCCAAAATGTTTGTCTGCTGTAGTTTGAACTATATATGTCTTCTTGACACATCAACAATTAATTTTTCTATCTCAACTAAGGGCCAAAAATAATGCAGCTTGAGGCCACTTTAACTGTTCTGGCTCAGTGCTAGGGAATCATGGGAATTGTATTTTTTTTCTGGGACATTGAGCCTTCCCAGTCAGAGAGCTCTGGTGCCAGAATAAACTACAGTTCCCATGATTCCTTAGCACTGAGCCAGGACAGTTAAAGTGGCCTCAAGCTGCATTATTTCTGGCAGTCTCTAAAGGCCCTGAGTTCTAGAAATGACTTGATGTGTGTGGGGATGTTTAAGATGTATCTTTGAGAAACACATCAAGCTATTCACTCTTTGGAAATATGGAATTGATGGTATACTTCTTTGAATCCTGACCATCCCTTGGTAGTAAACTGTAGTGAAACCCATAAATCTACCATTGAACTATGTGAGTTTAGCACAGGCCAAGAATAAAGTAAGTCCAGGACCAAGGCTGCAATCTTATCTGGGCATAAATTCCATTGAACACAGTGGGATTTATTTTTGAACAAGCATGCTAAGAATTGCATTGTAGATCAGTTAAAGAGCCAATATGAAGTAGAGTTCAACTTGGGACTTGGGAGAGCCAGGTACTAGTTCCCAATGAGCCATGAAAACTCACTGGTCCAGCCATTCTGTCTCACAAGGTCATTGTTTTAAATGTTGTAACCTGCCTCAATTGCCATGCAGAGGGGCGGGCTATAAATAAAATTTATTATTATTATTATTATTATTATTATTATTATTATTATTATTATTATTATTATTATTGTAAGGATAAAATGTGGACCATGTATGCCAAATAGGCAGCTTTGGAGGAAAGGCAGGATATAACTAATATATACATTTGCAATACTACAGTTTGGAGATCTGGCTGTCAGTCAACTCCTAGTCTTAACTTTAAGAAATTCAGTATTAATTCATTAATTCATATTAATTCATCTAATAGTACAGTGTAGATTTTTTTAAAAAATATCATTTTTAAAATACATATTTCGCTTCTCAAGTTCCATGTCCAAACAATGAAATACTGGGGGGAAACTATATGAAATAGATTAGTCTTCATTTAATATGGTCAAATTTATGAGGGCTACATTCTTAATCACCTTCTTTGGCATTAAGTTCAAATGAACTCCAAATACGTGAGTTCCTTTTGACAAAATCAGATTTTGAACACTAAAGCTGCAATCCTAAAATGCTTACATAAAAAAGTAAACTCCAGCAAGATAAATGGGACTTACATCTGTGTACATTCAATGCAAATAATTTCTGATGTATGGTGATTTGATACAGACTAAATATCATTTTAGCACTTTTGTGTATGTTGTTGACCAGGTGACAACAACAACAGAAGGAAGAGAGGAAGGTAAGAACGTAAACTACTTATCTTTTAATAAATTACTATGACAGACTCAGTCAATGGAAATCAATAAGTTCAGTTAGTACATCATTGCTTTTTTTATTTACTATTGATAATTCAGAAGGAACTAAGGCTTCTTAGTTTACGGATGGTGAGCTCCATGATTCAAACAACAACCAGTGGTTTTGGGCCTTTGCAGACTGCCAGAAATAGTGCAAATTGAGTCCACTTTAACTGCCCTGGCTCAGTGCTAAGGAATCATGAGAATTGTATTTTTTTCCTGAGACACTGAGCCTTCTTTGTCAGAGAGCTCTGGTGCCACAATAAACTACAGTTCCCATGATTCCCTAGCACTGAGTCAGACCAGTTAAAGTGGACTCAATTTGCACTATTTCTGGCAGTCTGCAAAGGCCCTCCATCTCTGATAGGGATTTGATCAGATCTCTCAGTGTGTGCTTCACCCTCAAATCAAAATTCAGTGTGTCACAATCATTTCATTGCATTTATACAGGGTGATCTGATATGCCTGTGGACTCATATATGGTGCTAATTTTACTGAAATGCAAATTCCATTCTCCAGCTGCCATGCTGAACCAAGACATTATGCTGCCTGAGGCAAAGAACAAGATTCCATCTCCCATTCCAACTACAAAAGTCAACAAGACAGGGCACTGACTCTTTCTTCAGTACTAATGATGGGACAGCATCTTCTTCTACACCTGAAGACTCCAGGTTAGCTGGTCATATGACACACAGCTCAATCATCCAGCCCCTTGCTCCTGCCTCCTAACATTTGTTTCTTGAAGCAACTGCCTCATTATGCAGGGCAGGTTTTGGTGATTACTATTGATTTTACAAAGGGCCCAGTTTTATAGTAAAGAGAAGGACTGGAGTCATTCTGGCAAGCTCTTAGACCGTCTTGGCCCTCCAGTCTATTTATGAGTCTGGACTTTGTCCAGAGACAGTCCTGCATAGCATAGAATCCCTTCATGACTGACCCTTCCTAGATCACTATCTGATATTTTTTTTGTCCATGAAGCCATAAAATGAACAAAAGCTATTTAAAAATCCAAGACTTCAAATGCTTTTAAGAAATTAAAGATGGGGGGGGGGGGGAGTAGCTCAGTGGTCTATGAAATTTAAAAAGAGGCAATAACCAGCTGTCTGTGTGACCAGAGGCAAGTATGACCTTGGTCAGCTTGACCTGGGTTGAATTTCTCCTCATTCCCTTTACTTACAAGTCCAGGACCAGGGCTGGCTAAGACTTGGAAGAAAGCCCTTCAAGAAAGGAGAGACTCTGTAGAGGTGGAACATCATATCTAAGGCAGCTGAACTGGGACACTGGTGGATGGCAAAACAGTGTCCCTTCATGTTTGCTCAGCTCTTGGAATGAATGGATTCTTAGACTGACCTGAAATTCTTTTGGGATTTCCAAATGGACTCATTTCATGCCAAGGAAATCAGTTCAGGATCGTAAGAACTGGCAAATAGCCTAGCACTCATTTAAAAAGAAAGGACCATTATTTCTGGAAGTGCTAAGACATCCCTGAGAGATATGCCAACATGTGTAACTCAGTCCTATGAGGGTTTACTCAGAAGTACTTTACAAAAGTCAAAAGGGATTATTCTATGTATGCGTGTTCAGTATTGCCAGAATTAAGATGTTTACATCAATTTAGTAAGAAGTAAACACTATGCTTTTGATCACAGGGAACAGAATTTAACAGTACAGGATATGTTTTAACTGTCTAATATTTTGCTTCTTCAAACCTATTCTAAATTAATGGATGTCATATAATTTCTCACTAGATTTAAATTTTATCAATAATCATTAAATGATTCTCCTTCTGTAGTTCATTATATTTTATCTATAGTACAGGCTCTATACAGATATGGCTTAGATCCAGCCTGACAGTCTATATCTCCACATATAACCCTGCTTGTGTTTTGAGGTCTCCTGGGAATGTTCCTCTATCTGTCTCACCATCTTCAAAGATCCATCTGGTGGGAACCTGGGAGAGGGTCTTCGCAGTGGTTGATCCCAGGCTCTGAAACTACTTTCTTAGAAAGGTTAGACTCGAGGACTCCTTGGTATGTTTTCCTAGCTAGGTGGAATCTTTTTGTTTTGTTTTGTTTCAGCAAGCCTTTGAAGGTTGACTGTTCATAGGGAAAGGGTCTATTCATAATGTGTTGTACTGTCTATGCTTCTTTTTAGTGGGCATGCTTTTAATTGCTCTTAATTATATTGGCACCTTAATTTTTTTTAAGCTGGGAGAAAGGCAGGGGGAATGGTATAATGATGATGATACAGTTCAATTGTTTAAATCCATGATGTACATATAGGCATGCATATGTATATTTATTGATTAATTTTGTATGCTTTATTTATTTATTTATTACATTTATATCCCACCTTTCTCCCAAAATGGGATCCAAGGCAGCTATAATACTATAATTTATAATAGTACGGTAGTTATTATAAGACACTAGTTTAAGGATAATCAAATTTGATTTTAAAAACAGTTTAAAGATTATAATTTTTTTTAAAAAAATCAATATTTAGAGAGTAATAGTTACAATTATGACATCAAAGGTTGTAAAAAGAAATAAGCTGGATCGGACCACAAACCTTTTTAAAGCAGGATTCTAATACCAAAGTGACAAACCAAATAACCATGGTAAACTCACAAGATGCCCATGAGAAGCCAACAGGGCACAAGGTCACTGCTGTCTTCCTCAGGAATTGGGATATTAGATGACTCCATTTGTAGCGATAATATATAACCAATTTGACCAAGAACTACAGATAGCATTATCTCCTATGAAAATGGATAATAATGAATACAGACAATGATGTTATTCTGAGCTGATAAGCATTTTACTGCATGTTGGAAGTGTTCATCATCTTCTTTTTAAAAATGAATAAAAAGTATATTGACTATTCACATACATTTATACTGATAAGCACAAATATGCACGTAGAATTCTGAAGGCTTCAGAAGCAGTAAGGAAACAACATGCAAAGCATGGACATTTGGATTGGCCCAGTGACTTTGAATGGAACAGGTGAGGAGTTCTTAATTTAGATTAAAGCCTACATGTGGTTCAGGATGGAAGTAATAGGATAGTTTAGTTGGTGGTTGTAATGTTGCACTAAGATTTGGGAGGTCAGGATTCCAATCTGCAATGAATAATGAAACCTACGGAGGACCTTGAGCCAGTCACATTTTCTCAATCTGTCCTTCCTCTCACGCTTGTTGTGGAATAACATGAGTAGGAGGAATGCATAGGTGCTGTTTTGACCTCATTGAATGAAACAGAGGATATAAATGTAAATAATGAGTTAAAGGAAAGAAATCATGTTCATATGCTGTGGTCTCATATCAATTGCAGGTAGATATTGCTTTGTTGTTGTTGTTGTTGTTGTTGTTGTTGTTGTTGTGTACCTTCAAGTCATTTCTGACTTATGACAGCCCAAAGGTGAACTTATCATGGGATTTTCTGGAGCTGAGAGTATGTGTGACTCACCCAAGGTCACTCAGTGGATTTTCATGGCTGAGTGGGGAATTTAACCCTGATCTCCAGACTTGTAGTCCAACACTCAAACCAATACACCATGCCGGCTCTTGCCAGACAGTATTCCCTATTATTCAGATTTTGGTTATACATCCTGCTGCTCATTTTAAGGAACAAAAGCACTGTTGATCTGTCTGTTTGTCTATCACTCTATTACCTGTAGATGCAAAGGTGAATTTCACTGAATTTTAAATGATAAACATCTAAATTCCAAGAACCACTGCTGAACAGCTCAGTAACAAGAAAACATGCAAAATATCTCACAGATAATAACTATTTTCCTTGTTCCATTGCATTTTTCTCTTTAGTATTTTATTTCACTTCATTGTGATATTGATTAGGGTATGGAAAATAGATAGAATAAGCTAAGGCTAACATGTATGGTTAAACTCAAGTGTATATTATTAAGTTGAGTAATGATCTTCCTTAAGTTTTTCTTTTGTGCACCTTAGGTCTCAGATAATTTATTATTCTCTATAGGTGTTTCATTGGTGTAAAAGATAAAAGGCAATCTGTTGTATTATTAATGGCCACAAGAGGACACAATTTCCCAGAGAACCCCATTTTAATTAAAGCAAAGTGGTTCAGGGAGAGCATAAGATCTTCAGCAAAGTAAACTTTTACAATTTGCCATTCCTTTCCTATATGCTTCCTTCCATCTATCTGGGAAGAAAATCTAGGATGATTTTTTAAACCTCCATGGGATTATTTAGGATTTACATCAGTGTTTCTGGCAATGTGCTTAGTTGTTCTTGTGAACTTTTAAATATTAATAGTAGATTTCTGGACAGCCCCCCCCCCCCAACAGTTAAGAGTAAATAGTTACTGTTCTGCAGCATCCACAGAAGTCATAGAGGTGCTAGCTCTTACTTACTACGACTTTATCACATACCACTTTATAAACATTATTAAGGCATGGATTATGTCATAATTTAAAAATATTAAATTAAAATGATTTTTTTTTAAAAAAGTAAACTGTTCTTTTTGGAATTCCAGGCCAAACTAGGTTATAATGTCTATAGCACAACACTTTCTGTTTTGGTTCACAGTTCATCCCTAGTTAGGTAAAGTTAAAGGTAGTCCCTTGACATGATTGTCTTGCCATAACCAACTGTAGGGGGCAGTGCTCATCTGAGTTTCTGAGCCAAAGAGCCAGCATTGTCTAAAGCCAATTCCAGTTGTCATGTGGCCAGAATGACTTCACCGAATGCTGTTACCTTCCCACTGAAGTGGTACCTATTTATCTACTTGCATTTGCATGCTTTCAAACTGCTAGGTTGGCAGAAGCTGGGACTAGTAACAGGAACTCACCCCATCATGCAGCACGCAGGCCTTGAATTGGCAACCTGCTGATCTTCCAATTGTTCCACCACATCCCCTAGTTAATTCTTCCCTAGTTAAGTCAATAGAATTTACTTTGTCGTGTAAATGTGTTTGAAACCCTAGGTATTGTATAATATCAAAATCATAGACCAATCTCCACCACTGTAGGAAACCACAGCTAAAGCATGCCTAACTGACAAAGGACATTCAACCTTTATTTCAAAGCCTTCAAAGCTGGCTCAGGTTGAGTAGTATTGCATTGTACCATACATTATAGATAAACAATATGATTTAGTGTTCATAGTAATGGATTAAGGTGAAGGTTCATATCTTTCTTTGCCCACTGATTAATGTATAAATAGTCCAACTGAGCTGGTGCCCTCCAGAGGTGTTCAAGAGACTACAATCCCC
>CM034710.1:90169257-90189440 GCA_020142125.1 Phrynosoma platyrhinos | reverse complement strand
CTGTGGAACGGATTAATTTCGTAAGTAGAGGTACCACTGTACTTTTATTGTCAGGGCAATAAAACTAAATAGGATGGGTTATTTTTTTTTTCAGTTAGAACCCAGATCCTCTTGTTATTATTCTTTAGGAGATAAAATAAAATTGAATTTTAAATATGAGTTTAAGCATAAATAGATATCAAGGATGTTTGGCTTGCCCACTGGGATTGTTTAGAACTTTTCATGCATTGCCTGCAAACAATCATCTAGCTAAATTAATGGTATTTTCATGTTGCTGATTTAGTTGACCTAGATTGCAATCTAAGATCTCCTTAAGTATAGTGTAAGTTTCTACATGTGGAAATACATTATGCCAGCACTATGCAACTTCCATGAAGAATAGCAAGTCATATCAGTGACTGATATACACAATGCACAATGTGCAACTGCAATGCACAAAATTACTGTATGTGCAGTTCTACTTCCACCACTGTCAGCAAAACATATATGTTGTGCCATGGCCAATAATGTACCCTGCATACATAGCATGACTTACATACCTGCATGTCACTAACAGATGCCAGAAGATACATATTAGTTTATTGTGTTTATATGTTGCACTGTATGCATACCCAAATATATAAATATATTTATTGAAGTGATTAACAAGAAGAACTAAAAAATATGAGCAAAATGATTTGGCTTCGACCTTCTTCAGTTGCTAAAGATGACACTGTTTCATCTTTAGCAAGTGAAGAATGGGGAAGCTGAACCATTTTGCTTTTGTTACGTATTCTGTTTTTAGTTCTGTTTGTTAATAACTTCAGTAAATATACATATTTTAGTGGTTTACAGCATTCTTCATGGATCCAGGACAAATTTAGGAGAAATGCTGTTGGTTTGCTTTTTAATCCCATGTATAAAACATGTATAAATTATTGCCTTTTGGCCATCTAGACAAAAGAAAAGTTCTTTGAGAGTTGGGAACTCCTGACAAGAAAAATCCTGGAATGACAAGAAACTTCACAGTTTAGAACAGGGGTAGGCAACCTTTCCCGTTTAAGGGCCGAGGGACTTCAGCTCCCAGAAGCCTGAGCCATGTTGGCCAATAGTCCCATGTTGGCCAATAGCTCCTGGGATTCTGGGAGCTGAAGTCTCTCGGCCCTTAAAGGGGAAAGGTTGCGTACCCCTGGTTTAGAACTTATTCTGCACAAAATTTACGCTGCTCATAAAAATACTGTTTCCTGCACAGAAAATGCTACTTTCTGAACAAAAAGTGCAAATAAGTCACCATGTACAGCATTTTACTGCAGAAAAATTTTCTGCATAGAAAATAACATTGTTGTTTCCTGTATAGAAAAATGCAGCTTTCTATGCAAAATATTTTTGTGCAGCTTAAGTCCTGAATTGCAATTTTCTAGGGCTTTTTTCTCAGGAGGAAGAAAATTGGTAGAATTACTGACTGCTATTTTCAAGAAATAATTCAATGAAGAATTAAACCCCTACACAAGGCTTTATGGATGCAAAGCATGGCCTTTACCACTGAGCTCTATGGAATAGTCAAGGAGGCCTCAACAGCCTGACTTGAAGAGATTATCTATACTTGGTTTGATAAATTCCTGTCACTATACAAGCATTGCTCTTCCACAAATAAAATAATTCCAAGGACCTTCCACACATTGGCAAGTATATCCTATGCTGCCATGTGCCAGCCACATGAATTGACATAATTCTATGCAGCCAGATAGGTAGAGATGATACAATACACCTGAACAGTCTCTAAAATACTATTTTTATTTTTAAAGGATCAATTACTCCACAGTGATTTATTTACTGACTTACCTACAACTGTGTGAGTACTTCCAAGGTTTATAAAAATGTTTAGAAATGTCAAATCTGCAGATTGGAGGGGGAGGGGGAAGATGCTCCTAAAATTCTAGAATGGCTGCTGTTGAAAAACTGGAGTTTTAAAAACTAACATTAGGATACTCTTTCATTTAGTAATATTTCAGATGTTTTAAATTTTAAATAGATAGATAGATAGACCACCAACATTATTTTTGCATGAATTGAAAGTTAATGTTCAAAACCCCATATAATTAAATAGCTCAGACCATACTAAGTTGGAGTTGACTTGAAAGCACATAACAACAATAAAGCAGCACTGAGTTGAGACAGACAATTGTGGTAGGCTATCTGTGGCTGGGATTGGTTTCTATAAGGGGGTGCTTGATGTATCATCTTTTAAAGATTTTTAATTTGTTTAATATATGTAATTCTTTGGTTTTATTGAGTTTCCTCTTCCAAGCCATTGGGCAGAAGCCAGCTCTTAAAGGTTGTCCATTTGGTTTTTTGTAATGACGATTTTTCATAGACATACTGGGAGTTCATTGGAAATATCATGCTGCTTTACATTCCAGCCTCTTTGAGTGCCATTTTGGTAATAAATCAAATAAATATGCTGTGCTGAAGTAGTTGTCTGACATATATATTTGCATATTTATACCCCACTTTTCAGCCACAAAGGCTCTCAGAGTGGTTTACAAATTATTAATCTGACAGTTCCCTGTCATAAGGCTTACAATCTAAATAAGACATGACACCCAAGGAACAGCGAATGGCAGTAGAGGAGGGGAATAGACGAGCAGATACTGTTGGCTTTTCTCTCCCTCTTGCTACATTCAATACATTACAAAAATGAAAAAGGATGGTCTGTGTCTCCCACTACTATGCTATTCTTTCAAAATCTCTTCAAAGTGTGATAAAAGATAAAAGAAGCATGGGGAAATGTAGGAGGATAATAATGAGGTGACCCTGTGGTAGTGGTTAGAACATTTAGCTAAGACTGGGAAGGCCTAGGTTCAAATCCCCATTTGGCCATGAAGGTCAGTCAATCAATCAACCAATCATCACCACCACCACCCTCATCATCTTGCCCCTCTCTTCTTCTAAAAACTCCTTTTGAGAAAACTGTGATGGCTTTTGTGTTAAAGGAGGAAGGTGTGTATTCACATACTTTAGTATGCAAGGGCAAATAGCAGGAAATCCTGGCTGAGATCCTTCATCAGGAGACATATGTATATTATGTACCTGCATCTCTGTAGTTACATCTCCAAATGTCACCCCCCAAAACTCACCCTGTAAGCAGTGAGCCCCTCATTTCTATGTCGTTGGAGAGCAGGGGAATGAGTAGGGATGCATCCAGCCATCTTCCTATAGATATACATGATGCAACACACATCTGCAAAGGCCTCTGAAGGTCCTTAGGATGTTCTTGCAGATGACATCCAGCTATAGGGAAAAAGTTGAACATGCCTTCGCTCTTCCCTGCAGTCTCCAATAACACAGAAATGGCTGTGTCATTTAGGCTCTTTGTGATGTTGGTTTTGGAGCAGATTTTGGTCAATGCATGGGTGGAACAGATTTGTGATCTTAGCAATGTCTAAAAAGAGAAAAGAAAAGAAAAGAAAAGAAAAGAAAAGAGAATTGTGATGGGATAAAACCTACATACAACTTAAAGGTAAAAGTTTTCCCTTGACAAGATTGTCTAGTTGTGTCTGACTGTAGGGGGTGGTGCTCATCTCTGTTACTAAGCCAAAGAACCAGCATTGTCAAAGACAACTCTGTGGTCATATGGTCAGTATGGCTAAATGCTGAGTGCATGAAATGCTGTTACTTTTTCACCAAAGTGGTACCTATTTATCTACTTATACTTTTACATGCTTTTGAACTACTAAATTGGCAAAAGTTGGGACTAGTGATAATAATAATAATTATTGTTGTTATTATTATTATTATTATTTATATCCTGCCTATTTGGGGGTCCAATCAAGGCGGCTTACAGAAATAAAATCACAAATATCCAAAAGAGTGATCCCCCCTTAAAACAGTATTAAATCCCACAATAATTAAAACTACAATATAAACAGTTAAAAAATTTAAAAACACAATACAACACCCCGATATTAGCTCCTAGCAGTGTTCCTCGTCCATCTAAAGATGGGGCCACATGAGGAACAATTGCGGGTCAGAATACCCTAGGCTGGGATGATTAATCTGGAAAGGCCTGCCAGAAGAGATCTGTCTTGACAGCCTTTTTGAAGCTGTCTAAGGATGTTAACTGATGGATCTCGTCTGGCAAGCCATTCCAGAGTTTGGGGGCGACAACTGAAAAAGCCCTCTGGGAGGTAGCAGCAAGCCTCGATTTTTGGGGCTGCAGCACATTCCTCCCAGAGGACCAGAGAGCGGGGGGAGGATTATATGGGAGGAGGCAGTCCCTGAGATAGTTTGGACCCAAGCCATTTAAGGCTTTAAAGGTAATAACCAACACCTTGTACTGGGCCCGGAAGCTGATAGGCAGCCAGTGGAGGGACCTCAAAACCGGACACAAGCCTGGCTGCCATATTTTGTACCAGTTGTAATTTCCGAGTCAAGCACAAGGTATCCCCATGTAGAGCACATTGCAGAAGTCAAGGTGTGAGGTTACCAGCGCATGCACAACAGTCTCGAGATCCCTTACTTCCAGAAAAGGGCACAGCTGGCGTATCAGCCGAAGCTGATAACAGGTGCTCCTGAACGTCGCAATGTCATGCAGTGCCTGGGCCTCGAATTGCCAATCTGCCAATCTTGCAATCGTCAGAGTCAGTGTCTTAAGTGCTGAGCTATATTTTATTTTATATGCTGAACCCGTATTTTAGGGATTACATTTGCATTCATTTGCTAGGAAACCTAGTATTTTCTCTCTCCAGTGCAAAGAGGAATGATGTAGACTGGGAGAAACCTTATAGAGAGATGGAGTGCTAACATCCTGGCATATAATCCATTGGGGTAGGTGGTCAATGATTGATTATTGGTCAGGGGAAGCCAATTCCTTGGAGAAGAGTTAAATTCAGCATCCAAGGAAGGAGACTAAAGGCATTTTTAGAGTCCCCACCTCCAGTACTGTCAGAAGAAGTTGGGCAATCAGCCTTGACAGAGGACGGGTGGGGGTAGGAATGTACAGCACTGTGAGCTTCTTGGATAAAAGTGAGGAAACAAATGTAACAAGTTAATGACCCAGTAAAAACTGAGTGAATGAAATATGGCAGTTCCACACTAAGCAATGTGTGGAGATACCCTGCAGTTCATAGAATCATAGAATCTTAGAGTTGGAAGAGAACACAAGGGTAGATTAGTCCAATTCCCTGGCATACAGGATTACACAATTCAATACAATGAGGCTACACCACCACGCTTTGAGAGAATGAAGCAGGATCTAGAGTGCCTCCTATAAGCCAATACAACTTTGCTCCCCATCCCTGCCAAGTGGGCTGCATCTTGGAGGTTTACTCTTTCAGACAGAAAGTTCTCGGCACCTCCTTTTGTTGATAATATGCACACAAATGATGAATAAAAAACTTAGTGTTATAGAGTGATACAGTATTAACAGGAAGTAGAATGGAGGAAACATCAGGATATTCAGTCATAATATTTCCTTTCCTTTTGATCTTTTTTCTTTGGCTTCATCTTCTTCCCTCTTTCGTCTGATAAGTGATGGTTGCTTTCATATCTTTTGTGAATGATCCTTATCTTGGATCCTTTGTGAACATGTGTTAAGACTGCAGTATCTGAAAAAGAATTTCTCAGATTACAGTTTGCAGTCCAACAATGTACTGAAATGAGGTTAGTAAATGGATTTTTCCATTTCAGACCAGCAAATAATTTGTATATAGTTTGTATAAAGTCCTTGCCTAATATGTTTACAGCAAGGTAATAACAGCAACAGCAACAGCCAGGTTTGAGTGTTGGACTAGGATTCTTGGACACCAGGATATGAATTCACATAGTTATGGAAACCCACTGGGTAAACTTAGGCAAGTCACTTCTCTCAGCCTCAGAGGCAGGTAATGGCAAAACCCTTCTAAATCATTTCGCCCAAATCCCCATGATAGGCTCACCATTATTTAGAAATGATTTGAAAGCACATAACAACACAATAATGGCAGGGTGAACCAGTGTAGTATAATGGCTTGAATGTTGGGCTATGACTCTGACAGACCTGAGTTCAAATCCCTGCTCAGTTGGGGAGAATCACTGGGTAACCATGAGAAAGTCACACACTCTCAGCCTCAGAGAAAGCCAAATCTTGTCAAGAAAAACCTGTGATAGGGTCACCATGGGTCAAGCATGACTTGAAGGCACACAATAACACAATAATAACAGAGTTAACCAATGTGGTCTAATTTGTTTGTGTGTTGGACTATAACTCTAGCAGACCTGGTTCAAATACCTGGACAACTGTGGAAACCCACTGTATGCCCTTGGGCAGGGGTTGGCAACCTTCACGTACCTGGGGCTGGTCGCTGGTCCCCAGATTTTCTGCTGAGCCGGGTGGGGTGGGGGGAAATGGTGGCGCACGTGCTCACGTGCACGTGCGCAGCCCCCACCACCGCTGCTGCCACTGCCGCCAGTCACCACCGCCACCGTGCGTGCTGCCGCTACCATTTTGTTTGCCAAAATGGTGGCCACAACTCGTTTGCGCATGCGCAGGAGTACCGCACATGCGCAAATGAGTCGCGGCTGCCATTTTGGCAAACAAAATGGCGGCTGCAATGCGCACAGCAGCGTGGCAGCGGTCGTCGTAATCGGGGGCCGGTCGGCAGGCCGGGTGTGGCCCACGGGCTGTAGGTTGCCAACCCCTGCCCTTGGGCATGTCACATTTTTTCATCTAAGAGGAAGGCACACCTATTCTGAATAGCTCTTGCTAAGGTTGCAGACTGCCAGAAATAGTGCAAATTGAGTCCACTTTTAGGGTTAGGGTTAGGGTTAGGGTATCATGAGGACTGTAGTTTATTGTGGCACCAGAGCTCTCTGACAGAGAAGGCTCAATGTCCCAGAAAAAAAACAATTCCTATGATTCCATAGCACTAACCCTAACCTTAAAAGTGGACTCAATTTGCACTATTTCTGGCAGTCTGCAACCCCCCGTAAGAAACCCCTATGAGAAGGCTACTATCAGTTGTAGTTGACTAGAAGACACTCAATAATAATGGCATGGAAGCACTGGCTAAGGCAGAAGACAGTTGTGGTGGATTGCTTGATATAAGAGAGTGTTTGATGTATCATATTTTAAAGATTTAAAATAGTTTTTTTTAATGTGATTCTTTGGTTTTGTTAGGTTTCCTCTCCTGATCCATTGGGGAGAAGATGGCTACTAAAAGCCGCCCTGATTGCATTGCAGAGGGGTGGGATAGAAATAAAATTTAATATTATTATTATTTGTTTTCCTATAGTGACAATTTTTCAAAGTTACACAGGAAATCTGTTGGAAAGATCATGTTGCTTTGCATCCCATTTTGGAGAAAGAAAGACATAAATATATAAATACATAATGTATATATCCCTTAAATGAAATTAAGCAATAAAATAAAGGTAGATAAATCAGTTCCACATCAATAGGTCTTTAAAGTGGACAAACTTTGCAGTGGTCTTCAAGTTTGGTTCACATATAATATGAAGTTAAGGCTGCTCTTCTGTGTACATTTAATTTAGGAGTGGTTTGAGCTTTGGACTAGGACTCTGGAGACCAGGATTCAAATTCTCACTCAGCTATGGAAAGCCAGTAGGTGAGCGTGAGCAAGTCACACTTTCACAGCCTCTAAGGAAGACAACAGAAAACCACCTCTGAACAAATCTTGCCAAGAAAACCCCATGATAAGTTCACCTGATGGTCATCATATGTCATAAATATCTTGAAGCCACACAACAACAACACATTCAAATCAGTAGAAATACCATTGGAATAAATGTGGACAAGATTAGGTTCCATCTCACTTTAAACAGCACAAGACATCTGGGATTGGGATTGGTTTCATACAATTTTCTTTCTTATTGCTTGAAGTGATTTCCCTATTTCTCCTCTTCAAATTGGAGTCATCTTTTCCCAGTGCTATTTCATTGCTTCAGTGTGTAAGTTCTCAGCCATTTTCATTGTACCATATTTTCCGGCATATAAGACAACTGGGCATATAAGACGACCCCCCAACTTTTCCAGCCAAAATATAGAGTTTGGGATATACTTGCCGTATAAGACGACCCCTCTTCCAACACACACCAAATAATTTTTTTTAAAACAAAGAACCCATGAGATTTGATTTCAATCTGGTAATGTTAATTCAAATGCTCATGGCATGCAGGTACTTAGCAGGAAAACTCTCACTTATAAACACAATAAACTACAGCTCCCATGTTTCCTAGCATTTATTTCTGTAGTGTGTTTTGGACCTTACTTTTTAAAAAATATTCCAGATTTAAATGCTGCTTTAAAAATTATTTCCATCTCCCAGCTATGAGATGGTTGGGGGAAAATGAGAAAGTGTTGGGGGAAGGACCGGCAATATATTGGGTGATGCATTCTGGGGCATGTAAAATCTGTAGCCAAGGAAGTTGACCAACATGTCACACACTCTCAGCCTCAGAGGATGGTAATGGCAACTCCCATTTAAAGAAACATGCCAAGAAAACCCCATGATAAGGTTGCCTTAGGGTCGCCATAAGACAGAAAGGACTTGAAAACACACAAGAACAACAAAAAAGTCTGCAATTGTTTCATAGGTAGCACATGGGAATACAAGCCAGCATGGTGTAGTGGTTTGAGTGTTGGACTACCATTCTGGAGATCTGCGTTTGATTACCCATTCTGACATGAAACCCACTGAGTGAACTTGGACAAGTCACATTCTCTCAGCCTCAGGGAAAGCAATAGCAAACATTTTCTGAACAAACTTTGCCAAGGAAACACCAAGATAGGTTTGCCTTTCAGTTGCCAGAAGTTAGAAACGACTTGAAGACACACAACAGCCACCACAACAATAGCATTTTTGGAAGTCACACTCAGCCTTGGGAAAAGCAATGACAAATGCTTTCTGCCACCCTACAAGGGGGCTTCCCTGCCCCTCTTCACCTCCTCCTCCTCCTCCTTCTCCCATGGGGGGGATTTTTCTGAGGGGAAGGGAGGGAGGGAGGAACGGAGGAAAGAAAGAAGGGAGAAAGGAAGGAAGGGAAGGAAGGAAGGGGGGAAAGAAGGGAGGGAAGGAAGCTGAGGCCTTACCCTGAGGCTGAGAGTGTGTGACTTGCCCAAGGCCACCCAGTGGGTTTTTACAGGGCAAAGGAGGGCAGCCCAGCCCAGCCCAGCCCAGCGCGGGAGGAAGGGAGAAATACTTCACCTCGTCCTGCTTCCTCCTCCCCTTCTTCTCGGAGGCCATACCAGAAATGCCTCCACCTCCTGCTCCTCCCTGATTTTCCTGAGGGTGTGGCCCAGCCTGGTGAGTTGAGAAGGAGGAGGAGGAAGACAAAATGGCCATCGCACTGAGAAGGGAGACAAAATGGCTGCCGGGTGAGCAGAATTCTTTCTCTTACCGGCGTATAAGATGACCCCAGACTTTTGGGAAGCTTTTCTGGGGTTAAAAAGTCATCTTATATGCTGGAAAATACAGTAATTGACAAGGAGCAGGTAAGTTTAATATTTATATAAAGGCAAAGGTAGTCTCTTGACATGAATGTCTAGTTGTAAATGACTGTAGGGGGTGGTGCTTATCTCCGTTTCTAAGCTGAAGAGCCATCGTTGTCTGAGGACTGCTCTGGTAGTCATGTGGTCAGCATGAGTGCACCAAATGCTGTTACCTTCCCACTGAGAAGTGGTACCTATCTATTTACTTGCATTTACATGCTTTTGAACTGCTAGGTTGGCAGAAGCTGGGACTAGTGACAGGAGCTCACTCCCTCATGCAGCATTCGAGCCTCTAATTGCCAACCTTCCGATCTTCCGATCATCAGAATTGGCATCTTAACCAATAAGCCACCACATCCCTTAATAAAAAGGTAAAAGTAAAGGTATTTCCCATTGACAAAGTTGTCAAGTTGTGTCTAATCGTAGGGGGCAGTGCTCATCTCCATTACTAAGCCGAAGAACCAGCATTGTCAGAGACTACTCTGTGATCATGTGGCCAGCGTGATTGCATAGGACGCTGTTTACCTTCCCATTGAAGTGGTACCTATTTTTCTGCTTGCATTTGCATGCTTTTGAACTGCTAGGTTGGAAGAAGCTGGGACTTGTGACAGGCGCTCACCATGCAGCACCCGGGCCTCGAACTGCCAACCTGCTGATCTTGCAATCAACAGAGTCAGCATCTTAACCACTTCAGCCACTGTAGTATATATTTATATACATATATATAAATATATACCTCATATATGCAGAACTATGGTGTCCAGGATCAAAACAGGAGATAAGCTGAAGTTTTGCATTTTGTTTTTAGTGACAAAGAAACAAGTCACAATTTCATTAAAAAGTTACTTGTTTCCTTTTGGCAGCAAGAAATAGCACTGCAACAACAGAAAGTAACATTCCTGTTGTTCACATAGTTGCATTTTTCACATTTGATTTCCAGACTACATCTGTAAATGAGTCTAGAGCAGAATTAAAAGTTAGCATCTAGTTGGCAAAGCTGTAGGCATCACAGGTAATTAGGTTCAACATGATATGTTTATTATAGAATTCACCAAGAGTCATTTTATCCAACTGACCTAGTACTTGATACTTAGAATTGCTTAGTTTCCATAATTTATTTGCTGGCATGAATAAGAAACCATTTGGACAGGGTAGTATAGAACATTCTTTGCCACACTATTTCTTTGCAACCTCAGCATGTAAACACTGGGGGGAAAGCGCGCGTGCATGCGTGCATGCACACACACACACACACATCCAGAAGCTCTTCAAAAGCCTCACAATGCTAGATTTCTGTTTTGGAACCAGTGGTTTTGCAGACTGAAATTTTTGCTGTCCCTTGCACTCTCTAAAGGAAAATGCAGAGGCACTGAACATTCAATATAGTGTGCAACATGACTGACACTCCATATTAGACTGGTTAACACATCAGATGCACAAACAATGTTTGTTGTGTGTATTGCAGATATTGTTCTTGTGTGCCTTCAAATTGTTCCCGATTTAAGGTGACCTTAAGGTGATCCTATTGTGGGGGTTTCTTGGCAAGATTTTTCAGAGGAGGACTGCCATTTCCTTCCCCAAGGCTGAGAGCATGTGATGTGCCCAAGGTTACCCAGTGGGTTTCATGGCCAAGCTGATAATTGAACCCTGGTCTCCAGAGTTGTAGTCCAATACTGAAATCACAATGCCATGCTACATGTCTGACACTCCATATTGGACTGGTAGCACATTAGGCACACAAACAGTGTTTGTGGTGTATATTGCAGATATCTGTGATTTATATTCAGAGTAACTGAATACAGTACAGGGCTCTGGCCAGTTTTTTTTTTTTTTTTGTCTTTTTAAAAAGCAAAATACTGTAATCTTCTGGAATCTATGGCTGCATGCCGTCTGAAATCTGATTGATGCCCAGATGAGAATGAATGATATACATGCTTTCAAATGATATAGATCATTTGCTGTTGCCCACAAAGGGATTGTTTCATGCCAAAAAAGAATATCTAAGCAACGTTGACTGCAAAAGTATGAAACTATTATTACTCTTAAGTCCATAATCTTTCATACTTCATTTCTATCTAAGGTTCATGACTGTTCTCTCACTTTCTTATAATATAAAATGCTCAGAAGTGTGTGTGTGTTTGCTTTTAAACTTGTTGATATTACATGTATTATTCTCCTAGTTATCAGTAGAAAGGCAGCATATTAATATGAACGTTTGAACAAAAACATGCACTGAAGAATAATCAAGAGACACTAACTACAGCACTAATCTATTATCTGGAAGTGACCTTCCCCAACCAGACATATTGGACTATAGCTTCCACCATCCCCAGACAACAAGGGATCAAGGGAAAAGTTGGCTTACAAATTTCTTGGCCTGAGTGAAAGGTGTAGGCTTGACACAGCCAGAACCAGATACTCTTAAGGCAAACCTATCATGGGGTTTTTCCTCACTAGAAAAAGAAAAGGGCCCCCAGATTTAAACAGATTTTTTACTATTTTGACCACCCACCCTCGGAAATTACTCTGTGGATGGTTTGTTGAACTGTAATTGTTTTTCAAAAGTTCATACACCTCTGAAATTTCATGCAGTTTTTGCCAACCTTGTTTAATTAGTATACATTTAGATAAACAGAGCTATGACATCTAAACAGATTGTTGGCATTTTGGAATATATTGTGTATCAATACAGGTGATAATTGATGGAAACTGGCAGATCATTTCTAATGTTCAAAATAGCCATATGTACGCACATTTAAATTCTTAATTGAAACAGCATAGAAAGGCATTTCCCCCCTGTCTCCTGGTAGAGCTGGCTGCTATAGTTTTACTTATTTTCTTAAGAGAAAGGGAAACACAATGCTTACATTCCATGCATTGCTATGGTGACAGCAAGAAAGTGCAGCTGGAGACCTGAAGCAAAAAACTGAGGTAATGTTGAGCCCAAGAGACTCAGTAAATATTAACTATGTTGAAGAAAGCTGAGAAGGGCAGCCAAAAATATACTCCTTTAATATTGACGAGTCAGTTTATCAAGGGGGGAAGAGGCTATCTTGAGATTAGCTGTGACTTTTAAATATTATTTATGGGTGTTTCAAAATTTGACAGTATGACATTCCTTTTAGTGCTTGCCAGTATTTAAATATTTGGCTTCAGATCTGGTTTTGCTGAGACTAATATTTCAGATTTCTTCTCTGAGCCAAAGACTTATGGATGGAACACCCTATTCAGTCAGTTTACCACTCTGAATATACCAGCATGACATAATGGTTTGAGTATTGGACTACAACTGTGGAGACCAGGGTTCAATTTCCTGGTTGACAATGGAAATCCACTTGGTGATCTTGGGCAATTCACATGCTCTCAGCCTCAAAGGAAGGCAATGGCAAACCTCCTCTAAACAAATCCTGCCTAGAAAACCCCATGATAGGTTTGCCTTAAGAGTATCCATAAATTGGAAATGACTTGAAGGCACATGCCACAGCACACACCAAATACTACCAAATGAATAATCCTTAAGGAGACAGTGGACTGTTCCCCAAAGGGATTACAAGGCAGACATCCATTTTTGCCATCACTTCTGTCAAGGTCAGCCCAAGACACTCTGCTGCCTGAAGTAAAAGATAAATTTGTGCCATGTCTTGTCTGTATACTGGCAGTTGCAATTGCTCATCTCCTACACAGGTCCTTCTCCTGCCAAATTATCTTCCCTTCTTTCCCTTTTTCTCCTATGTCTTGTGTGAGTCCCAGGAGGAAAGCCTTATTGTTCTGTAAAGAAAGAGCACATTGTATTGGCAACTCTGAATATGGTGAGAGTCATGTGCCAATAGTCATATTCAGAATTTACACATAGATGTCAAGAGTTGGGAAAATGTTTAACCCCACTCCCTACATGCAACATGATACAGAAAAAAAAGCCAGCAGAATTTGTCTCCCTTACCTAGAAGTTTCTGTGAGTTGTACTAACTCCCCTCCACATGAAACTCTGAGAATTAGCTTAAACTTCTTAAGGAAACATGGCAAAGCTTGGTTCTTCTACCTCCAGGGCCTGCAGAACCATTCAATCTTCCGTTTGTTCATTTGGGAAGATGGGAAACCACCTTATACCAGGTCAGATTTGGTCCTTCCAGCCCAGTATTGCCTACTCTCACAGTTGCTCAATCATAGGGGATTTCTCCAGATAATCTCATGTCCTTTTAACTGGAGGACAGTGAATTTGGGACGTTCTAGACGTATACTCTCTGAGCTATGCTGCTCAGAAAGGAAAAGGGACCAGAAAAACCCTCTCAAAGGGATTGAGAAGGAGATTATTATAACTGGCATTTTGAATAGAGTCTCTAAACTCTGAAGATGAATGAACATGTCCATATTCTGGGAAGAGGTCTTAATTAGGCTACCACTTGTTCATTATAGTTAGGTCTTAACTTGACTGAGCTCATGCAGTTTTCTCTTTCAATGACTTACTGAATCCAAGATAAATAAAAATGTAGAAATAACTGAAAATACATCTTTTTGTGCAGACAGACTGGTTAAAATCCATTGATTTCAATGAGTTCATCCATTCCTATACCAGCACAGTGTCAGGCTGTATGCAGTAGTGGCTTTTGGTTTCCATGTCAGTGGAGTGGTGAATCCATTTTGGGCTTTAATTCAGACTTTATCCAACAAGTTGAAGCTTATCCCCAAACAGGGTCAACACCATTGATAGATCTTTTAAAGGTTGCTTAAAGCCTGGAAAGAATTCACAGCTCCATTGGCATGGGATACATCTAAACTGCAGAAATTAATGCAGCTTGACACCACTTTAACTGCCATGGCTCAGTGCTATGGAATTCTGGGGTTAGTAGTTTTGTGAGATATTAGGCCCTCTCTGGCAGAGAGTTCTGGTGCCACAACAAACTAAAAAATACCAGGATTCTACAGGATGCAGCCATTACAATTAAACCAATGTCAAACTGCATTAATTTTACAATGTGGCAGCAGTCATGGACACAAGGAGCTGCCATTGGCTGTAGAATGGTTAGTTTTTAAAGCTGCAGGATTGCTTACATTCCACTTGCAAAGGGATCATGTAGCACGTTTTTGAGATGAACTATGCAAAAGAAGTTGTAGCATAAGCTTTTGCAGTCTACTTCCTCTATGCATCTGAGGAAGTAGAGCAAGTCTATGAAAGTTTATGCTACAACTTCTTTCACACAATTAGGAGCTTATCGCATTACCTTTTAAAGTGGAAAAAGCCTGCTGGAATGCAGTTAGGATGCTGGATGGGGGCGGGAATTATCTCACAGTTGCCACCAAATCTCCAGGTGACTGCAGCCTGGGTCACAGCTGTGTTCAGCTGGCCCTTTTTTGAAAACAGAAACCTTCCATTTTCTAAAAAGGGCCATCTGAGCCCAGCTGGGAGCCAGGCTGTAGTTGCCCAGTGATTCGGCAGCAACTTACTGTACGATAATTCCCGCTGCCATCCACCATCCTGGTTGCATTCAGGGATGTTTTTTCTGCTTTAAAAGGTAATGAGATAAACTTCTTAGTCTCAAATGTGCTACAAGATCCCTTTGCA
The DNA here is from genome assembly GCA_020142125.1 of Phrynosoma platyrhinos. NCBI lineage: Eukaryota > Metazoa > Chordata > Lepidosauria > Squamata > Phrynosomatidae > Phrynosoma > Phrynosoma platyrhinos. The sequence continues at coordinate 90,174,414 of CM034710.1, read as the reverse complement.
TAATTATATTCCAGACTAAGCAGTTTATCACACTCACTTTTGCTGCATGGGCTGGAGAAGGAGGGGAAACAGATTTTATTGCATTCAAAACAGTTTCCATGCTCTCCCCATGCTGCTGTCGAACCACTACCCAACCCACCGCCACACTGAACTGGCTGATTTTTCAAGGATGGAAGCTTTCTGACTGAGCAAAATTGGCTGGCTCAGTGTGGCACTGGGATGGGTGGTGGTTGGGCAACAGCATGGGGACTACATGGGGACTGTTCCAAGTGCAATAAAACCCATTTCCTCTCCTTCACATGTGTTCATGTGTATCCCCAGCCTGTCCACAAATGTGTGTGCGATAAACACCTAACATGGCTATGTTTCTGAATTCTCCCTGCGTGCCACTTGTATATGTTTTCCTTCCTTGGCTGCTCTGGCAACATCTCAGCTCAAAATAAAACATGAGAGAAACTTGATACAGCAGAAGTGAAAGATCCTTGGACTCCAGACTTTAACTTTCAGCAACACTAGCCAATGTGGTCAACAGTTCAGCAATTAGGGGAGTTATAAGTCCAAAGCTTTTGGATGGTCAAGGGTTTCCCACCCCTGACTTATAGATTATTCAGTGTTACATTTTTTTCAGAGCTTCTTGGGCCAAGAAATGGAATGTGTCTTCCATTATCAACCATTACTTTCCATTTCAACCACAGATTATTGGGAGTTTGGAAATACTCACTCATACACTTCCTCTCTTACAGCTAATATGTTGTCAACTAGCACACAGATTTTCACGTATACTTTTATGATAGACTGTGGAGTGGTTTCAGGTGTATGTGTTAATTGTTTCCCCTGTTTATGATGAAAGAAAGATTGAAAATAGAAAGTAAGTAACAACCATGTGGGGGGAAAAAAGAATATGCCATTATAACAATGAATTGTTGGTGTCCAGAGCACAGGAGAACAGGTGCTGGAACTCTCCTCTTGCCAAAGCTCAGAATATTGGTATAAGAGTCTGTAAATCTTGCGTCTTGCAGTTGCTACAGAGAACAGGGACTTTTAAAGAGTTCTGCTATTCAGGTCTGTGAAAGGATCAGGTGTTGGAATTTGGAGATGGAAAAAGACCCAAAGGGACTGTATTCCATAGTGTTGATTGTGTTTTTATCTGCCCATACTGATGGGGAGAAGGGAAGTTTAAATACAGTGAGTGAAACACATCCACACCCACCCCAGGTAGAAACATGCATGAAGGAACTCTGTAAACAAGCTGCATCAGCAAACACTGACCTTGTATTGGCTCCAATGTACTGCTGGAAAAAGTACATTGCTGCCTTGCTAGTGATTGATTGCCTTCAGCTACACTTGCATAAAGATCATCACCATTAGGTTAAGAACTATGCTGGAGAAATAACTCTTTGGAATCACAGTTTCAAGAATCACCCACCTAATATGGTCAGGGGCTTGTGGGAAGCTAGAAGCTGTAGTCTCAAACCAATAAAATCCCCAAGTGCTGAACTGCATTGTGCACCTAGCATTTCACCCCTCTGCAATGGCTGCCATCTTCACTTTGATGGAGGATGAACACTCATATACAGAAAGCAGCATAGAATTTGGGACACACCATGTGAACAGGTAAGGAAGAGCTCCTTTTCATCCCCAAAGGTGCCTACCTCATGCTGTGCATTTGTGAAGTTGACTAGATAACAACAACAAATTGTATTTAATAAAACTAGAAGTGCAGACAAGAAGCACATGTAAAAAGGAACAGTAAATAACAGAGCAGAATCAATGTGTGTAGACTATATTGCAATATTTATTATAGGAAATGAAGTATCATCTGAAATTATCATTTGTTTTATCCAAGGGTATTGTTCCAAATGTGTCCATGGGCTGTCAGGGCTTGTTTCCATGGTCCTATGATGATTACAATAGCTAATTAAAGGAAACTTAAATTTCTGTAAAGTTGTCCATGTCTATGGGGGGAAGCAGACGACTGCTTCCGAGTCGCCGTGGGTCGGAGTGCCGGCGGAGCTCAGCCTCCGCACTGCGGCGCTCCTCCGGCGACTCTAAAAGGAGCACCAAATTGGCACTCCTTTTAGAAGTCAGGGAAAGTGCGCCCTAAAAGCGGCAGGCGCACTTTCCCTGACTCTTCCACCGCGGCGCGTCCGGTCGCCGCGGCGTGAGGTCATCCCTGGAGCGCCGGCCGTGCGGAGGGCCAGTGACTCCGAGGGCGACCTCAGGAAGAGGAAGGGGCGCCGCTCGTGCGGCTGCCCCTCCTCTTCAGGGCCTCCAAGACGACTCAATTAGCCGTCTGCCGAGGCCCTATATCTCCATTTGGTTCTTTATATTTGTGTACCAAAGATTCCAAACCCCAGTATACCATTTGTTATTATTTAAACTATCAGCAGTTTTCCAATCACAAGTGATCAACATGTGTATTAATAGTAATAAGACCATTGCTTTTATTGCTATGGAATCATCACTAGCATTTTGTGAGCGACAGTTCCATAGTCTCTCCACCTAGTTCATATGTGTACACACACAATGAATGTTCTTCCAATCATTACTTAAAAACTGGCTTTACTGTTTAAAAAATGCTTCAGAAAATGCTCAAACCTCCCCCCAATTTGATGGAACTCTCATTATAGAGTTTTACAGTTCTGTTGTTATTGCACACTAACCCCTCGTTCACCTTCTTGTATGTATGTGTGTGCTCACATACATATGCACAGTATGCAGTTATATTTTCCACTCAGGCCCAGCTTTGCCTTTTCATAATGAGGCTGGGAAATACTGTATTACCCAGAACTTTTTTACTCCTCATAAAAGTAACTCCTTCTGAGCCAGCCTCTTGTGTGTGCTCTGGACCACCAAGTCTTTTTCTTAATGAATTTCCACACTGTTGTAATGAAACACCACCATTTAGGGAGAGGGTGTTTGAGCAGTAGGTTTACCTAAGTACAGCACTCCCTCACTGATGATTCTGTACACCATTGTGATATATAGTGGACATTCTGAGACACTTTTGGTGAAGCCCAAAACTGTGGCATGTATTGCCAAGTTACCAAACAAACTGCTTTTCTGGTTCTCTGTACCCAGTTGCAAAACTTGATTGTCAATGGCCTATCTCACACCCTTTTTTTCAGTTTGTTCTTACGTTTGCATGTCATTGGTCAACTTACTAGAAAGCCAAGGTGACTAAAGTAACATTTATAAAATGACATAGAAATATAATGATTGGGAGCTGCAACAACAACATTTATTTCTTACCTCCCTTTCCCTACAGATCAAGGTGTGAAATAACAACATATTAAAAACAGAACATCAGTTAAAACAGCATATAAAACCAGTACACATAAAAATAATACTTTAAAATTCATAATTTAGAAATAATCTGGATAGGTCTGCTGAACAAAACTGGCCTTAATGCTTACAGCGTATCCCCAGCAGGTCATTCCACAAGCTGCAGTTGGCCAAAGAAAATGTCCCTCGGGTGGCACTTGTCAACCTAATTTTGGCTGGCTGAAATAGATGTCCCCCTTCCTAGGATCGGAATGTATGGTGTTGGTTATATGGGGAAAGGTGAACCTGTAGGTAATCTGGACTCAAACCATGTAGGACTCCAAAGGTAAAAAAATACCCCAACAACTCTTGGTACTTTGCTTGGAAACTAACTGGCAGCCAGTAGAGTACTTTTAATATTGGTGCAATATGATTACTTCTATGAGTATATGTGCCAATACCCAATCTGGATGCTATATTTCTAACTAACTGAAAAAGTTACTGAATTTGGTACACAGCTAGCTCAATGTACAGCACATTGCAGAAGTCTAGCCCTGAGGTTACCAGCACTTGCACTACCATCTTTAGATGCTGCAATGTAGAGTGCTTTTGTTCAGATCCCAGCCTTTCAGATAGCCATGTCTTCACTGATAACATTCTGTCAGGAATCACATAAGCAGTGTATGCTGGCTAAACTTCCTGTTAGGTCAAAATAAGTACATTTTTGGTCATTGATGAGGAAGTTATCCAGTACCCCCTTGCACAAATCCTTCACCTTGTCTTAGCTTGGGGCACTGGGGTACACATCACCCCATATTTAAACAAACAAACAAATATTTAAAAAGGTATTTCAGAATTTAAACATTAGATGTTTAAATAAATAAGTAAATATTTTAACAAGAGCAAGAAAAAAGCTTCTTCCATGGCTGGCCTTGTTCTTTTTTAAAAATAATAATTTTATTACCTTTTAAAACATAAAACATACATTACCCAAAAAACAACTCTATTACACACATAATATACAACACATTACACAAAATAACACAGCATACCATCCTAAACTAAACTTATTTTAAACTAAACTACATTAACAATTAAACAGCATTATCCCTTATTCTAATTGTATATCCTTCAGCCTCAGCACCCCTTATAGGATAGTCACATACACATCACCAAAATGGTTGTAGTTGTTATTGTGTGCCTTCACGTCATTTATGATAACCCTAAGGCAAACCTATTACAGGTTTTTCTTAGCAAGATTTATTCAGAGAGGATTTGCCTTTGCCTTCCTCTGAGGCTGAGTGTGTGTGATTTGTCCAAGATCACCCAGTGGGTTTCTGTGTATGAGTAGGAATTTGAACTCTGTTCTCACAAGTCGTAATCCAATGCTCAAACCACTACACCATGCTGGCTTTCCACCAAAATGATTTAGCTCTTCAGATAGAAGACAACCCAGCTCCTCTTCTGTAAAACAGAAGGCCCTAATTGTTTGCTTTTGATCAGATCTCACTTTAGCTCTGATGGCTTGATTTAAACTATTGTATTAGAACATATAGAGAAGTGCATGTGCATGTGCATGTATGTTTGTCCCTAGTGTTTGGGTCATGGTATGCAGCACATAATAGACAGAACCCCCTGAGCACCATTTCTGTCTTGCTCTGTTTGCTAGACTTCCATGTTATAAAGGTAGATAAAGGTAGTTCCTTGACATCGAATGTTTAGTTATAACCATCTAGTCTATTACTAAGCCAAAGAAAGAGCCAACGTTGCCCAAGGACTACTCCAGTGGTCATGTGGCCAGCATAACTGCACCAAATGCTGTTACCTTCCCACCAAAGTGGTATTCATTTATCTACTTACATTTGCATGCTTTTGAACTGCTAGGTTGGCAGA
>CM034710.1:90144118-90169157 GCA_020142125.1 Phrynosoma platyrhinos | reverse complement strand
TAAGCCACTACATCACCTCTATGTTATAGTAAAACAAAAAACAGGTCACATATTGAAATCTATCTAGTGCCCATCTCTGATATATAGGATAATGTACAATGTGTTTTGAACAGTAAGGTGACATTCAAAAATTTTATGTGGTTATTGTTGTTACTTGAATGATAATTAGTGGCATTTGAATTGCTTCCTTCTGCAGTTCTAGAATGCTGGAAGGTAATAACCCTTACAACAAGAATGGTGGGCCTTTGGTCATCTAGATCAGGGGTAGGCAACCTTTCCCCTTTAAGGGCCAAGGGACTTCAGCTCCCAGAAGCCTCAGCCATGTTGGCCAATAGTCCCATGTTGGCCAATAGCTCCTGGGATTCTGGGAGCTGAAGTTCCTCGGCCCTTAAAGGGGAAAGGTTGCCTACCCCTGATCTAGATGTTTTAGACATCCCAGAAACCTATACCAGAATAGCCAATGGGAAGGGGATATGAGAGTGATAGTTCAAAACATATGGTGGTTGAAAAGATCCTACCTATGTCTTACAACAGGGGTCCCCAAACTATGGCCTGTGGGCCGAACCCAACCTGTCGAGGCCTTTGAACCGGCCCATGGCCGGTCCTGCCACCACCACGCCGCCGCCACCATGCACGCGCAACGTGGGCTGCCATTTTGGAACACAAAATGGTGCCGGAGTAGTGCACATGCATGTGCAATGGCAGGTGCCATTTTGTGTTCCAAAATGGTGCCCGAAGTAGTGTGCATGCGCCCGACGCCGCATGCGCATGCTCACTACTCGGGTGCCATTTTGTGTTCCAAAATGGCGCCCAGAGTCGTGCATATGCGCGCATGATGCCGGATGCATGCGCACTACTTGGGCGCCATTTTGGAAGCCTCCGGCCCCCCCAAAGATCTGGGGGCCAGCAAACCGGCCCCTGGATCAAAAAGTGTGGGGACCCCTGTCTTACAACATGGGTGAGCAACTGTGTGGGGATTAGGTCCCAATTTTTCCCAGTCTGACCTCCCCACAGACTGTATCTCACCACACCAAACCCAGATATCTCCTTTCCTCTTTAGGCCCTCTCAAAATGGTGAAAGGAGGAGTGCCACACCACTTGCTATCATCATTTTGAGAGATGAAAAACAGATATTTGGGGACAGCATAGGCTTCTGGGGTGTTTGTAGGAAGGGGGTATTTTTATGCTTTCATGTGTTTGCTAGGGTATCTATGTAGTCTGGAGGCAAAAATTGCCATGTTAAAAGTTTTTGGTAAATTAGAGGGATTGGGAGTTGTTGGGGGGCAAAAAAGTGAGGTTCACGGCCTGCAATTTGCCCACCCCACTTTATAGGAACATTGTCAAGATGACCAGGTTTATTTCGATGGGAAAGATAGTGAGCAATAGTGGTTTAGCTCAAATTACTACTACACTACACTAGCTCACTATTGGTTACATGAAATACTAATACTATTGGAATAATTCACAAACCCTTTATTTTAAGCAGGCGTTCATCTAAGGCATTTAAAATTCTCATCTCCATCTTTACACTTTTAGTATCGGTTCTCTTTGGCTTCAGAAAGAGTTTCTGGGGAAAAGTTAGAGTAAACAAATACTAGCAGCTCTGGTTACCCCACTCCCCCTCAAGTTTTAAAAGTGCTGGATATATTCAAGTGGTTGTTTTTCTGTTATTGGAACGATGGCTCGTAAAGGCCTCTTTAATTAGAGAAAAGCTGCTAGTTAACAATATAGGCTGGAATTTGCCTTGGAAGAGGGCATGGGGTGAAATGATAGTTTGGCACAAAGTACAAAACCACATCACTGGGTTGTAAATTGTGATCGGATCAAAAAGTCAATTGGCCAGTTTTGTCCTCCATGGAACACTGGCGTCTTTCTGAAATATACAATTGGCACTCTGCAATTGCTTGCACTATCTCTGTGTGGCAGAAAAAAGTTTTTAGAATTTGAACATCAGCAAATACATATAGATTTGCGGTTTGAGTTGAAAGAGGTTGGAGAGTGAATGCTCCACAGATTTCCCAAGAATGCCATTTTCCAACATTGTAAGATCATTTTGAAATAGAAATAAATTACATAGAAGAGATCAGAGCTGAGATAGAATAACATTTAACATTTCATCCAGAGAGGCCCTTCTCTCTGTCCCACCACCCTCTCAGGTTCGTTTGGTGGGAACAAGAGAGAGGGCCTTGTCAGTTGCTGCTCCCAAGCTTCTGGAACTCCCACCCTAGAGAGGCCAGGATGGCTCCATCCCTGCTATCCTTTTGGTGGCAGATAATGACATTCTTATGCTGTCAGGCCTGTTCAAGCTGATAATTTTGCATTTTAAATTTTAAGGTTTGCATTTTTAACAAGTTACATTTTAATTCATAACTGTCTTAACTTTTCAAATTGTTTACTTATTTTTTTACATTTTACATTTATATATTTTAATGTTGTGCTGTTTTTAAATTGTATTGTTTTTAAATTTGCTGTTAGCCACTTTGAGTCCTCATGGGCCTTTAGAGACGGGCAGCCATGGGCCGCCCCAAGAAGCCAAGGATTGGGGCCGAGGCTGCCCTATGCCTCAGCCCCAATCCACCCTTTTGGTGACTAGGAAAGGAGTGCCAAAATAGCACTCCTTTCCCAAGCTGTGCGGCTCTTTTGCGCCTCTTCTGGCACAGCGTGGAAAAATGCTGCGCTGGAAGGACGTCATTGGAGCACTCGCTGAGTGCAATAGCAGGTGTTCCAGTGCTGTCCTTGGGAAGGGGTTCGGGCATCTGGCGTCCAGCTTCCCCTCCCCTTCCCTGGTTCCAAGACGGCACTTTGTGCCATCTGCAGAGCCCTTATGTTGGGGAAAAGTGGGATATAATAAAATAAAATAAATAATAATAATTTTATCCAGAGCTTGAAGATTCTCTGTACATTTGAGAAAGGAACACTTCTACACATAAAGGCTGGCCCTAACACTGGCAGCACAAAGTGACCCTCTCAGGCAGAAAATTTGGGGTCTGTCATGAATGGTTAGTTCCTTAATTTATTTGTGACATTGGCTGAGATCCTACATCACAGACACAGGGCCTTTGCAGACTGCCAGAAATAGTGCACATTAAATTGAGACACTGCCCTGGCTCAGTGCTAGGGAGTCATGGGAGTTGTATTTTTTTTCTGGGACATTGAGCCTTCTCTGTCAGAGAGCTCTGGTGCCACAATAAATTGCAGTTCCCATGATTCCCTAGCACTGAGCCAGGGCAGTGCCTCAATTTAATGTGCACTATTTCTGGCAGTCTGCAAAGGCATACAGTTATGGATATGAAGCTACACATCATCTCCTGACCTGAATCTCTGAATCTACTTTAACAGTCAGCAACCACACTGATCAATGGAGGCATGTTCTGCTGGCAATCAGAATGCTTCAGGATGACCTTTCCAGCCTCCTCCTACCAGTGATCTGTGGTATGATCAGGAGTTGTGACAGAGTCCTGCTTCAGATCATCTGGTGGAAGGGGCTAGAAATATCATCTTGCAGTGCTTCATTCATCAGCAGAACGGACCTCCATTGCTCAGAGAAGCCGCTAGCTGTTCAGGGAGGGCTTCTTGGAGGGAGAGGAGGGATTTGCAATAGTGGCAAATGTGCTACAATCATAAACAGCAGTTATGGTTGTGTAAATCAAGTTTATGAATCTCTAATTGATCAACAGGATACCAGCCTCTATTTCAACTGTCTGGAAGGGGAAAAAGGTATCAAAATAAGTTGTTTGGCTTTGCAAAACAACTGTGCACCCTGGGAGCTGGGGATGTCATCTGTTCCTCTGCCTCAAGCAGCAAAGTAACTTTGACTAGCCCCAACATACAGACACAAACACACACTTATCTGCACTGACTCTGGAAGAACTAATTTTTTTCTCTTTCCAGTATTCAAGACAATGTTTGTGTAACCAATTATTATTATTATTATTATTATTATTATTATTATTATTATTATTATTATTACTATTACCCTGCCCCTCTGTCAAACAAACCAAGGCTGCATCTGCAGAATTAATGCAGTTTGACACCACTTTAGCTGCCATCATGGAATGCTATAGAATTCTGGGATTTGTAGTTTTGTGAGATATTTAGCCTTTTGTCTCTAAGAGAGCTCTGGTGCCACAACAAACTACAATACCCAGGATTCCATAGGATGGATTCATGATAATTAAACCAGTATCAAACTGCATTAATTTTGCAATATGCAGTGTGACAGCAGCCCAAAACAGCATCACTCATGCACAAGAAGGGGGTACAGCAGACCTGAGAGAATGTCAGTGTTGTCAGAAGTACAAAAATACTCTAGGAAAAAAAATAACACTGTGGTTTGGTGGACAGAGGGCTAGGGTTGGCACTAAGCACACTGGCAACCACACAGTTGCTAGCTGCTTTTGGTTAAGTCACGGGCACGGTTCTGCCTCCACGTCAAGGATGGAGAATTTAAGCGCAATGCTGTGCATTATTACTAAGAAGTAAGATGAATTTCAGTGAGATCAGGGCTTGGAAAAAGTGACATTTTTACACTAAAATGCACAGCGCTTCCAGCAAATCTGGCCCCCTTTTCTGAGCTCTGTACTGCTACAAAATAAATATCCATAGTGTGATGTTTGCAGCAGAGCCATTCCTTGATTTGGCCAAGTTTGCTAGAATATCCTGGACTGGATGTAGATAGTCCACTCCATATTTTATATTGTGAATTTGGGAAGACTAGAACAGTTAGCTTGTGGTCTTGGACAAAGAAGGAACTACAGAAAAATAAACCCACTATCTTTTAAGTATCTGTGGATCCTATGGTCATACTTCTGAGAACTCAGGCCTCTGGGAGCCTTATTAAAATCCAGGAGATTAGGCAGAGTAGGACTGTAAAAATTAATAATGTACTGCTTTTTAGCAATTCTGGGTGCTGATGAAATCTTTGAATCTTATAATGGAATCTTATAAAAACTGGAACATTGATTTGTCTTGGTGATGGCCCAAAACATTTTGCTGCCTGGGGTAATCAAGGTGGTCTGTTCTATATTTTTGAGACTGGACATTGCACATCTCTGTAAAATATGCCAAATAGTAAAATGCAAAAAATGGTTGCATTATTGTACAAATAACTAACATTAAAAAAGTGATGAACATGCTGCTGATCACTTTGTGATCAATCAGCTTATTCATGGGGGCATGTTATGTCTGGTTAGCTTCGCAGACATTTCACAAAGATGCAAAAAATATGACTAAAAGAAAACTTGCCTTGTGTCTCAGTCATGGGGGCTAAAGAATCCTCAACTTGTCATGCTGTTTTGCCCAAAATGCTGGGAATGAGATTCTTTCCCTTCTCCCCATCCTAGACACTATGCTGCTACTGTGCTAGATACGTTGGCAGAAACTTCATATATACTCTGCTGGCATGATATGCCGTCAAAGCTACTAGAATGTTGCAAGATGCCTGATAGAAACAGATGTATGTGTTCCTAACATGGAACTAGAACCATCAAAGATGGTGAACCTGTTGAGTCACTGCCCAAGGCAAAACAGTCACCCCACCTATTTCTATATCTCTTTCATAATCTTTTCCATTTGGATGCTAACAAACAACAGGTATGGTTTGTACCGTAATTTTATGAATAAAATAAAATAGAATAATTAAAGCCTAGAAGCAAATGTGATGTAGTGGTTTGAGTGTTGAACAAGGATTCTAGAGGACTGGGCTTCAAATTCCCACTTATCTATGAAATCCCGCTGGGTGGCCTTAGGCATGTCACATTCTCAGCCTCAGAGGAAAGCAATGGCAAACCTCCTTTGAACAAATTTTGTGAAAACCTGCTGGGTGGTCTTGGGCATGTCACACTCTCAACCTCAGAGGAAGGCAATGGCAAAACTCCTCTGAGCAATTTCTTTTTCTGAGAAAACCCCATGATAGGTTCTCCTTAGGGCTGCCATAAACCAGAAATTACTTGAAGGCACACAACAACAATTAAAGCTTCTAAAGTTAATGACTCTCTAATACAGTACTTTCATGACAGTTGTGGCACTGGTTTTATTGATAGCTCCTTGATCCCATGAAAACATCTTGTTGTGGTGGTTATTTTCATTGTTTTCTTGAGAGTTTTGGATTTTTATGATTGTCACCTACCCCTGGGCCATTTGTCAGTTGGACAATATATAAAATTAATAGATAAAATAAAATAAAATATTGGGCATTATATTTTTGTGAATTTCTAAGAGATATGTTTTACTGATTTTTAAAAGGACTTATCTAAATTAGTTTGCACAGAACTGTAGCTGAGGCCAGTTATATAGGATAGGAAAGGGGAATATGTGATCCTCCAAATGCTGCTGGATAGCAATGCCTATCATCCTTTTCCACTGACCAAGCTGGCTAAGGCTGCTGGGAATTGTAGTCTAGCAATATCAGAAAGTCTCAGCGTTCCTTCTCTTTGTGCAGAACTTGCTACGTAAATAAAAGAAATGACAGTTTTTTTTCCCTGATAGATACTTGCAAGCAAAATTGTCTCATGCTAAACTCAAAATATCTGCAGTGTATTTGTGCTTGGAGACCCATCAATTTTAGTGGCCAACACCATAGAATTCTAGTTTCAGCCTCCTAATGTTTGAATTTAGTGAAACTGGATGTACAAAAATTGTCTGTATCAGGGAAAGTCCTATTCAATTTGAGTTATGAATCCATTTTTTCCTAGTTAAAAAGAACAAAAAGTTTCTTCAAAGCCCCATCCATTCCTGCTTTGGACTGGAAGCTGTTTTGAGGCCCTTTAAATTGCCCCTGCTTTCTTTGGCACCAGATACTCTGCAGCTTCTATAAAAGGAAGCAGGAAGAGGTTTCTCAAAGGCTGCTCACCACCTCATATTTGGAGGATCTCATTCATTCTGTCTGTCAACTGGTTTTATGTTGTTTCCCTTCTTTGTGCCTTTTTGTGTCTCTGGAGTAGTCCACTTTTATAAACCTCTCATTCAGTTTGAGTCTATTTGGTCTTACTGGTTTCACACAAACAGAATCCTGGTAAAAGTGGCATCCTTTCCAAAATTATCCACCTATGCAACCCATCACCTCCAGTTTGCTCCCAGTCTGCCATCAACAGTTATTGTAGCCTAGTATTACTTCTAATAATGGCAGTCATGTCACTGTACTTCACTGGAAGATTAAGATTTATTTGTAAGTTGCATATAAATGCAAGTAGATAAATAGGTACCACTTCGGTGGGAAGGTAACATTGTTCGGTATAGTCATGTTCGCCACATGACCACCGGAGTCATCTTCGGACAACGCTGGCTCTTTGGCTTAGAAACAGAGATGAGCACCACTCCTACAGTTGGTTATGACTAGACATTCTTGTCAAGGGGAAACTTTTAACTTCTTATAGCTATAGGGCAGGTGGCTGGGTGGATTGGTGGGTCAGGCAGCAGGAAAGAAGGGAGGAAGCGCAGTTTGCCACTGCTGTCACCCCCAGCAGCCCTTTCAGGGTCTGGCCTGGTGGTGAGTAGGTGGGTGAGCAAACCAGCAGGTGGAAAGGGAGGGTGGGGCAGTCCACCACCACCTCCCCTGTCAGACCTTTCTGGATCTGGCCAAGCAGTGGTTGGTCCTTCTACCGAGCAAGACAGTGGGAGGGCAGGGCAGGGCAGGGCAGGGCAGGGCACTTTAGTCTACTGCTGCCACTGCTGCCCAACAGCTCTTTCTGGTTGATGGGTGATAACACTGCTAAAGCAACATTTGTTAATGCAGGACTCTGGAGCTTTTGTCTTCTGGATGCTTGGATTTCCAGTCTCAGAAGCCCCTGACAACATGGGCAAGGGCAAGGGATTATGGGAGGTGTAGCCCAAAACACTGGGATGGTCAAAGGTCCCCATGCCTATATTATTGAAAAGTCATCTGGCAAATCCTTTTATACCTACCTCTATGCATGTCTATACAATAGTAATTATAATCAGGATCAGTATGTTTTACTCCTAGGTCAGTCTGTATGGGATTTTAGCCTTAAGGGTAACAACTTCCATCTTGTGATAGTTTGATTTTCCTGAGTATATATGTGTATGCATGTCTCTGGACGTTATCACACGCGGGTCTCAAAGCGGCAAGAAAGTGGTATGGAATCAATCCAGAACTATACCGGTATAGACCCCACAAGATGGAAATGGCTACCAGACGCAACTAACATCATTGCGCAATTGACGAAACCGCGATAGATACACTCCTGGGAACCGTATCTGCCGTTCGCACACAAGTGAGAAGATCCCTTCCAGAACCAGGCAAGGATGTTCTTGCACATGTGCAGAAACAAGACAGCCGCGGCTGTCACTTGCCGCGGCTGTAACACACACACACCCCTTTCCAAGCCTGGAAGCCTGGTTGATTTCCTTGGGAAATAATTTCCTACAGTGTGCTTCTTATCTTTCTTTCATCTAGAATGAGCACTATCCTTGCAACAGCAGAAAAGGAATTTAATTTTTGCTCAGTCTCACCATGACACATTAGAAAGAATATCATTCAGTGAATTCTTGAGACTGTCAGAACGAAAGTGTGCAGAGATTTGGGAGAAGGCTTACTCAGGCCAGTGTAGGCAGTGTTGTCAAAACAAATTTACTGCCCATAATTATATGTGTACTATATAATAACGGACTGCCCATCTTACTTGGGAAGCCGCTGCTGGCTGGATAGTCATTTGGATGGTCAGTTTCTGAAACTGCAGACGTACAAATGAGTGGTACTTTGTTTTATTTATGAGGCTGAAAATGCATTTTAAAATACTATGCTATAAACCAACTGCCACAAATGCTACATCCTTTAAGGCACTGCATTGAAGAACTGGCTCTAAAGTACTTTTCACTGCCAAGAAAGAACCCACAAAACCTATGGGCTTAAATAAGGTCTCCAGAATGCCTGCTTGTGCTTTCACTGTTCATAAACTCTTTGAACTAAGGTGAAGTGGCTTTTGCATCCTGCTGTTACAAGACTGGGTGCTAATAGGAGCCATTTTGGGGCACTGGAGCAGGAAGCTATGGGACTGATCGAGGGAGAGAAGTTTCTTACATTCACTCTTGTCTCACTTTCCTCATGAAAACAGTATATCTGACAATTGCCTCTGGCACCTGTTTTAATGGTATCTTACTATTAAAACCGGCACAATGTACAGTTTTCAGATATATTATGTCTTACCTGTCCATAGTGCAGTCTTTAATGGTTACCACTACTACTCTGTTGTTTGGGAATAGTCCATGTTTCCTTGTATCACCATGGTGATATACTCCACCACCACCACCACCCCAGGTTCATTGTTAACATGATGCAGGGCCCAAACCCTGAATTGGGTCCAGACTGTGTTCACAATAGCCACACCTGATTTGGGACTTCCTCCCCCTAACCTGTATTTAAATAACTTACCTTTCTCTGCTGGTTTTTGGCTCTCTTCACAATGGCAGTGGTGGCTCCATTTTGACTTGCAGTCCTTAAAGCTGCCCAGTGGTGCTGCTGTGAGGAGTAGTGTTCCTGGGGGAGTGTGGGGGATGCGGACTGCACTGGGTGACACCCCAGAAGGGGGGTGACACCCCAGAAGAAGGTGGTGACACCTGGTCAGCCCCCGCCCTCTGCAGGGGTCTCTGGCCTGGGTAGGCAATGAGCGACTCTTTCCCCAACCACATGGCCACTTTCCACAGGCCTTGGGGAGGGGGGCTCTGGCTCAGGCAGCCATTGCAATGGCTGCATGGCCGTTTCCAGCCAGATCCTTGCTTTGGCCTTGTTTTCCCCAAGGAAAGCCAGGGTGAAGCAAGGAGGATTGGGGGGTACATGAGCTCCAACTGGCTCCTCGCTTTGGCCTGGCTTTCTCCCAAGGGAAGACAAAATAGGACATCAGTCCTGAGGCATTCCTTCAAACTTCTTCAGCGGCTTAAATAAAGTGTGAAACATAATTGTTTTGGAATTATGATTTGCTTGTACAAAAATTTCCCTATTTTCAATTATGTATCCCTAAATAGCCTTAAAAAGACACCAGATCCTGTA
This sequence comes from Phrynosoma platyrhinos, assembly GCA_020142125.1. Taxonomy (NCBI): domain Eukaryota; kingdom Metazoa; phylum Chordata; class Lepidosauria; order Squamata; family Phrynosomatidae; genus Phrynosoma; species Phrynosoma platyrhinos. Next base: position 90,159,154 of record CM034710.1, on the reverse strand, counting down.
TGACCTTGGAAACTAAGCAAGGTCAGCCCTGGTTTGTACTGGAAACCCACTGGTTAACTGGTTCACATGCTCTCAGCCCCAAAGGATGGCAAAGGCAAAGCAAATTCTGCCAAGAAAATCCTGTGATAGGTTCATCTTAGAGTCACCATAAGTCTTGAAGGCACACAACAACAAGGAATGGTCTTTGACATTCTTCTCTACAACTTATTGCAATTAAGTAAAGATCAGCCAACCAGCCCATCTCAAATTGTTACATATGAGGGAAAACAGAGCATAGAAAAGTTACTATTGTGGACTATAATTCTCAGAGTCTGCCACATAGCCACCTTGGCCTGAAGATTCTGAGAATTGCAGTCCCTCCAAAGTAACTTTTCTCTCTGTTTTGGGACAAAGCATATTTGGAGTCCACAGACAAAATTTGGCATTCCTTTTTTTTGCTTTATAAGGAAGTGTGTTTTGCTGAGTGACATTATTCAGCCCAAAGCTGTCCAGTCACATGGTCTGACACAATGCTGACACATGTGCTATCTGGCATTTTGGAATGCAACTGAAAAGACTTTCAAACAAAATCCTTTCTGTCAGTGGTTGTCTATAAACATCCTTTACTGGGAGTCACAGCTGGAAAATTGGAACACAGTCAAAAGGACATCAAGTAAGCTTATTCCACAGGCTTAAAAATGAGCCTCCCAACTCAGCCACAGAAATGCCAGTTTTCGCAAAGAACTGGTGTCTTATAACAGTCAGCCATAAAATATTATTTCCTACCTAAGCAAAACAAATCACTTCAGATTTTTAAAGGCTGGGTTATTTATTTGCCTTTAAAATAGAAAGCTGCAACAAGATGTATTTGAGCTGTTGTTTTACAAACCTGCCCTCTCACAATACCCCCTCTGCATTTTGCACCCATAGTTGAGCAAAAGTTATTTCATGCCTAAGTGAGAATGAAATGGTAATAAAGGAAAGGGAAACAGAGCTTTCAGGAAGAGCACCTCTCTATTATTAATTGTGAACCATGTGATCTGGCCACACTTTGATTTACCAGCACAGTCTACTCCCTTGTAAATCCGACTTGGCTTTCCCATACGTTATTATGTGGATTTCATACAGCCACTTCCCTTTCTGATTTTTCCAGAGACAGCATATAAAGTTTCCCCAAATGCCAATAAAAAGCAAAATGCAATCCAGCTCCTTAGGTTAGCTTTGTGTAGTCATCTTCTAAAATAAGAACCATCAAAAGTTTTAAACATGGTCCTTTTCTATTTTTATATTCATTCAGTTCTTACTATTCTTCTCAAACATTGCAGTTATTGTTTCAGCATTTCAATGGGGAGGGGCTAGTTTGGTTTTTCTTTCCGTTTTTAAAGAAACTTGTTGGCTTTCATACTGAGGAACCTGAAAGTATTTTCTAGTTTCTCTTTCAGATTATAGTTTGTATTTACCAAATCTGAATGAATATTTTTGCTTCTTCACTGAAGATTCAGTGCAAGCTAGCAAGGTGAATTTGATAACAAGCTTTCTACAAAACTTATCAGATGAAACCTATTCAATCTAATGATTATTTATTAGCATTTCTAAGGAAAACATCCATCATTGGGATGATCATTGCAAGGTTGGGAATTAAATACAGACATGCTTCGATTAACAAAACCACTAACACATGAGCTCTTTTTTTTTGCATTGTCTTTTTACACCGCCTCAGCCCCTTTTTCTCCTTCTCCTGTGTATAGCTGAATATAGCTGAATATTGTTGCTTTTTTTTAAAAAAAAATCACAATGTTGACATTGTGAGGATGGTGAAGGAGGACTGTTGGTGTTCAGTTGTGGCAGAATGTGTACAGTAAATAATGCAATAAACAAAGCTTGATCTGGGAAAGACTGGGATTCTACATAATCTAGCCAATCCTACTACAGCGTGTGCCCACCTGCAACAGATAAAGTAGCCAGAAGCTGCCTCCCAGAATCTTTTATTGAGCATGTGTGACTAGCAAAACAGAGAGAAAGAACAAAACAGAAAGAAAAGGTGGAAACAGATAAGCTTACCATGCCAGTTTCCCCCAGCATGTTAAAAGAGCCTATGGGGGATGCAGACTGGCACTTTAGGCCACCCTGGGGATGGAGTTGGGGCAGGGTGACCTCATGCCAGCTGCCCTGACTCTGCCCTGACGTCACACACCCATCCTCTTCTGGGAGTGGAAAAAAGGAGGATCGGGGCCATGGCGTGTGGTTGCTATGGCTCTGATCTGCCACTCCAAGGGACAGCACAAACCCGCCCCCTTTGGGCCATCTTTTATATTACAAGGAACTAAACCAGATAAGTAGATATGTGAGCTGCTCTGAACAGTGAAAGAGTTACATCAGCTGTAGGCAACCTCAGGCAATAAGGCAGGGGTAGGCAACCTTTCCCCTTTAAGGGCCGAGGGACTTCAGCTCCCAGAAGCCTCTGCCATGTTGTCCAATAGTCCCATGTTGGCCAATAGCTCCTGGGATTCTGGGAGCTGAAGTCCCTCGGCCCTTAAAGGGGAAAGGTTGCCTACCCCTGCAATAAGGTTTTCTCAATCTGAATTTTTCCCAATCTGGTGGATAGGCTATCTCAATATGATAAAGTTGTGGCTATTTTAAAACTAATTATTAGTGAACGGATTCCCCTTTCTACATACAGCTGACAGGTTTTCTGTGGCCCTCTTGGGTTTCCAGTCTGTCTTCTGGTACATCTCAATGGCAGTGGCATCACTAGTGGTGGGTGTGGGTGTGGGGATGCAGCCCATAGTGAGTGACACCTGGTTGGGTCCTCCTTCTGCTTGGTGTGAGAAGGGCCAAGGGTGCTCCCCCAAGTTCTGCTGGTACCATGGCTCCCTCCTCAGGAGGTGGCTACCCACAGACCAAGTAAGGGGATGCTAATACTCAATGGTACAAATACTGGTTTTCTCTGTTCTAAAAGACCAAAATATATTTCCTAGGCCTAGGGCATAGTTAATGTCAGTAACAGCTTTAAGCTAAAATATGCCAGTATTTTCAGTCTCATCTTGGCTGTCATTCATTTGAAACCTAGAAGAAATTTTCCATGCTACAAAATTGGTGCTGGTGTGTTCTTCACTTCCCTTGGAGCAGCTCCACTTGGAGTATATATATTGCACATTTGGTAGCTGTATAATAGCTGTATACTACTTTGTTATATAGGTTTATACTTGTTGTAGCATCTTTATGTCAAAATTTTGTGTCATGTGTACATGGTGGGTGGATAAGAAAGAGTAGAAATGGTGACCCACAAATTAGTGGATTCTCATTGTTAGGGTGATGCATGGGAACTCCAAGATGGCTACCTAGTATATTTCGGCAAGTATTGAACAATGTATCTAGGCTTTAACTGAAATTCCCTGGCATTGAAAGCATTTACAGTGAAGGATCATATACAAGCACTAGAGGCAAGATGGATGTGCCTATGTGAGCACAACTGGAATTTCAATTTGGATTTATATGGTTAGACGTAAGCATGTAAGGTTCTCTCCCCCCACCTTTTTCTCAATCTGATCTCAATTTGATGAAGTTGTAGCTATTTTGAAGCTAATTAATTGGTGTATGGCTTCTCCTTTCTACATATACCTGACAAATTTTCTGTAGTTTTGTTCCCATGAAAAGCCATTATGGAATGTGGAAGATCTTTGTTTCAGACCTTTGCTTACCTTATGTTGAAGGGGATAGAACTGGCTGGGAAGTCAGGGCTAGCGAGTTTGCACTGTTCATGTGTTGAGTACAAATGCATTTTTAACATCCAAATAGGGTGTTTACTAAACATGTTTAGGATTAGAACTGAAAGTCTTTAAAATACTTGCTGCTGGCAAAGATGCTTGTTTTATTTTTATGTGTCTTCAAGTTAACTCTGACTTAAGGTGACCCCATCACAGGGTTTTCTCAGTAAGATTTATTCAGAGGAAGTTTGTCATTGCTTTAAAACTACAGCACACTGGCTCAGTGCTGAAGCAGCATATATGCATTATTTGTTGGATTTAAAATAAATTAAAATAAGAATGTGTTAAAGATGGCTCTTTAGACTGCAGTCAAATTTGTCAAATGTCTTAATGCTACTTTTACCACTGTTGGTCCAGGCAGCTCTAAGAACGTATTTAGCAATTGCTAGCTAACAATGAATCATCAATGGCCAAATAGCTCATTCTTGCCATGCAGTAGAAAAGAGAATTTTGCTAATGTCCCTGTGTTCCCACAGACATCTTATGTAATGACAATAATGTGCACAGATATCTCATACCCAGTTGCTGAGGTGGTTTTCCTGTAAAACAAAGCATGGTGAAAACATAATGTGCAGATGCTTCTCAATCAAAGGCCTCTGTCTTTACAAGTTAACTTACCGCCTGATTTTGAAGTTTTCATTTTTGATCCCAGACAGGTTCAAAAGGAATGTCTGGTTTTATTTCATCAAGCTTAACCCATACATAACATCCTTTCCCACTATTTACTAGACTGCAGCTATCAAATAAAGATATGATGTCTGTGTTTGGGTTAGTTAGTTTAAATTCTAATGAGCATGATGTAATCACTATAATCAAGCAAAGCTTCTCTATCTTTGGATTTAGGTCTCTGTGCCATCAGGCCCTAGATGTGTTCATTTGCCTTGTCATTAAACTAACCACAATTCTGCCTAATTTTCAATTAGCAGTAAGCCATCTGTATAAAGCTGTGTGGCCCTAATTTGAAGCCCATTTTGTGGCATGCTTTGTTCTTCCATAAGTTTACTAATATTTACATAAGTGTCCTCAGTTTTCAGTGAATGCTTTCGTGAATTGAACTTTCCCTGTTCTTTTCCCTCTGAAAACTGCTCATTAACTTGCTGTTCAGAACACTCATTTTGGGATGAGACATCTGGAAAAACCTGTATTTGAGTCAACACAGGTAAAAGTTTCATGACGGGGTCATTTACACTTGCAAAAAAATCCATTTTTTGAGTTGCATCAATCTGGGATCACAGAATCGATTTGAAACGGAATGAAGTTCATACTACACTTTCCATTACCGAATGCCTTCATGGTTATTTAACGTGGTTCACATTCACACTTCTTTTGCACCACAACAAAATGGATTCTTAATGTTGGTCATGATCAATCCATCCCAGGTCTTTTTTTTAAAAAATGTCAATCATATGATGTGCATGGTCGTATTTCCAGTGACACAAGCACTCAGAGGTGTGGCTGCATGCATCAGCTGTCACTATTTCTTGTCACATCATCTCATGGCCTGCCAGCAAGGGTCATGGATCCTGTGTTCTTAGCTCTTTTGCAAATAATGTTGTCTTATGTGCAATGCACTTTCCTAATCTGCCTCGGGATGAGGGATCACCATCCGTGTAGACTTGATGTTTTGGGGTAACCCTTGTCTGTGAGAATTGCAAGGCAGAGAAGGAGGTGACTTGTCAGCAACAATAGGATATTGCTATGCATGTTTCCCTATGTGAATGAGGCCAGCGCTATGCAGTGCTTTTATGAACCTATGATAAGGAGGTGGTAGGTATATCCCAATTCAGAGGAATTGTGGAATATTTTTGTTAAGAAGTGGAAAGAGAAGTTCCACATGTCACAGAGACTTTTCCATATGATTGTGGAAGAACTGCAATCAGAGATTACATCACAGGACACCTGTCTCTGTCAGACCATCTCAGTGGAGAAATAAGTTGCCATTGCTGTGTGATTGCTGGTGAACTGAGGTTCCTATTTGACTACCGCTATACAGTTCGGTGTTGGAAAGTCTGCAGTTTTTTTGTCCAAGTGGTCCTTGCCATGGAGATGGTGCTGTTGCATAAGACTGTTTATGTGGGACACTATAGAAAGGTGTATATTTGAAACAAATGTCTCTGTTTTACTTTGTATCTGCACGTGTCTTTGTATGTTTGTGTTACTTTGTATCTGTTTTGTATCTTTGCACATTATTTCCACTTCTATATTTCTAAAGTCCCTACAGGTGATTGGTGCTGTGGATGGATGTCACTCCATTGTGTCAGGATGAAATGATTGCTCCATTGTGTCAGGGTGGACAGTTCATCAAAAGTAAAAATAGATACTCCATGCTCCTGCATGGGACTTGTAACCATACTGAACATTTCATAGATATTATTGTGGGGTGGGCAGGGTCAAATCATGACTCCTTTGTATTTCACCATTCTGGCATTTATGAAGCTTTAAGGGCTGGTGTCTATGGGTGACAAGTAGAACCACTATAGGTGGCAGATGTTGCCTATCCCATTAGGACATGGGCCATGACACTTTTCAAGGGTGTGCTGCATCCTTGTCAGGCAGTGTTCAACAAGCATCTCACTAAGGTCAGAAATGTGGTTGAGAGGCTCAGAGGAGATGCCTCGCAGCCCCCTTGGAGACAGCAGAGAAAAATGTGAGCTCTGTGATTGCTGCATGTGTGATATTACACAATATAGTGGAGTTGGACAGCAATGTACTGATATGCTGACCACCACAACCAGCAATATACACAGTGGTTACTGCTAACCCACTCCTCCTTAATGCAGATTAGGAGAAGGTAGAGGGCGAAGCAACAAGGGAAGCATTAGTTGAGTTCTTTTCTTGCCAGCAGCAAGAACGTCCTCGAGTCCCTTAAGCACTCCCCACAGCTTGTCATCCCCCTGGCAATAATAAACATTATGTCCTCAATAAGTGATGTTTTGTGTTTTGTTTACCTGTGGGCATGTTCGCTGGTGAACCATGGGTTGGTGACCGCTGGTTGAGTGTTAATGGTGGTTTCATTTTCTCCAATATTTCAAACTATGCACTAAGTGTGTTTGCTCTTCTTATGGCCACTGGCATTGCTAGACATTTTGATTGATGTACGCACCCCAAATTGCATCTTTCTCTAAGGTCACACACACTCAGCCTCTGAGGTGGTTTTGTGCACCACAGTTTTTCATGGCCATGGCCCCTTACATGGACTGTACCAAAGATATGGTACTGCAGCCAGAAATGCCAGAGGCACTATGTAATACACCATTTTACACATGGACAGCACTTCCAGCCTCTGCATAAGCCCATAATAGCCCTGTCCCATGCACCCCACTCTCCACACACACACCTCTTATCAACTTTCCCAAAGCCTTGCTCCATTGCCACCACAAGCCCATGATCATGTTGTGGCCATGTCTTTTAACCATTGCCTGGCCAGCATCTACACACTCCTTTAGGAAAACAGAAGTGAGAATGTGACTTTTTGGTTTTCCATGGCCACCGTTATCATGCTTCTGACATCTCCTTGTCTATCCATGGCACCAAGCCTTCAAAAATGTTACAATGTATCTACATACTTGCCAGTAAAACAGAATCTGACAATGCATGGGACTACATGGTTTTTTAAAAAAACAGTTTCAAATTCAAATCGCTAATAACTCAACCGAGCAAATACTCCATCAGTTGGGAATCATGGTAGTGTGGTAGGTTCTATTCCGCAAAGAATATTGGCAGACCAGGGAGGCCACCCTTCTATTGGAAAGCATAGCCCAGTAGCATGGAGCTGACAGAAGGCTGATGCGATCCTCAAACAGGAGGATCATCAATTTTTATCAGGTGGCCTCAAAGCACCTGGGCCTTCACAGGTTTGCTCGGTCGGCTGTGCAGTGCTGGACCAAGTTTAAAACTCTGAAGGGTACATTTTACAGGTCCATGGAAATCTTTCATGGCAACCCACCACCCACCAATCAGCCTCCCTTTTATGCCAGGCTAAAAGACCTTTGGGTCGCTGCTGGGAGGCTACCTTGGAGAAAGAGGAAGCCAACAGGTAAATGGCACCTTCTTACTTTTTGCCAACAGGGCAGGGAGAAAACTCCCCAAATTTGACATTTTTTAAATTCCAATTTTATCCCTTTTATTTCCAGATGCCAGGTGCAGAAAGAGAGTGGAGGAAACTTTGGGCCTTTGCAGACTGCCAGAAATAGTGCACATTAAATTGAGGCATTGCCCTGGCTCAGTGCTAGGGAGTCATGGGAGTTGTATTTTTTTTCTGGGCCATTGAGCCTTCTCTGTCAGAGAGCTCTGGTGCTACAATAAATTACAGTTCCCATGATTCCCTAGCACTGAGCCAGTGCAGTGCCTCAATTTAATGTGCACTATTTCTGGCAGTCTTCAAAGGCCCTTCCTCATCCTCCACAGAGGAAGAAGGTTCCCCAACACCCTCCCCCCCCGAAGCTGCCACCTTTTGCTCACCCTCTGCCCATTGTCCCTCCCTCCCTGGGTGACCTGAATGTGATCGGAAACACATTCACATTAGTTCAGTATGGTTGTAAACTGGTTCTTTTCCAAAGAACCTGTAAAAAGATCCATCTTCAAAATAACTGGTTCAGGAGGACTTGTGCTGGTTCACCCAGATTCAGTCAGAACACAAGTGGGTTTGAAATCGACTCGAGTGTGAACAAGGCATATATAAGCCGGCTTGATCTAACTTGCAAATCAGTTTAAATCATAGCGTGAATGAGCCCTCAGGGCCTCTACAGATGGTGCTTTGCACCGTCTTGGAGGCAGGAAAGGGAAGGGGCAGCCACATGCTGGGCACCCCAGCCCCTTCCCAAGGACATCATCACAGCATGCACCATTATGCACGGCGTGCACCGTCAAAACATCCTCCCAGTGCAGTGTCTTAACGTGCTGCGCTGGAAGGGATGCAGAAGAGCCACACAACGGCTCTTCTGGTGCCCTATTTGCCAACATTTTAGCGCTCCTTTCAGGGCCAGCAAAAGGGTGGATTAGGGCCGAGGTGTGGGGCAGCCTCGGCCCCAATCCTCCGATTCCCAGGGCAGCCCAGGACCACTCGTCTGCATCCCCTCATAGTGTAATTTTCTTGAATATCTCTCTCTTCCTCTGTCCCTCTTTCACATGCATACAGACACACACCAAATATGCACACATCACACTATCAACACAGCCCTACATTTCATTTTTTAAAATTGAGTACTGGATATTGATCACTAAATATGACAACAACAGCATCCATTTGCAAAGTAATTGAATACAACCTGGAAGAAATTTCTTTCTTTCTTTCTTTCTCTCTCTCTCTCATACACACACACACAGAGGTATGTCTACTAAAAAGTGTTATAGAACTAAATGAGACACTCAGGTCAATAGATATAAGACTAGCCTTAGACTACAGGCCTGTATTCTAGCATTATGTGAGCAATAGTTGTAGGAATGCACCAATTCCTATTTATTAAAAATCTAGCCAGATTCTTTGTATTAATATACGATGTTTGACTGTCGTATGTTACTGTGACTCTAGATAACTATGGACTATGACTCTGGATAACAGGGTTCAAATCCCTTCTCAGCCAATGGATAATCCTGGGCAAGTCACAGTCTCTCAGAGGATGGCAATGGCAAACTCCCTCTGAAGAAACTTTGCAAGATCACCCCATGATAGGTTCACCTTAGGGTCACCAAAAGTCAGAAACAATTTAAGGCACAGAACAACAACAACAACAACAGCCTGCTGGATAATTCACCATTACATGCCTTGTCAAATGTTATAAAAACAGATAATTTTCTGGTGCAGTGTATTCTGAAACTGCTTTTTCAACATCTATTGTGCACAATGTTATTCTCTAAAAAACAAAACAAAAAACAACTTGTGGATTTTTAATGGTTTGTGGATACTAGTTTACACAGAATCACCACAAAGTTGTCATAAATCCGGTTATGCATTAGGTTTTACAAGACATACCCTTAGACAATGCCTAAAAATAGATATTAAAGTATATCCTAAATACATGGGAAGTAGGTTGCAAGGATATGAGTCAAAATGTGGTGGTGAAGCTAAGTAAAGGGATTAATTATCCCTTATCCACAAACATTTGACCTATGCTACCATAAAGAAAGAGAGGGAGAGGGGAAAAAAATCTTAGCCGTTGTGTTGGAAAAATACGCAAACCTCTCACTGAACTACTGTAAGGAACTACTCCCTGATCTTTACTAATAATCTTTTTGGGCCTTAAAGCATGAGCTTCATTTGCATGGTCTTTATAAATGCTATTAAAGCAGAATTGCTTTCTTTACTACTACATAGACATAACCATTGTGGGATTGTAGCGTCTAATAGTGCTAAAGCCCTATCTCACACCCTCCACATTGATTAAACCTCCTCAGTGCATGAATGGGCCTGGGGGGGGGGAGGATATACAAACACACATGCATGCACACACACTAAATGGCTGCCTGAGGCAGAGGGATGGCCAAGGAGGGGGAGCAGGAGTATATATCTGGGTTGAGGAAGGATCCTTGCTTCATATTATTTCCGAGACAGGGGCTAATGGCGAGGCTCTGTAGAGCGTGGAGGACATGAGGGATGGATAAGGTAGGGTTCATGCAGTGGGAGAGGGCAGACCAGTTGCAGCAGCCCAGGCCCTGGCTCCAAACCCTGGCTGCCTTCCTCCTCTTTCTTCTCTGTTGCCTCAGGCTCCATGCCATGCTGTGCTGTGCCTTTCTGGTTTGAGGTCACAGAGGCATTTTGTATGTGCATGTGCGCACTCATACTCTCTCACCTACGGACCAAGGAATGCCCCCAAATTAAACAGGGTTCTGCTTTTTGACCAATTCTGGTTTCTGACAGTGTTGTGGTCCCTTAACCCATCAGATAAGCAGGGGCTTCCTGTTAAAGCATAATTGAAGTTTTGCACTTAAATAGCACCTTGATGTATCTGGGAAAGGAAGTCAATAATTGATTTTTTTTTATAGTAAAAAAATCCCCTTTAAAACAATCTCCAATACAACGCCAGAACAGCAATGACATCATGTGGTAGGCCAAACAGAGAGCACTGTTGTATAAATACTTTTCTTCTTTACTTGCCTCATGCAAAACAGCTCTTTTGACACTTGTGAGCTTAAGCACTTAAAGTAAACAAAATACACACTTGATTAACAGTCTTGGTTACAGTAAACTTCTGTCCATCATTGAAAGCAAGTAAACATTTATTGTAAGCCTAGAATGGAGGTCTTCTACATGTTGTAGGACTGCAATTCCCACAATCCCTCTTCATTTCCAATATTTGCTAGGCCTAATGGGATCTGAAGCCTAACAACATCTGTAAGGCCATATGTTCTCCACCTGCACTTTAAGTCATGTCCTTACTGAGTTCTTGACTGCAATGTCATGAGCCTACATGATTTGTTATCTTTTATACTTCTGGAGAATGAGCCATACAATTCTGGACATTACTATAGAAAAAAATTCAAATAAATTTGACTTATTTTTTAAAATATACCTTACTATTAAAAATAGTGAAGGAGAGTAACAACAGAGTATAAATATAAAATTATAACTAAAATATACAAAAATAAATGAAAATCATCAGATGAAAACATTTCTGTCTGTTATTTGCACTTAAGAGAGAGGAAATGTCAACAATACTCTGTTACATTTTTGTATTCAAGTCAATTGCTGATTTCTCTGTCTGAAAAGTCATTCTAAAGCAATTTGAACAAGATTTTGAAAAGAAGATCCATTGTAATACTGTGGTTTAGCAGGCAAATATCTCTGGTAGGCAGCATAGCTAAATGCTGGGGTGGTTGATATCTGAGCTATCTATGGAAATCAGAAAATCAGGGAAAGAATTCTACAATGACTTTTCATAATTTATTGTTATACAATATTTCATTGATTCCCACCAATAAAAGTGCTTGAGATAATGCATGTGAATTTGTCTTTTCTTTCCAAAACCTATGACATTCTTTTAATTCAAGATGGCAGGTTAAGAATTTTACTTCTCTGTTCATTGAAAGTATTCTGAGCTATTCTCATTTTAGTAAGCTCTATAAAATTCCTTGTAAAGAATGCAGTTTGTTTACCAGTCTAGGGAAATATTTTATTCTCATTGTCCCAAAGTATTTGTGATGATCTTTGTTTAAAAATAAGTTAGAAATCTTAAATTACCTTGCAGTCATATTGCCTAACTAGCTCTAAATATATCTACAGAAATGCAACAGTGTAAACCAGGGATGGGAAACTGGACTCTGGAGCCAAATCTGTCTCTCTTGGGTTCCCAGTATGGCCTTCAGAGGCTTCCTAGATGACTACACCAGTTTTTTTTTAATAAAGTAATTGTTTGGTAGTTTAAAAGATAATGTGCATGGGTCCCCACCCCATCCTAAAAGGCTGAAGTGCATCTCCTAATTTACAGGCAGTGAGGGCTTTTGAAACTTAAATATACGGGTATTTTTGGTCTCACCTTTGGCTGTAGCCACTGGATTGTGGCACCTCTGAAACTCTGAGATTGCATTTGGGCTGAAAGAAGTTTTCCAGCCTTGGCATAAACCAAACATGGGAAACTCCTGCCTAAGGCATGATCCAGTTAGTTACTAGAGAGAGGTCAAGACACCAATCTCCCACACTTCCACTCCCCTGTTTCTGCACACAATCTATTTATTTATGTTATGTATATTCTACCTTTCTTGCCAAACCTGAGGCCCAAGAAATCTTGCAGGACAAACGTCATTCCAAAATACATTCCACAATAACATGAATCTATGTAGATAAAGCAATCCCTGTAGAAGTGCATGTAAATCCACCAACCCACCCACCCCCAACATCTTGTGTGCGCCATTCTCCCTCCATGTGCTCATTTTCCATACACATAAAAATCTCATTTCAGATCAATTCCCTCCCTTTTGTCCCTAGAGAATATGTAGCACTTTCTTTCCTCCCACTCCATTGAGGAGAAACAGAGCCATGCAAATATCTTACTTGAACCTGGGTGGTTAATATTGTCCACACAGAGTTCCCCTGTTAGCAATAAAGCCTTCAGATGGTCCTAACATGGGAGACACTGTTAGAAGACTGCACTGCTTCTTTGTACCAGTAAGTGGTAAGCATGTTAAATACAGATTAGTCTTCCATATCCAAAATGCTTGGGACTGGAAGTGTTTTGGACTTCAGAATACCTGTGTTCCGTTTAGAATAACCATTCTGAACCACCCTACAAAACTGGAAAAACAAATATTCAAGCCCTATTGGCTTGAATGGCAGCGCAAACCCACAAGCATCCATGGGCACCCACAGGCATGCTGTGGGCACATGCCCCATTTTAATCCCCTCTGTTTGACCCCCGCAAATGGGCGAGGGACACAGACTCGAAGTCCACGAAAACAGAGGGGCAACTGTATACACATAGCATGAAGGTAATTTTATACACTATTTTAAATAATTTTGTGCATGAACACAGTTTGTGTAAAATGAATAATCAGAAACCAAAGATGTCACCATCTCAACCACCTAAGAAAAAATTTTTGATTTTGAAATATTGTGGAATTCTGGATAAGGGAGGCTCAGTCTGTATGCTCTTTTCTGCATACCTCCTGTATACTCCTGTATACCTTCGGCTTGTACTCTGGCTGGGAATCCAGTAGTAGCATTCATTGCAGATTCATTATTTGGTTAGCCAACTGTATACTATGTGACAAAGTAGTATTTAATATAAACAAAATAATTTTTTTTCCTTTTTGCATACTGGAGGATTGCCAAATTGGACTCTGTGTCACAGTGTTGGATGAAGCTCCAGACTTCTCTCTGACAATGTCTCTGTTGTTGATGTAGATGTCTGAAGCTGATGCACAAAAGAAACTATGTGCTCTTGGTCAGTGTTTAGAGTTCAGGCAGTATGCCTCATCTGGTAGATTAACAAAAGTATGAGAGATGGTAGTGCAGGGCAAACCAGTCCCACCAACACAAGTCCTGACTTCCCCTTGTTGAACCAAGGGGTTGCAGTGGACTAACCATGTTCATTTTAGCATGAATAAAAGCCTCCACATGGTCAGCAATTCCTCTTCATCAGAATATGAAATCACACAAAGGAGTTTATTCCTGTTCAAATGAACACAAGTAGCCAATTGAAGAGTGGTCATAAATGGAGGGCAGAATGGATATCATTGTGAGCATGTTGGGGAGATAGGCTGGTATGCAAGGACTCTATGGTCTTGTTAAAGGTTGCAACCTTAACAGGTCTGTAATTAGTAGTTACTGGCCTGCATGTCTCTTTAAGTGTTTAGGTGTACCATGTCTTTTAACTGAAGTATTTTAACTGTTGTTGTGTGGTAAGTGTTGTTGTCCCCGATCTAGATTCATGGGGTCATCATCATCATCATCATTTCATGTTTATTGATCTTAGCCACACACTCCCTTTTCCTTTACAGTTTTGTCTGAGATTGTTTATTTTGTTAGTCTGCAGTTCTCTTTTTCTCCTCCATGTTTGAAGAGCACACATTGCAGAGCCTGTCACCAGGAGATGTTATGAAACCTTAAATGTTTGTAAGTAAACCTACTTTATTTTTTTTATAACGAAGACTAAGGGGTGAAAAGATGGGCATGAAGGGATGGCTTGAAGTCATCCCACCCAAGATGCCTTGGGGCTGCAGCAAGCACACCCCACAGCCCCAATCTGCTGGGAATCTGGCTCGAATAGGAGCAGAAAAGATTGCTCCTATTTGGGCCAGGTTGAAGGTGCCCCACTGCAGCTCCAGGGTGGCTTCCGGGTGTGTGGCATCTAAACACCATGCCCCAAAGATGTTTTGAAGCTGCCGCCATCTGATTTACTGGGCAGCTTTAAGACATCTTGGGGATGTGTGCCGTCTAAACACCATGCCCCCAAGCCATGGGGAAGCTGGCTTTTAGAGCTGGTCTGTGCCAGCCCTTAGCCTCCTTTATTTGTCATCATTTTTAAACCCTGTAAGGGGAGTGGATATGGTTGTTTCTTACCTTCTGCTTGTGAATACTAATTACTCTGCTTGTGAGATATCCTACTATCACTCACATTCCCCAACAAATCTACATTATTTAAGCAGAATGTCTTAATGAGGCTATTGCCATGGGCCATAAAAGACAGTACTGTTTGTTGTTAACTGCCTTCACATTGATCTTTACCCATGGTGACCCTGCTGATGAGACATCTCCAAGACCCCCTGTCCTCCACTGCTCTGCCCACTCCTGCAAACTCATATTTGTGATCTCTTTAATAGTGTCCATCCATCTCTCATGTGGCCTTCTTCTCTTTCT
>CM034710.1:90120976-90135580 GCA_020142125.1 Phrynosoma platyrhinos | reverse complement strand
TCCATAGTCTGAGAGATGCCTGATGGAAGAGTAGAATATGCTACTGAGGAGGGTGGTGGACTCTCCTTTCTCAGAAAGTTTTAAACAGAAGTTGAATTGCCACTTCTCCCAGCTACTTCAACTGTTTTAGATGCCAATTGGACTAGGTGGCCCCTGTGATCCCTTCCAATTCTACCATATGATTCTATTTCTATATTATTTTTTTATGGAGCTCTTAACTGCAATGTTGTGATGTGCCTTCAAGTCATTTCTGACTTATGGCAACCTTAAGGTGAACCTATCATGGGATTTTCATGGCAAGATTTCTTCAGAAGAGGTTTGCCCTTGCCTACCTTAGAAGCTGAGAGAGTGTAACTTGCTCAAGGCCATTCAGTGGTTGTCCATGGATTTGAACTCTAGTCCAACACCCAAAACAGTATTTCACAGATTAAAACAAGGACATGTGTGTCTGAGCAACATCAGTGTGTGGTCCAAAGAGTGTGACCAGGCAACAAAAAGGTGATAATTATTAAGAACACACAGTACTACTGTTTTAAGCAAAAAAACCATATATGGAATTTAGGAAAGCCTGGAAAAAAATACTTTAATATGCTCTGTGTGTGTGTGTGCCTGTGTATGGCATGCAATGAATATATCAGTCTAAAAATCAAAATGCCTTTATTTGACTTGCTCAAAATTATAGCTTTCTCTTGGATCTTCTGAGTGCTGTGAGACCACAAACGGCTAGAGCAGCTGTTCTCAACCTTTTAAAACCCTGGGGATCCTTGAAATAATGTTCAGGTCTCAGGGAACCTCTGCCTAAAAAATATGGTCTCAGTTAACCTCTATATAAAAATTATCATATCTATAGCTCTAACAATGTTTATTTATGTATTTATTTATTTATTAAAAAATCTCTCTGGTAGAACCCCCAATGACTTCTCAGGGAACCCTAGAGTTGCATGGAATCCTGGTTGAGAAATCCTGGGCTGAAGAAAAGCTCCTTATGCCCCGTCCCAAAAGAGATGCATACATACCTAAACCATTCTTATATGTATGCATGTCACAAGATGCCACTCACAGTAGAACCTTTGTTTTCCTTCTCTTTATTTCACTGCTACAGTATGATGTAGTGGCTCTTGCCATTTGGTGGCAGAAAATAGTGTGGATCTAGTTTCTCAGCATAAGTGAGGGCAGCTCTGCCTGCCTTTGCAATAGTCCCTGTAAAAAATGGGAGTCTCCCTCATGCAAAATGCTTGGGACCGGAAGTGTTTCGGATTTTGGATATTTTTGGATTTTGGGATATTTGCCAGCTGCCCATTTCTGCCTTGCAAATGAATGACCAGGAGCACCAGTGGTTCAAAGGCAGAAGCAGGTGGCTGGAGGGCTCCCTGTAGATCTCCTATACAGCAATGAGCTGCCTTATATGAAATAAAATGGTACAGTATTTGCAGGCTGCAGAGAGAAACATGAAGAGAATCCAAAAACCTGCTTTAAAAAATGCATGAAAAATGGAGTGAACTTTCCAAGGACTGGGGCTGCAGTGGGATGAGGCAAGTGGCACCAGAAACTGGAGGGCATTAGAACCCAGGAAGAGAGGCCTTGGCAACAGCAGCAGCCTCCACACTGATGGGCTGCCTGAAATCCAAGTTGGGCCCTCTCCATCCGCCTCTCTCTGCCTGCAAATGTGGAACCATTTTATTTTATATAAATGACCTGGTTACTGTAAAGGAGGTATCCAGAGCACCCTCCACCCACTTGCTTCTGTCTTCGAGCTGGTGGTGGCAGTGCTCCTGGTTTTTTGTTAATAAGGCAGGAGCATGTGGCTGGCAAATATTCCAGAATCAGGTCCATTATATAAATATAGTATAGGGAGTTAGAGGCTTGCTGTGGTTCTTTCACAGGGCCTTTGACAATGTCTGTACAAAATGAAACCAGTGTTATGACAGGATAAATTTCACTTCCAAATGGCTGAGCTGTGACCTGTATAGCTCACTTTCCCAGCAGGATCGTATTCAGCATGTATTAATACCAAAGTTACAAAGCCACTTCTTTTTATTTTCTTTAAAATAATATTTAATTTTGCACCTCAGTTTCTTCAGCCCTGGCCCACATCCTCAATGCAGGTTGTGCACAGTTACAGAAGATAAAGGGTAGGAATTTTCCATATGAGACACAATAAATTTATGAAACCTAGAATCTTATTGCATAAGAAAAGAAATCTGAAACTGAGCAGGAGAGTAGTGACTTTCTTCATGCCTCTCTGCATGCCATTGTAGCACTTCTGTTTTCTTTCCAATGGAAAAGGCCATAAAATATATCTTTTGCTATGTTGGAAAAATCCATTCAACAAAAGACATGCTTTTACGACCTTCTCCCTGGGGAAGAGAATGGAAGTGCTATGATGGCATGCAGAGAGGCATGGAGAAAGCTGCTATTCTCCTGCTCCATTTTAGTTCTCTTTTTCTCATGCAATAAGGCTCCTAGTATCAAAGGATAAAGGGATAGACTTTAACGTCTCAGGTGACTTTAAAAAGAGATTACGGGCCTTTACAGACTGCCAGAAATAATGCAACTTGAGTCCACTTTAACTCCCCTAGCTCAGTGCTAGGGAATCATGGGAACTGTAGTTTATTGTGGCACCAGAACTCTCTGACAGAGAAGGCTCAATGTCTCAGAAAAAAAAACTGCAATTCACATGATTCCTTAGCACTGAGCCAGGGCAGTTAAAGTGGACTCAAGTTGCATTATTTCTGGCAGTCTGTAAAGGCCCTACATCAGTTTGTAGAGGCTGATTCTGTATGTACCTATTATGTTTGATTCATTTTATTTCATTTCTATCCTGTCTTTCTCTCTGTACTGAGACCAAGATAGCTTAAAACATGATTGAAAAGCAGAAAGACTTTGCATTAATCGATGTTTGGAGATACCTACATAATGATAATAAAGAATGCACATTTTATTCAAACAGACATAACTCATTCTCAAGGCTGGACATGATTTGGTTTCCCATGATTTGGAGTAAGTATATTAAAACTGTAGATATATTACCTCGTACAATATCAGATCATAACCCTGTTACTCTTAAATGCTGCATGAGGAAAAAAACATAACAATATTTGGAGGTTAAAGGATGAACTATTACAGGATCAAGAGTTGGTTATCAAAGCAAAAGACACTATCAGACTATTCTTTAAAGAAAATATGACAGAGGATGTTAAGATATCCTCAATTTGGGAAGCAGGGAAAGATGTGTTACAAGGTTTTTATATCAGTCAAGAGGCTTATCAAAGGAAAACTGGAAAAAAAGCCAAAACATACAAAAATTGATATTGCAGAAAGAAGACAAACTTAGAAAAACACCAGGAGATAAAAATATAATAGAAGAGATAGAAGTACTTCAGAAACAATTAGATAGGAAAGACACAATCGAAACAGGAAAAAAATTAAGGGCCTTAAAGCAGGAAAACTTTGAGTAAGTGAATAAGGTAGGTAGATGGCTAGCAGAAAGATTAAGGAAAGAGAAAGAGAAGAAAATTATAAATAAAATTAGGGAAGAAGAGAAAACAGTAACAAGACAAAATGAGATAAAAGGGGTATTTTACAAATTTTACTCAATACTATACCAAAACCAATTTGTAGAGATAAGCAAAATTAGACAATATTTGAATAGGCAAAAATTTAACATCCCAAATGAAGACCAACTTAATAAGTTAAATAAAGATATTTTAACAACTGAGGTAAGAGAAGCAATTAAAAATTGTAAAGAGGGTAAAGCACCAGGACCCGATGGGTTTACATCACTCTATTATAAAACCTTCATGGAAGAACTGTGTGTTCCATTACAAAAGACGATAAATATGATATTGCATGAAGGATTACCAACTTCATGGACAGAGGCCGATATAGTACTTATCCCCAAAGAAGGAAAAGATATAACTGACCCAAAGATTTTTAGACCAATCTCTTTATTAAATGTTGATTATAAAATTTTTACTATTATATTGGCTAACAGATTTAAAAATTACCTGAAAGATTGGATAGACGAGGATCAAAGAGGTTTCTTACTTCTGCGCCAAATGTGGGAAAATCTAAGAGTTGTATTAGATGTATTGAAATATTATGAAAAGCATAATGAGAGGAATTTAGGATTAGTGTTTATAGACCTAGAAAAAGCTTTTGACACAGTTAATTGGGCAGTTTTATTTGAAATTTTAGAGAAAATGGAATTAGGTCACAAATTTATTAAGTGGATAAACAACATTTATAGAGAACAGAAAGCTAAGATCATCATAAATGGGGAACATACAGAAACTATATCGATTAAAAGAGGCACTAGACAGGGTTGCTCGCTCTCACCCCTCTTATTTTTAGTTGTAATAGAAAGGTTAATTAAGGAAATCAAAGTGGAAGACCAAATATGTGGAATCAAGATTAGAAAGAATTGTTATAAATTAAGAGCTTACGCTGATGATTTGGTTATCTTTCTTGACAATCCATGTGAATGCGCTGATGGAAATTCTTCATGAGTTTGGTGAAATATCAGGTTGTAAAGTTAACAGAGGAAAGTCAGTAATTCTCACAAAAAAATTGGCTAAAGCAAAAGAAATTGAACTGAGTAATAAAATGGGTATGACAATTAAAACAAAAGTTAAATATTTGGGAATAATAATACCTAAGAAAACTATTGGTCTGTATAATGAAAATTATAAGAAGGTTTGGAATGAAATTAAACAGGACATGCATAGGTGGAATAAGAAACAATTGTCTTTGCTAGGTAGGATCTCGGCTATAAAAATGCTTGTACTGCCAAAAATGCTTTTTCTTTTCCAAATGATCCCCATATTAAATACAGATAAACCCTTCAAAATTTGGCACAGAGATCTCAGTACTTTTATTTGACAAAAGAAAAGACCAAGGGTTAGCTTATAGATTCTTCAGGACGCCAAAGAAAGAGGAGGATTGGGAGTGCCAAACCTGAGATTATATTTTGAATCATGTTGTCTCTTGTGGATCAAGGAATGGATACTTTTAAAAGATAACAAATTACTTGAGCTGGAAGGAAAAGGACTATATTTTAAATGGCATGCATTCTTGGGCTACGACAAACTAAAAGCTAATAAAGATTTTAATTCCCATTGTGTAAGGAAAGCTCTATTCTGTGTATGGAAAAGATATAAAGCTAGAATCATGCCAAAACTCCCACTTTGGTTGTCGCCCCAAGAAGCAATTCAAAGAAAAGAAACAGCACAAGAGACAAAATGGTTAACTTATGAGCAATTGTTAAAAGTAGATAGTAATGGAAAGTATAGTTTAAAATCCCAAGAAGAATTAAACAAAGAAGAACATAAATTAAATTGGTTCCTATTTAGACAAGTTCTAGAACATTATAAGACAGATATTAAATTATATGAAATTAGTGAAAGCAACACAGATTTTGATGAAATAATCATAAATGGTACAAGTAAATGGATTAAAAAAATTATGCAATACTCCTAAAATGGGATTTAGAAGAAGAGATAGTGAAAGAAAATATGATATTGTGGGCAAAAAACATCGGACACTCATTGGAATTAGCTAAGTGGGAAAATACTTGGACTAAAGGAATGAAATATACCTTATCTCAGAGTCTAAGGGAGAATTATTACAAGTTGCATTTTAGATGGTATATCACGCCAGAGAAATTAGCAAAAATTTATAATACTAAAAATAATTTATGTTGGAAGTGTAGATAAAAACCTGGTACCTTCTACCATTGTTGGTGGACATGTAAATCTATTAGAAATTACTGGATTACAGTGTATGAAATAATAAGCTCCATCCTTCAGACAAAAATTCAGTTCTGCCCAGAATTTTTTCTGCTTAACATGTGGGAGGATAAATTAGAGAAAAATCATGGAAAAACTCTTTTTTATTTGGTGACAATGGCTAGAATGACCTTAGCGCAAAAATGGAAATCTAAATATACTCCAAGTATAAAAGAATGGTTAAAAAAACTATATGATGCAATTAAAATGGATGAACTGACTCAATTTTTATGATGGAAATGCAAAAAGAAAACAACAGAAGAATGGAAACTAGTGTTAAAATTTTTAGAACAGATATGGGGGGAAAACAGCTATAATTGGTTTCTAGGATCATCTAAAGAAAATTGTAAATAACTCTGACCCAGTACAAAATGTAATTGGTGTAGAGGGAGATGAAGATAGATGAGGACACCTGAAGTAGACACTGAAAAAGTCAAATGTTATAGATGTGGTAATAATAAATTTATTACAAATGGAACATGAAATAATATTAGGACTTTATGATTTAAGACTTAAGATAGGCCAAAGCGAGGAAGCTTCTCTTTAGCTAGAAGCAGAAAAGAAGACCAAATAAAGTACAAGGAACTAACCAGTATTAGTAAGGTGGAAGTTTAGAATGAAAGGATTGGAAAGAAAGTAGAGTGGAATGAATGGGAGTTTGGTTGGAGATGGGGGGAATGGAAAGGAGTGGAAGGTGAGAGAAAGCTGAAGAAAGTAAGAGAATGTAGATGAAGGTGGGAGTATGTAGACAGGAAGAGAGAGAGAGAGAGATGTAAGTAGGAGGATGTTAGAGAAAAGAATGAAATATAGACGTGTTGAATAGAAGGTTTAAGAAAGGACAGAGCGAACGGAGAGATGAAAGGAAGTTGAGGGAAAGGTAGCAGAGTGGTTACTTTAGTAAGAGAGTATAGAGAAAGAGGAGAGTATAGAGGGAGTAAGAAAGAAAGAGAATGGAAGATCCAATGAAGCTGAATAGATAATTTGGATATTATTTATGTATTTTATGAACAAGGAAGCTATAAGTCATTTTCTTAGATAATGTAAGTAGATGTTAATTAACGTGATTCATGTTTGTCACCTGTATGAACGAATATGTATCATATTGTATGTTGTATTGATTTATGTGAATGTTTTTAAGGTTTTGTCTTTGTCTTTGTTTTTATATATAATAAAATTTAATTTTTTTTTAAAAAGGGGGAAAAAAGAAAAACAGAAAGACTTAAAAACTCAGAATGGAATACTAAAACACAATTGGAAAGTTTATCCTAACAGAGAACAACTGAATTAAAAACAATTTAAAAACATGTGGGACCCACACAAAAAACAACAAAAATGGGGAGGAGGACAGTAAAAGGACAACACCCACTTATCAAAATCCTCTTTCTTAGCAGGCAGTCATACCAAGGCCTGCCTGATCAAAAGATCTTAACCTGTTGATGAAAGGACAGCAGGGAGGTGACCATATCAATTTTCCCTAGAACAACCTGAGAGCTGCCACTGAGAAGGCCCTTCCTGCTCTTGTGTCCTCACCAAATATCCCTGTGATATTTGGTAGGCAGGATGAAAAGAATGGCCTCCCTAAAGATATTAATTTTTTTAGGGCAGGCGTGCATTTGGCATTCATTCATTCAGATGGCCTGATCCAAGTTGCATGAGGCTTTATAATGGGTGAATAGGAGGGCAAAGTTTGGTTCACTTTTTGTGGCCCCCCTAGTCTTCCACAGCTGTCCACCCTTGCTTTAGAAGTTGCAATCTGCACCTTGAATTTTGTGTAGTAATAATCTTGGAAGACTAAGGTTCAAATGTTCACCCAATATCTGTTGTTGGGGGCTGCCTTTAAATGACCAATAAGCATAGCTAGTACATAATGTGATCACTTGTCTCCTGGTTGGGGCCAGATAGTTAGAATATATTATACTAGTTCTGTGTTGGCTACCATGGTCTGTCCATTTCTAGACCTAATTAAAAATGTTGGCTTTAGCTTTTGAAGTACTCCATAGTTCGAATCTTGGAAGCTAAGCAGCCTCAGCCCTGGTTAGGACTTGGATGTGAGACTACCAAGGAATACCAGATGCTGTATGCCATAGGAAGGAAGTCAATGGCAAACCACCTCTGAGTATTATTTGCCTAAAAGTACCATATGAAATTCATGGGGTTGCCATAAGTTGACAGGCTACTTGAAGGCATGCACTAAGAGGTTCATTAGTGACCACTAGGGATAAAGACTTTTTAATAGGGAGTCCATTATGGAAGGTTGTGTAGTTATTCCCTTCAAGCAGCTATACAGATTAGGTTTTCAAAGCCCACCTGTTTTACATACCTTTTCATTTATGTTGTTTTATTAGTCAGTTTGCTTTTCTGAATATTTTATTGCTTTTATTGTTTTCCATTTTGAAAATATTGGCTGGGATAAATTGTGGCTGTTTCTTGTTTTTTTTCCTGTTAATATTTTATTATAAGATCATTGGCCTGAATCTTACTGTTAATCTTAACTAAACTAAACCCACTGAATGAAAGGGATTTACTTATGTGTTAGATCACAATTCAACAACTGAATCAATGCACAAAACAATGGGGGGAAGCAGACGGGCGGCCATGGGCCACCCCGGGAAGCTGCGCCGCGGGGCCAAGGTATCCCCACACATCGGCCTCACAGCGCAGTTTTGCCGTCCCTGGAAGGAGCGCTAAATTACTTGAATTAAATTAAATTCAAGTAATTTAAAATTAAATTAAACTTAAATTAGCGCTCCTTCCACAAGTTGCCGAAGGTGCGCTGCAAAAGGCTGCTGGCGCACCTTCGGCGACTCTTCCACTGCAGCGTGTATGGATGCTGCAGCGGGAGGTCCTCCTCGGAGCGCCAGCTGTGCGGAAGGCCGGCTGCTCTGAGGACGACTTGGGGAAGGGGTTGGGGCGCCCACCATCCGGCTGCCCCTCCCCTTCCCTGCCCCCAAAATGGCCCTTTTGGCCATCTGCTTCCCCCCAACAAGATTCAGGGAGTCATCTTCTTATTTTGATCCTTGTATTTTATTTACCTCCTTGGTGAACTTAAATACATATTTAAGGGAGGAAGGAGCAATTGTATTTAAGCTCTTCTTGCAGTTGTTTATTTAATTAAAATGAAGTCTCTCTGATTGTTAGAGGATTGCATTCTTAACTAGATTCAACTACTGTTATTTTGTCTGTGGGTTACAATATAGAGATTTCATACTGAGCATTGATTATGAAAGGAGTAATTTCTTAGGTGTGCCAGTTTAATTTAGGTTTAGAACATGAATTGCTGGATCTAAAGAAATTTGTAGAGTTGAAAGATGTTAGAAGTACTGTCAACTTGGTTATGGAACCATAGAAGAGGAAGGGTACATAAAACTGTGCAAAAGAAAACTTTAAGAGAGGAGAGAACATTTATTAACACATTCCATTCCAAATGAAAGGAAATAACATGGGCAGCTAAAGAGGTTATTTTTTTCATGTAAAAGGTTTCATTCTTGTTAGTAACCACTTTTCAGCAAAAACATTTCTACACATGTACATGTTTATATATTATAGTGAATGCCCAAGATTTAATCAATGTGGCCATCTTTCATCACTAGTTCCCCTCTGCAACAGCCAATAATTACATCTTAATGATCCTACCAATAAATCTATATTTTCCTATTTTGGAAAATGCTTCTGAAATGCTGATAACTAGGAAGGTATAATTATCACCATAATTCACTGCTTTCTTTGTCTTTTTCTCTTTCTCTGTCTAAAGTTTGTTTCATTCATATTTGTGTGTGTGTTAATATTAATATTAAGTGCCTCCCCAATAAACAAGTTCACCAACATGCCCCTGTGGATGTTGATGTCTGCCCAATGTTGGGCTTTTACAGTAATGTAGGTTTTTTATTGTTTTTGGTAACACAAATATATGACTAAGGGGACTGCAGACAGGCGGCTTTGGGCTGCCCCGGGAAGCGGTGGATCTGGGCTGCGGCTACCCCATGGCACAGCCCCAATCATCCCTTTTGCCACCCCGAAAAGAGCAGCAAAAGGCCACCCTAAGAGCTGGTACGCGGCTCTTCAGTGCCCTTCCTGGCGCAGCGCATCAGAATGCTGCACCGGGAGGGTGTTAGGACTGCATCAGTGTGGGGGTGGGATGGCAGGCGTGTGGCTGCCCTGCCCCATCTCTGTCTCCAGGCTGGCCCTTTGGGCCAGTCTGCAGAGGCCCTAAATCACCTGAACAAAATTTAATTATATTCCATGTAAATTTGTAGAACTCTTCACTCCCCAAGAAATTATTGACAAAAGCCACATGAATAGGAATCCACCACAGAATGCAGTATGAAAATATAATGTATTCCCCATACACCAGTAAATATATCTTCCACAGTGATTTTGAAAGCAGCTTGGTAAAATAATTCAGATGGGTCTTATAGGAGACAATCTAAATATTGACAAAATTCTCAAAAATACTTGCTCAAGATTAATTCCAGCAAAATCAAGGCTGTTGCCAATGGAAACTCCATCAATCCCAGTTATTAAGACTGCCATCAGTCTGGTTATCTCACAGATAACCCTATTGTTTTTGAGAGTGAAGCTAGTTGTTGTGCTGTAAGTATGAATATCTTTATTCAAAAAATAATACCATATGCTTGGCATTCAGTATTGCAGTTATAGATTCATAACCTAGAGTTACAGATCTGTAACAGCTGTCTATTCAGTAACACTGCATAGTCCTACTGTAAGACTATGCAAATGCCACTGTGACCCACCTTAAGAGCCAGCAGCTGGATCAGGCAGAGGAAGGTCATTCAGCTTCTGGTTGGGGAGCAAGGAAGAAGATATTCTAGCCCCTTCCCACTAGTAAGTGAGGCTGTGACAATAAAACTTCTGTTGCAAGTGCTTGTCACAAACTTGCTCACTGGTGGGATGGGGTGGAAACATCATCCTGCTTGTGTCCTGATGTAACTAAGCAGCTGGTGTAAAATATGAGCCTATATTGCCCTGTCTGTCTCCACATAAGAACTCTTCATCTTGCAGAGAAAAAAAGGATTAGCTTGTTCTTCTGTGTTTATTCAGCTTGAAGGCTTCTTCCTCTTTAGGACTTCATTTTTTAATTCACTGGCCCAAGACAAGGGTGGACAAAGTGTGGCCCTCCAAATGTTCTTGGACAGCACTTCCTACAATTTCTCATCATTAACTATGCTAGCTAGGGCAGTTGCAACATGTAGTCCAACAACATCTGGAAGGCTGCATGATTCCCAGGATTGGGCTAATGAAGGAATGGCAACTGTGGAAGACTAGGGGGCCTGATTACACCTCTGGGAGACCCTGGCGGGCTGCTTTGCAACTGCATTTTCTTCTACAAAAACCCACAGTTTTTGCTGCAAATTGTCCTGGACCCCTCCTCTAGGAGACATGAAGGCATTTTTCAAGACTCAGGTAAATTGACTGATAATGTTAATCTACAAATAGGGATGGGTAAGAGTTCTGTCCAATCATTGACAAAAACTTCCAAAGTGAACAAATTTCTTCATAAAAGCAATGGGAAAATGTGTTGCTGTTCTTTATTTTTTAAAAAGAAAACTATATGTGTGGGACAAAGGGAAACTGAACAATTGTTTCATTCAGGCAGAGGCTTTAGTGCTCTTACCTCAAAATCTGGGTTTGCATTTCTATGTGTACAACTGTCTTTTTGGTGCTAAATTAAGATCACCCATTGGGTTGGCTTGGGGTATGAGGGGGGTGGGTTGGGGTATGAATTTTGTTGTATGGGGTTTTAACTGATGTAAGCCACTTAGATTGGCTTTATTTAAGTGGGGTATAAATAAATTTTATTTTTATTATTATTATTATTTCATTTATCTGACCTGTCTTTAACAGCTATATACCAGGTAGGCAAAACATGGTCCTTACCTTGCAAGAAGCAGCTATATTTTTTTGAATTTGGTCATTGCAAGTAGATAGGAATAGTAGTGGATTTACTTTTTACATACACTTTCCAAAATTTGCAAGTTCCTTCATAAATGGGAGAAAAAAACTTGAGATTTTGGTTTTTGGTTTTTAAAAAAATCAAATACGGTAGCAAGTGAAATAAACAGATCCACCCATCTTTGCCCACAAGTAGCTATGTGATCTCATTTCATCAGACTTTCCAATGGTGACATCAAAGCAAGGTTACGGGGGATGGGGGTGAAGAGGACTTCTTTGGTATTATCAGATTGCAGCCCCGATGTGAAACCTGCTTGTCCAGCACAATAAAGTTCCTACTGTCTACAGAACTTCAGAGAAATTGGTATATCCTCAGCATGGCTTTTGAAGTCACCAAGACAGTATTGCCTGTGATAAAAGCGTTTATTTATAACTTGCTTAGCTTATGTCTTTTCCCATTGAATCAGCAGGCTCTCAAAGATTTGGGGATATAATTTCAAGGGCTGTTAAACCTCTGTCAAAGTTTTGCAGGCCCCCTATGGAGCTGAACTATCCAACATTCTATTTGCTATGACAGAGCTTCATGTGAAGGCAGTCAGAAAACTGACAGCTTCAAGTGCTAGTTTTTGTAACTCCAAGTGGCATTTAATCTGAAAAATAACATTACCAAAATCAGCAAATAATTGGCTTTCTATTTCCTGTCTTTCCTGGTATTGCTATTCTGCACACAACTCTGTTCTCTGATCTCTTTCAAAGAAATGTCTTTTATATATCCCCCAGGAGTAGGGGAAACAACTAAGATCACTGCAGGGAGGAGAACCTGAAAGATATATTAGAATAATAATCTTTAAAACTACTACAGTGTTTGGCATCTTTATGCTCTTATGCCAGCATTGTATGGGTATTGCCCTCTGAATCCTGTTGGAAACATCAGTGCCACTTTTGGTGATTACAGAACCAGAGCATTTTATCAGAACAACAGAAATGTTTCTTAATAAATAATGATCACCACATTGTGATACAATATTTTCCTTCCAATTTTTAATATTTATTAAAAAGTAGAGTAGTTTTTTTGTTTGTTTGTTTTTGCTTTTAATATAGCATCTCCTACCAAGCATGCCTGCATCATTCCTGGTAGCAAGGAAGGTGAGCAGGTAGATGAGGCTGGGGCCGGGGGGGGGGGGGGGGGGGGGGGGGGGGGGGGGGGGGGAGTGAGGCAACCATTTACAACTGATTACGAGGAAACAGGAGAAGATCTTTGGTACCTGGAGCAGCCTGGAGCCTGGCTTGGCTGGAGGTAAGAGGACTTTGTTCCCACAGGCCAGCTGCTTCATTTGGAAGAAGCTGCAAGAGTGACTCCCAAAGAATCCAACTTCCTTTCCTGGCCTACTGAGTGGCAGTTTAGAGTGCCTGGGACACTGAATAAAACTCTTTACATGGGATTTCATATTTTCTTATTTTGTGAATCATTATTTTCTTTGAAATGTACAGATTTTATATTGCATGTCAGAAGCAACAAACAAATAATGATGCCACGAAGATAAAAACATACGTAACATATTTGGAATGATGCCACGAAGATAAAAAGATACGTAACATATTTGGGTACCCACCCCATGATTGCTGAAGCCCTAGCCATTTGTATGAGCTTCCCCTTCCCTCATTAGCACTGATTGTACATACAAGTCACTGCTGGGTGAAAAAAACAAACAGATTTCATTTAACACCCCTTCTTGATGGTTTTGTTTTGGCCACGGTGCATAGAGCACATCCTCAGCTGTAGTGTTAGAGGTAGTTAACTTGGAAGTCTTAAGGGAAAGCAGACCTCTCCTCCTTCTCCCTCTGTACTACTTCTCAGGAAAGTTGTGGTAATAGGAGCTCTCTAGATCAAGGTCGTTGGCTACATAATGAGTTATATCATTCTAGACTTACAGTGATGTATTTTATAAAAGAAATGTCCCGACTATGGCTGTATCTGTTTTCAGTGTTCATGTGTTCATAAAAGGGTTGCTTTTGAAATATGGTTGTACCCATGATAGACTTAGGTAATGACAGCTTTGAAAGTTAATTTCTATTTTAATCAGGAAGTGACTCAGTACTTTTGAAGTCTTTCTTCAAAGCCCATTGCTTTACAGTTTGTTAAAAATGATTTCACATCTCTAGGATGTTGAATTAAACAATTGTGCTGAGCCCTGGGCTTGTCTCTGGTCCTCTGTTTTACCTACTCACTGGAAACTGGATTTATATTGCAGGTATACAATCACTTCCCAGGACAATATTTGTCAAAGCTTAGAAATTAGGGATTTGAGGGCTTTGCATATTTTCCAGTTCTGCAACACTTTGGGTAGTAACGCACGTCAAATACCATTATGCTGCAGCATGTATGATTTGCTCAGAGTTTCTTAGAATTAGCTGAGTTACAGGTTTAAGAATCTTGATATTAAGCATTATTATTTTAGCTGTAATAGAATGAGTTTAGGCATTCATAGCCCTAGCAAGCATAGTCACCAGTGAGAGAGTCTGAGCCTACCCTCTGTTCCTTAAGCTGCCCTACTCTTCTAATCCAACAATATTTGAAGGACCACAAATTGTCCATGGCTTGCTTAGTTAATTAGTAATAGAAGAATATATAGACAAGCCACCCTTGCTCCAGTAGTAAAAGTATCACCCCAAAGTAGAAGAATTTTATGCTACTGCAGGACTGGGAAACTGAATGAGCCTCCAGATATTCCTGAATCATAGCCCTTACAAACCCTGATCATTGGGCATCCAGGAAGAAGGTGATGGGAATGAGATTTCAATAACTCCTGGAAGGTCATGGCTGGCATTCTGTTCAGCATTTACAAGATCATTGCCTTGCCCATGGCAAAACAGAATTATTATAAATCTTTGATTTGTGCCAATGAGA
>CM034710.1:90095909-90116869 GCA_020142125.1 Phrynosoma platyrhinos | reverse complement strand
CTGAAATCATTTCCCACTTCTGGCGACACTAAGGCAAACCTGTCATGGGGTTTTCTTGGCATGATTTGCTCAGGGGCAGGAGTGACCTTTGCCTTCCTCTGAAGCTGAGAGAGTGTGACTTGGCCAAGGACAACTAGTGGGTTTCCATGGCCAATTGGTGATTCGAACCCTGATCTCCAGAGTTCTGGTCCAATGCTCGAAGCACTACACTTAGTTGCATAGAAAGGTTAAAACTGCATTAATTTATTACATTGATTTCTCCTTCTTGGCACAGCAGCAAACTAGCAGGTTAACAAACACCAATATATACAGCTTCCAAGTGTTCCAGATTAAAATTGGGGGAGTGGGGAATGTTTTAAAACCAAAAAGGAAATTCCCATATTGCTTCCTGATTCAGCATTTTTATGGGAAGCCATTACATTCTTTCTTGTGTCTGTTCTGTCAGAGAATGGCTGGGAAATATTTATAGCCAGATTGTTGGAGGCGGATTCTCGGCGGCATTCCAGATGGTTTATATGCTGCCAACAGCACAAATGTGTGGGCTCTTCTGTTTGAATATAGTATGGGAGGATATAATGTTGCCATCTGCCATCTCCTGGTGATGAGCTTGTGAAAGGGGGAGGACATGTATATTGGTAAAGAGGACCAAATAGATACCATTTGATGTAATGGTGGTTAGAAGGCAATGATGGTCACTACATTTTAGGTGAACCACCAGCTGATTTCATTTTTCTTAGAACAAAGTTCATCAACACAAGAGCAATTGAATACCTTTGTTTCATTTTAAAAAATTGGGCTATTTTAGATATAGTTCAGGAAAAGTCTAGGTATAAGGCTGCTTAGTACAGAAAGTTACCCCATGTCTTTACATGTTACATGAGAGAGATACAAATACAGCATGGCTCTCCTTGCCTTAGCAAGTGAATTGTTATCAACTTGTCTCTATGACCTGAGGGACAGGAATGGTGGGTTGATGTGAACTTATTAAAACATCTTTCCCACTTTGTATGGGACCTCTCAGGTCCAAAGATACCTGTTCTTACAGGTCATGGATGAAGAGTTTTTAAATGGTAGTAAATTATTGCATGCAATGCTTCCCAGGTTTCATGATAAAATTCAGTTTATTTCAATTAGCATCACTGGGAACTCTGAGAAATCAAAGTGGGTTCAAATGTGATTATTTGTCAACGGGAGGTCAGGACAGAATAGGAATTCTGCTGGTGTACTTCTATTCTGCTATTCAACAGTCTCCCATCCTGAGTCAGTCAGGGTGGTTTTAGGAGTGGTGTTGGTGTCTCCTCAACATGTAGTGGTGGGAGATCTCAACATCTGTGCTGTAACATTTATGAGAGTGGCTCAGGATTTCCTGGCTGCCATGACAGCCCTAGGCTTGTCCCAAGTGATATCTGGCCTCACTCCTATTGCTGGGCATGCTCTGGGCCTAATATCCTAGTTTGGATAGAATGCAGGTGATCTTGGTGTAGAGAAACTTTCTGCAGTTCCATTGTCATGGCTAAATCACTACAGTTGGGTAACTAAGGGTGCATGTGTACATGTAGAAATAATGCCCTTTGACCCCACTACCTGCCAAGGCTCCATCCTACAGAATCCTGGGATTTGTAGTTTTGTGAGGCACCTTCTCTTTGACACAGAAGGCTGAAGATCTTGTAAAACTACAGATCCTAGGATTCCATAGGATGGATTTACATCACTTAAAGTGGTGTTCAACGGCATTACTTCTACAGTGTAAATGTACCCTCAGGCCCGAAACCTCTGCAAGTGTGTGTGTGGGGGGGGGGCTGAATAGCTCAGTCTACTTCTGGTGATTGATGGCTCTGGATGATTTTCTGATGCCCTTGGGGATTTTCCCATCATCTCAGCAGGTGATTCTGTCAAAGGTCTGGTTGATCCCGGTTATTTTAGGATTCTTTAAAAAACTCTCTGGATTTCTGTGTTCTCCTCCCACTTTCCCCCTTTGTCCTCAGCTTACCTCAATTGCTATAAATTGAGTTCAAAGTGCAAAAAGTAGTTTGTACTCCCATTCACTCAACAAAGGGGAGAGGAGGCATAGAATTTTGCTCTTCCCAGTATGCTCAAGCAAAAGCAACCTACTGTAGCCTCTCCTAGCTTGTGTGTTGTTCATCCTTAATAATCTTTGCCATCTTGACTTCACTCTGATAATGGGTGGCCACATGTCCCAGTTTTAATCTTGTGAAATGTTGGGGAATATGTAATTAATGGTTCTGATGAAAAATATTGTCTAAGGCTATATTAAATATATTGTGCATGTATTACTGATTAGCTCACAGCTGTGCATTTTTACAGCTCTCATATAATTATAGAGCCACTAAAGTTTACTCTTTGAACTTCATCCTTAGAAAATGCTGTCCCGATAAGTTTTCCAGATGTTAGAATCATGCATTGTCTTCCTGGTTTCTTCACTTCTGTATACTCAGGATTTCCAATTGTTCATCTCTTTTATCAATGTCACATCTTCTGGTGCATGCATAACCCTATATAGGGGGAAATCCTGAGTTCTACAGAAACTCTGTGGTTTAATGTCTACAGTCTGAAAACAGAAAGCATTAGTCATCAGTTTGTCAAGCTTCTAAGTCATGATAACTGACTTCTGAAGTGGATCTACAAATGAACATTATATTTCAGAAAAAGTGTACACCTTAAACAGTATAAATGACAAAAATTGCACATTTTCAGCATCCAGCTAAGAGCCTTGAAATTTTATATGACTCTGCAAAATTTGGCTGGAAATTCCAATCCCCCCCCCCAAAAAAAACCCAGTACAGTAAATTTGAAATGGAAAAGGCTCTTCGCTCACTGAAAAACTGTTTAAAACTTTTGAAACCATACTGCATGCTGATTTTTGGAGGACTGCTTTCCTTAAATCATTTAAAATTAATTGATATTTGGGTTAGTACTGCCAAGCAAAATTCCACCAGTGAAGAACTAAAATTTATTTCCCATTAATTTTGATGCCATTAATCTGTGTTTCCTTGACAAAGCTTACCATAGCAGTCTCAGGATCCAAAACTCTAACCACCTTCTCAATTTGTCTCCATCTACAATAATTTGTTTCATATGGAATGAATTAAACCCCCCCTCCCCATCGCATTCAATTTTCTTTGGGAGGATGTCTCCTGGGAATCAGAGCTCAGAATGTAACACAGAAATGTGAGTTACCACAGTCCTGTTCCAGTCCTGTCTCTTTAGCTTTCAGGTAAAAGGAAAGAAAGAAGAGAGGGAGGAAAGGATCCATGTGGGTAATATTTGCCATATTTTCTTGAACATAATTGGTACTAGCTGACAAGGAAGTAACTTCAAAAACTGTCCAAACTGAAATAAATGTTACACAAGTTTCAGAGTAAGATATTTTTCACTTTGTTTATTGTAAAAAGCCATGTTTTTATTTGGTGCCAGGATGACACCAATGTTAGTAGTTTTTGTGGGTTTTTTCGGGCTGTGTGGCCATGTTCTAGAAGAGTTTCTTTCTGATGTTTCGCCAGCATCTGTGGCTAGCATCTTCAGAGAAACACACCAATGTTAGTGTTTGTTGGGTCTACAATTGAGGTGCCACAGCAGAGAAGGCCCTCTCCCACATCCCCCAGTGGGTTTAGCCTCCCTTGGTGGAATTCAGACAAGAGTCTCACCATCAGACTTGCTGGATTTAATCACTTTCCCCTACTGCTGTCTCCTTTTCCTTGTGTGTTGTTTCTTATTAAGATTGTAAGCCTGAGGGTAAGGAACCAAATTAACAATTTAAAATCTGCTCTGGGAGCCTTTTTAGCCGATGGGAAGAACTTTGAGTGAATATTATAAATATTTTATTCAATGGGGAAAAAATAAATAATTCCTTGGACAGATATATATATATATACAAAGAGGCACCAATGTTATTGGTGTTTAATGTACTCGCTACATTTATAGTATACTGCAGCATCTACGTGCCCTATGTTAGCTCTAGAGAGACCCCTTATCTTTGATATCAGAGTTGCAATAAAATATAGGTTAAATGGCCCTTTTATGACTCTGATGTGGACGCCATTACTATAATCCTTCCGTCCCATGTGGACTAGCACTGGGAGTCGCTTAGCCTCTGTTTTTCTGGACACTGTGGAGGAGGTGATAAATGCCAACAATGGGCTGATGCCAAAGAGTAAACAACTCAGGTAGCCCTCTTGCCTCAGAAATTCATGGTTATCACTCATATTCACACCACAACGTTACCACCTTGGGAAGCCAACTTCAGAGTGATCCAAACCCATTTCAAAGAAGGCTTTTGGCCTTTTCAATATCTTGAATTTTAGTCCAGGGTTGAAATTCACTATAAATATCGGTGCTCTTCCTTTGTTTCCTCAGCTTAGTAGCAATAGGCAGACATGCTGCCAGTTTGACTCGTCTAGTTACTTTTTCGCTCACAAACCCCAGTTTGCCTCGGGAGCAAGTGAGTTCCCCTTTCATCTCTGGACCTCTAACAAGAGGAACAGCTATGCATTCAGGTGTAGTATCTCTGTTAGTTTTGCCTACTCTGTTCCAATTTGAATTTCTTAGTCCTTGTGAGCGTGTATGGTTGTGTGATTTCATATGACTGTTGGTTCCCGCCTTTAAAATAAAACTTATTACTTGTTTAGAGCCTTACCCCTGGAATTCTTCGTGTCTCTGGACTTGATATACACAGGGATTTGATCCGAAGGCCATGTAACCCAGCCAGTAGACATTGCTATTTTGAGCTAATTTTAAATTAGGTGTAAATCTCAAGGGTTACACCCACGTTTTCTAAAAAAAAAAAAAAAAAAAAAGAGGCTCAGAGGTTGGAGCTGTATTATTTGACATCAAGTTGATTTTACTATATCCTCAGCCAACATTACTATATGGACCACAGTTCCCAGAATCTGCCTGATAGCATGGTCAGTGGCCAATTGAGTGGGGTATTCTGAGAGTGGCAGTTCAAAAATGTAACTTTTCCAAACTCTGGACCAGTTCCATTCCAAAGGAGGCGTCAATCTAAAATTAGATATAGGAAAACAATAGAGGATAGGGAATGATAGATTCACAGGTGAACCAAGGGAGGCCCATATGATTATTCCAACTACACATATTTTGGTTCAGTATTACAGTTAGTCCTCTGTATCCACAGATTCAACCACCCATGGCATGAAAATATATTTTTTGAAAAAAATCTGAAAAGCAAACCTTGAATTTGCCATCTTCTATAAAGGCTTGAAGGACTGCAAAAGAGGGGGAAATCATGGAGCATGAATGGTAAATGGTTGAGGAAGCAATAATTCTATACAGAAAAGCAGAAGAGAAGTAGGAAGTATGTGGGAGAGAATAGCATGGAAGCTATGAGAAAAAGGTTCATAAATAGATAGGTTGGGTAGGTTCTCCAGTGTTAGGAACAGACCTCTCAGGCAACACAGGGAGCATTCAAGATATACACAGGTGCTTTAGGAGTTATGGACAGTTGCTAGCATTAGCAAACTGCAAGAAGTTGCATTGCAACCACTTGGTGAAAGAGGCCACAACTGAGTAGCGCATTAATATCAAACAATACACCTAACCACTCAAGCTTGGAAACAATCCTAACTGGTATGTAGTTATCAGAATATCGAGCCAGCATATCCACTTATGTTGGCTGGGGATTCTGGGAGTTGTAATCTAGCCTTCTTCATTTAGGGAGTTGCAATCTAGCCATCTAAAGCTTTTAATGAGAATGCTGGACTACAGCCCTGGAGATCAGGGTTCAAATACCCACTTAGCCATGGAAACCCACTGGGTGGCCTTGGGCAAGTCACATTCTCTCAGCCTCAAAGGAAGGCAATGGCAAATCTCATCTGAACAAATAGGGTTAAAGCTCTCCATAAATCAAAAATGACTTGAAGGCACACAACAACAATCAAGCTTTTAAAAAATATCTCAGCTTGTGACCATCACAAGATGTTCTGACAAGGAAAAATAATAAGTCAATTTGAGTTTGCTTAATTTTTAAAGAAAAAAAGGTTGATATGAGGTAAGATGAGAACACAAAGGTAAAAAAGATAGAAGGAAAGTTTTAAAAAAGTATGCACAAGGAACATTTTATATCATCTGAATATATTGTGTGTAAAGATTTTGTGCGTGTTTGTGTGTGCATATACTTTTGTGTGTGCATATATTTGCTTGCCTACTAGAACACCACATCATTTTACTCCACCAGCAGCAGAAAATATTAAAAGAGGTTCTCATCTTTTTATGAGCATTCTGAATGGTCTCAGGTAGCCTTACCCTAGAGAAACATCAAAGTAGATGGGAGATTAACAGTGCAGACAGGACACAGATCTCAGGCAGAGCTTCAAACATTTGAAGTCAGGCTAAAGTTCCCCAAGAAAAACACTTCCCTTATGAAACTTGACCCTTGAAAAATGTTAATATATTTTTTAACACAATCACTTCACTATCTGTTGTCCCACAGCACTTCTAGAGGTTTATTCGTCTTTTCTATAAACATAGTTTCTTCCTGGCCTTAGTTCATTGGTTAAGGAAAGAAGAAGCAACATAGGCAACATGTGCAGGATGAGGAACAGTAGCTTTGAGAGAACTTAGCTTTTTCATTTCATTCAGAAATGAAGCTGCAACTCATTTTCATGCCTTTGACTGAGGCTATGCCACTAAAGTGATGATGGGTGTTTTCCAAAAAAGTTATTGATGGTTCTCACCAGAATAAACAGTGGGTTTTATTCAGAGACACAGCTGTGTTAGTCTGGAATATCAGTATGCAATAGGATTTGTAGCACCTCATCATCACATCCACAAGCTTTGCATTTTCATGGCTATTCATACTTTCTGATTATAAGGTCCTTCCTGGGTATAAGTTCACTTTATGCATTTGAGGAAGCAGAAGAAGGTTGCTTCCCTACTGCAAAAACAATCCAGGTTGACACCGCTTCAACTGCCATGGCTCAGTGCTATGGAATTCTGGGATTGTAGTTTTGTGAGGCATTGAGCCTTCTCTATCAGAGAGCTCTGGTGCCACAACAAACTACAATTCCCAGAATTTCATTGCATTGAGCCATGGTAGTTAAAGCGGTGTCAACCTGGATTATTTCTGCAGTACGGATGCAGCTCTAGTCTATGAAAGTTTATGCTACAACTTCATTTGCTCAGTTAGGAGCTTATCATACACCTGAAAGAGGCGTCTTACCTCTTCCGGGTTCAATCCTCAATCTGGGATACACTTGGATATTATCACACATAATTTGCCACTGATTCTGCTGCGATGCCACCAGCCGCATCCATCCCAGGGCAAAGCCGCACTCAGCCAGCACTTTTTTGAAAACGGAGATTTTCCTACTTTAAAAATTAGCCGGTCGAGCACTTCTTGGATCTGGGCAGAACGGCAGAATTGGTGGTGAATTATGTGTGATAATATCTGGGTGTATCCCAGATTGAGGATTGAACCCAAACGAGCTAAGACACTTCTTTCAGGTGTGCAATAAGCTCCTTAGTCTCAAAGGTACTACAAGATCCTCTTGCATAATGGGTTTTATGTAAGCCCTTTAGCACTTTTCAGAATTATTGTTCAAAGACTGTAGAAGTACTTTGTTGTATCCAATTTAATCTGACTCTAAGAACCCTCACAATATTTTCAAATAATCCAGTGGACAGCAAATTGGAAGTGGGTCTGGGATGATCTGGCTTGTAGCTGCACTTCAGTTCGGCACTAAACTCAGAAAGTTACTATTGCTCAGTTTTCTAGTCTGTAAAATGGAAAGAACAGTAGCATTGTACCTCGAGTAGTTGCAACTAACTGCTCTTCTGCAGGCAGCTGCCAGATCCTGGCGTCAGCTCTGATAAACTACCTTCACTTCTTGAAATGCTTCTGGAACATCTTTAAACACCCCTTGTTTGATGTTACTAGAAAGACTGCCCCAACAGCTACAGGGTCAGTGAGGGATTAACACCTCCCTGTAATTGGTATATTTTGATCATTTATGGGAGTGACGTGACTCCCTTTGCTCTCATCGACTTTGTTTCATAAATCCCAGGTGTGAAATTACCCTCGTGTATTTGGAAGGCTTGATCCACTGGAGTGCAAGAGAGGGCGCAGGCTGCAAAGGACAGCATCACTTTGCTCTGGGTTTCATACTCTGATCCATGTGTTTTGTTTTAGTTTTCCCTGGGTTTAAGCCACCTGATTTTCATTTTAACCTTGGTACGTTTCATGTACCATTACGTTCACTCCTTTTGTTTTTAACGGGTTGCTCTGCTTTCTAGGCTGCAACTCCACTGTGTATTTGGAGGTGATGGGAGTGGGGTTTTAAAAGAGGTCACCTAGAGTTCATAAATGTTTGGAAAAGGGGTGGAAAGAGTGTGTGTAGGGGGGAATTTTAGAAAGCTCTTTTAGGGGAAAAGTGATGGCAGTTCTGTGACTTCCAAAATAGCTGATGTTCAAAGGATGCTCTGTTAGAAAGACATTCAGCTGAGCATTTCAGATATGTCCCTTATGACTAATGAAGATACCTTCCCATAACACTCGATTACCACTGCTAAGAAACAGCTTCTTGCAGCAGCTAGCAAGACTTTTCTGTTGCAAGGATCTCCTTCCAATAAGTGCAATTAAATTCAAATTTGTTTTTGCAAAAGAGTAATGGTTTTTTTGGGGGGGGGGGGTTGTGTGTGTGTGTTTGTTTTTTGTTTTTTGAAAAACTAAATCCAAAATCTTAACACAGAATGCTGGCTTGGGGGGGAGGAATGTCACTCCACATCAAAACATCTCTTGATGATTTTGCTGCAACAGGGTATCAGGGCTGCCCCATGGGAAATTATGTCAAATCAAAGTTTCTCTTTTAAATGAAAAGAAGAACCCAGAGGATGTTGGGAATTATATTCCAAAGAAATAATCTTTTCAGGCTTTGAGTTTTAGGTATGCCCTAAAGAACTTAAGGAGAACCAGCATGATATCATGGTCTGAGTGATGAATGAGGACACTGAGAGACCAGGGTTTGAATCCCCACTTAGCTATGGAAACCTAGGGGCCTTTGCAGACTGCCAGAAATAGTGCACATTAAATTGAGGCACTGCCCTGGCTCAGTGCTAGGGAATCATGGGAACTGTAATTTATTGTGGCACCAGAGCTCTCTGACAGAGAAGGCTCAGTGTCTCAGAAAAAAATACAATTCCCATGATCCCCTAGCACTGAGCCAGGGCAGTGCCTCAATTTAATGTGCACTATTTCTGGCAGTCTGCAAAGGCCCCTACTTTGGGCAAGTCACACATACACACAACCTGGTTTATTCAGACACCTCTCAATTTTTGCCCTTATTGGAATTGTTTGCAACCATGCTTTCAGTCCCAGGGTTATGAAAAAGTCAGAACAAACATACATACGTACATACATAAGATTTTATGCCAGAAGGTTCAAAAGCAATGTTGACATTCCCTGAAAGGCATCCCTATATTGTTTTCAGAACCATCCAAAATCCACAAAACAGTGATACTTTTATTGGGCCAACCAAAATGCAAAATATACATCTTGCTAGCTTCCAAAGCTCCATTGGCTTTTACATCAGGTAAAGGTGTTAAAAATCATATAGGAGAAAGAAAGAAAAATGATGATGTAAGTCATAGGCCTGCATTTTGTCAAGATGTTGTGGTGGGTGTCTTCAGTTCAGATGGTATAGAGGGGTATTTAATGCCTAAAGGTTTTCCTGATGCAAAAACATGGAGGCTTCCTGAGAAATTCAGTGTTCTTTGCCTATCAAAGGGGCTTGTAGCCTCACAAAGTAGCCGAGATAAACTGGATCTCAACGGCAGTAGCTTTTTTGTCTTGCTAATGAAATTAAAAGTTTATTTCCTGGACTTTAAGAATCTCACAGTACCTACATGGCCAGGAGGAGGGGCCTGCCTGCCTGAATACCCCTCCATACCATCTGAAATGAGGACAACAATACAACATCTTGGCAAACTGCAGGCCTATAAGTAATGTCGTCATTTTTCTTTTTTTCTCCTGTATGAATTTTAACGCCTTTGCCTGATGAAGAGGCCAGTGGAGCTTCAAAAACTTGCAACATTTATATTGTGCGTTATGGTTGTTCCTATAAAGGCGTCACTGTTTTGTGGATCTTGGATGTTATTGTATTTTGCTGTATGGAAAACATGGCTATCCTTGGATACTACTTTTAACTCCTCTTTTCTGTCTCCCTTCTCCTTGCAATGACCTCTGATATCCTTCCAGGATTTACTCTGAAAACAAAATAACAAAAAAAAATAAAACATGGAACAAAATTAGAAATAATGGCATAGCACATTAATCAACACATTAAAAATACTAAATATGTCTTGCTTAAGTTATATGAAAAAGAAATGAAATCTAGGAAAAGATGATCACTGAGCAAGGCTTACATTAAAATGTCACTCTACAATTACTAAAGAGCTCATATCCACACAAATGATCATATATATATATGGGTTGACAGCCTGAGTTGCACTTCACCGACATATTTTTGCCCTTCCTAGTTAAGTTTAGAGCTATTATTTTCCTATACCAGGTTACCAGATTATTCAAGCCAAGACTATAACATCATGATCTCTCCATGATCTCTTGCTTGATAACTGGAAGAGAAGCAGCAATGATACCTGTAAGAAGGAAGATAAAGAGTTTAAATCCATTGATTTCAAACATTCATAAATACATCATCATTCATAAATAATATCGCCCTCCAGTGATATATTAAAATGAACAGAGATTTCTATAGCCATTTACATTTTAAAAAGTACCATTGCATAAACTAATAATTATGCATACTCACACACAGGTGGCTGATTCCTGAATTAGGGGCTTGTCTACACTACAAAAAATAAAATAAAAAAATCTTCACTCACTACAAATTGGTGGAGATCTGGACATATGACACGCTTGTAATGCAGGGAATTAATTGGGTATTTCAGCACCTGCGGGTTTACCTTCCAGATAATCTGGAGGAAAAGGAACCATGGGTTCTCTGGATTTTCTTGGAACATCCAGAAGTGCAATAAGTGCAATAAGGTTGGCAGATTTGCACTGATGGTGGAAGAAGAACAGGAAGTAACAAATCCCCAATAGCAGGAGATTTAAGTGGCCTGATCACCATTTTAAAAAAAAAAAAGGCTGTTGTATTTATGTGCATATGTGTATAACCACATACGAGTATATCTTTTTGCCTTTGCCTGTGCACACATCCTTGACAGATGGGATTTTTTTGAAGTGTCATATGGCCAGAAATAATTTGTGGCATATTGCCATTTTACTCCAATGTGCCCTCTGAATGGGGGGAATGTGTGGTTGTTTAATCTGAATTTGCAGCGAATAGCTTCCCTGTCACTTTCAGTGGCATAGACAATCTCCAGGATCACTATGAATCTGGAAAATTCGGGTCACCCCAGGCTTTACTGTATATGCAGAGAAGCCCTAAGTCTATAGTGTTTTTAATGCCCATTTGGACATAATGAATGGATTGTGTTTGGCAATGCCTTTTTGGCAATGCTTAAGGGACAATTCTACACCTTCCCAATGCATCATGGTTCTGAGCAAAGCTCTGAAAACCTTTTTGGACTACAACTCCAAAAATGAAGTCCCAAGTAGAAGAAAACATATAAAAGTGGAAAAATTTTGTGACAATTAATGATACATTTAATAGTGTCTACTGCTATAGGTTGAGTCTCCCTTATCCTAAATGCTTGGAATCAGAAGTGTTTTGAATTTTTATTTTTTATTTTAGAATTCAGTTATTTGCATATATATACATAATGAGATATCTTGGAGATGGGACCCAAGACTAAACACAAAATTCATTTATGTTTCATATAGACATACCCTAAAGATAATTTTATACACTATTTTAAGTAATTTTGTACTTGAAACAAAATTTATGTACATTGAACTATCAGAAAACAAAGGTGTCATTATCTCAGTCACTTATTATTATTATTATTATTATGGATTTTGCAGTATTTGGTTTTTTAGAATTCCTGATTAGAGATGCAGCCTGTACTTCTAACAGGAAAAAACCTTCACAGTGCTCCATTTTACTTGCTGACTTTGTCTTACACTAGCCAATATCCCTCATGCTCTCTGGATTATCTCTCAAGAAACTTATCAGCAATGAGTGCATAAATAAGGACATTATCGCATGGAGAAATATCCCCAATATAGATTTGGGATTTAAAAGCCAAAATCGGATGTTATCGCACGTGCCTGTGACTGGGTGAGTGCAACCCGGATGCAGCCAGGCCCCAGCCACACTTATCCAGCAACTTTTCAAAAGTTTGCATTTTTGAAAAGTTGCTGGATAAGTGTGGCTGGGGTCTGGGCTGCATCCGGGCTGTACTCACCCGGCCACTGGCATGTGCAATAATATCTGATTTTGGCATTTAAATGTCTAATCTATATCGGGAGCATTTCTCTATGCAATAATCTCCTAAAACTAGCCATAAAATAGGTGAATTTTATGACTTTGAGCATGAGCAGCTTCAGGGGGACTCAAGGAGGCACAATCTTTTCACTTCATCAGTTTCATTCTCACAGCATCCCTGTGAGATGGGTTCAGTTAAGAGATAGTGACCCAGCCAAATTTCAGGGCTGTTGCAGGATTAAGTACAAGAAAATTTAATAGTAAGAAGCAATGACCATGTTGGTGAACCTATGGCACATGTGCCAGAGAGGGCATGCAAAGCCATTTCCCCTGGCACATGGAGGGGGGAAAAGGAGGTAAAGACGTGGGCCTGTTCCTCCTCTTCCTCCCGACTGTCCTCGGCTGTCCTCCGAAGAGGCAGCTGATAGCCCAGGAAGGTATGTGGGGGGGGGGGGGAAGGAGGAACAGGCATGCCTCCTCCTCCTGGGCCTTCAGCTGCCTCCAGAGTTTGGGCAAGCAGTGCCTAAAAGGTTTATCATCATTGAGCTATGAGGAATTCTGTACCCAGGAGTGAATGCTACCGGTATATTTCCACAGTGAAAATCAACTCACTGAATAACATAGCCATGACCTAGGTTTGGAAAGTTCCTTTGGAAAAGTAATTAAGCATTGTTAGAAGCCCCTAACATAGTTAGTTACTACAGTCAGCCTTCTGTATCCCTGGATTTTTATCCACAGATTCAACCATCCATGGCTTAAAAATATTCAAAAGAAATATAAATTCTAATAAGCAAACCTTGAATTTGCCATTTAAAATAGGGGACACCATTTTACTATGCCATTGTATTTAATGGGACTTGAGCATTCACAGATTTTGTAATCCATAAGATGGGGAGGGAGATTAGTCCTGGAACTAAACCCCAGTAGGTACGAAGGGCCCACTGTATTGTAAAAACATTTTAAAAACATATTTCCATTATCATTATTCAAAAGCAACTAAAACAGAATTGTTCCAGTTACTTTTCTTTTAAAAAATGCTTTGTTGGCTTTCCTCTTTTCCTCTCTTCCCACCACTTTTTGCAACATCTTGCCTGATGATGAAATGTTTGCCTTTGCCTTCCTGTGAGGCTGAGACGGTGTGACTTGCCCAAGGTCACCCAGAGAGGTTTCCATGGTTGAATAGGGATTTGGACCCTGGCCTCCATAGTCCAATATTGAAGACACTATACCACTCTGGCAAAATAATTACCAAACTCTGGCCATGGCACAGGCACTGGCCTTTAGGCAGGTATTTAAGCCCTCCTCTAAGCATTTGTATTTTTAAGAAACCAAATTATGCACTGTGTACTGTATGCCAACATGCTTTTACATAAACTTGTCCCCTTGCTCTACTTAGTATTATTAGGTTCTTCCCAAGTATCATCATTGTGGATCCAGCTTCTGCCTTCTTCATTCCACTTAATTTATTGCATAACCTTTAAACCTCTCCAAGGGACTTAACTGAGTTATTAGTTCCTATCCCCTTCTCCTCCACTCCTGCTGGCAGGTAATCAAGTGTTCACCACTGAGTCATTTCAAGCACCTACTTATACCCATTTCTGAAATTATCTAGCTGCTCCAGCATCCCTCCCTTTTTTGTTTCACCCGCTCTCTT
This sequence comes from Phrynosoma platyrhinos, assembly GCA_020142125.1. Classification (NCBI taxonomy): domain Eukaryota; kingdom Metazoa; phylum Chordata; class Lepidosauria; order Squamata; family Phrynosomatidae; genus Phrynosoma; species Phrynosoma platyrhinos. The sequence goes on along the minus strand of CM034710.1, from coordinate 90,102,832 downwards.
TCACCCCTCAACTTTATTATTATTTTTATTATTATTTTATTTTTGCAAAGGGAGGAAATATACGGTAATTGGCATCATTTAAAACATTTGCACATAACTTCTGGCTTTTGCTCAGGTACTGCTTTTGTGAGGGGTTTAATAGGTCAGATCAGCTCAAGAGCTTCAGTCTCTTGCCCACCCTACTTTAACAAAGCCTTGCCTATGTTTGTACAGCTGCGCTCGTAACGGTGGGAGTTCCACCAGTCTCACATGCCTTCAGTTCCTCTGCCTCCCCTTTGCCGCTCCACCATCACACAAACGTGCACAGAGCTGAAACTATAGAAAAACTGTCTATCTAGCAGGTTAAAGGCCCAAGAATTCAAGTCCTGATTATTTTCTTTGCCCGGTTTCCTGCTGTTACAGTAAGTAAATGGTATTTTTCGCCTTTTCTACCGATTTGTCTGTCACTGTCTCAGTGCGAATGGAAGGAAACCATCACTTTCAGCATCTTTTATAGGACTTCAAGGAGCTTCGACCATTTATATCCTCCTCTGGGCTCTCTGGAATTTCACTCTAGTTTTGTGCAGCAAGGAGGAGAAAGAACAGCCATCGACTCAGATAGATCTACTGTGACTTCACACAGAGAAAGAGAGAGATTTGAATTAGTATGAAAGCAAAGACGTCCAATAAATACATGTTACTCAGTGGCAGAAAAGCAGCTCATATTCCTTTTGAATTTCTGCCATGAATTACAAAGCTAAGCATCTGGGGAGGCATTACATTTGAAATTTTATAGAATGAAAGAATCAAGACACATGGCTTTAACATGCGTAAGCCAATTCCAGTCAATCTTTTGTTCATTTGCCACCCCCCACCTCTTTTAGAATGGTAAAGGAATACAAGTAAAACTTTTTTTTTCAACATTATTATTCTATTAAGATAATAAAAAACTAGACATATCAGAATTAAAACTGAACCCTTGCAGGGAGTGATTTCAAAAGTGGTTTTTGTTTACTTTTAATGGATTATTCCCATTCCCAGAGGCACAAATCTATTTTGCAAAAGAAAAATGTCCAGATCGGAAAATTATCAATCATAATGGACTGATTTTTATGTAACTGAATATCCTTTAAATGTCCTTAAGAAAGCATGAACCCCTCTGTGGCAATGGTGGCAATGGGGAGGAGCACTTGTGGGGCACACTCCTACTTCAAGCTCCTGTGCTCCAACTCCCTGGACTCTGTTGAGCTGTGTAGTATTCTGTGATCTGACAGAGGACCTTATCACACGGGGTCTAAAGCAGACCTAATCCAAAGGGTATCCGTAGCTAATACATATTATTTCCCCGTGTTTACACACGACGTTACATGGAAACTCGACAGAACCCGGAGCTAATCCGTATTGTTTCTCCGTGTTTACACACGACGTTGCACCGAAACTCGACAGAACCCGGAGCTAATCCGTAACGAATTGAGATCTTTTGACATTCGGTTTTTCGGGGAAGTACAAGGGAGCTTTCGGAATCATTGCGCAATGGCCGCGCAGGCGAAATTCAGTTCATTTCGGTATAGAACTGAATTTATTCTTATTTCGGTTACTTTTCGCTTCATGGCCAGCGTGTGATAAGGTCCAGAGACAGCGAGAAGTCACATGCCAAAGAACAAGATCTAACACTAATGGTTCCATCTTTAGATGCAACCTCTTCTTCCCTGGGGCCTGGACCATTTTGCTTGTTATGAATCTCATGAACCACGCATGGTATTAAGAAGCTATCAATGAAGATGTTTCTGCTAGATCAAATTGGTTTTTTGTTTGTTTGTTTGTTTTGCTGCAGCATGCTTTGGTCCTTATGGGTTTCATTTGCAAATTTTATTTTATTTTATTTTATTTTAATTATATCCTACCTTTCTCCCAATATAGAGCAACAAGTATAAAACAATACAATTGAAAAACAGTATGACAGTATTAACATATAAAAAAACAATTAAACAATTTTAAGAGTTAAAACAGTTATAAATTAAAATATAACATGATAAAATACAAACCATTAAAAATTATATCATGTAATATTAAAAAACCCAATCCTTATCAGTTTGCAAGTTTCCATGTCATACAGATTCTTGGGAGTTTACTGGACACGTTTTGTAGTCCAATCCGTGCACAGGACAGGATCAGGCCAGAATGGGGGAGAACGGGTTTTATCGCTCATGAAATTGCTGCTGCACTGCCAGTTCACCACCTCCTGTCCCCAAATCGCACTTATTCCACCAATTTTGCAAGGACAGAAGCTTTCCATCCTTGTAAAATCATCTGACTAAGTGCAGCCAGGGGACGGGTGGTGGTCAGCCAGTGGCACAGCAGCAATTTCATGAGCGATAAAAACCCATTCTCCCCCATTCCAGCCCCATCCTGTCCTGTGCACAGATCGGGCTACAAAATATGTGCGATAAACTCCTTGGTCTCTCCTGGTCTTTGGTAGTTGCATTCTGACAATGATCATAATTAAGTTTGTGATTCTGTCAAGACAGTTTGTGTACAATTACCTTGCCCTGTAGTAAAATGTAAGGAATAGGAGAAAGAACTAGATGGCCTTTCTGTATCCTCTGGTTTGATAAGAGAAGAAATGTCAGACTCCCTGACCTGCACATGTTTTAAGATCTTCTAAGAATATACCTCTCCTTGTCCAACCAACCTGACAGTTATATCTGGTGAGAACACAGAAGAGGGCCATCTCAGTAGCTGCATCAGCTCCTTTCCTAGAAAGGCTAGACTAGTACTCTCCTGGCTATCTTTCAGACTTATAAGCTTATCACAAGGCACTTAAGGAACAGGAACAGAACGGAACAGGGCAAAAACACATTTTACTGGACAGGAGAACACCACTGATGCTGCTGGAAGCCCTCAAGGCATTCCCCAGCTGTTCCTGGCAGCCAATTTTTGAAGGACAGTACAAAATCGTCCTTCAAAAATTGGCTGCCAGGAATGGCTGGGGAATGTCTTATGGACTCCCAGTGGCATCGGTGGAGTTCTTCCGTCCAGTAAAATGCATTTTTGTCCCGTTCCATTCCTTTCCTTTCCTTTCCATTCCCATTCTTGTAAGTGCCGTGTGATAAGCTTATTACTGTGTTTTAACTGGCCTTTGAGATCTGATAGCTCATGAGGCAAGCATCTTTATAATATGTTTATTTTCCTTTTTTTAAAAAAAAAATAATGCTATTATAAATTGTTTTTAATTATGATTGGCATCTTTTTCAGTATTTTTGACTTTGTAAGCCAGACTTACACCATTATTGGAATTCACATTTATGGTTATTGCCTTCAAACTTACCTTTGAACCTCAGGAGTCCCTCCAAAGGATTTCCAAAGAGTTGAAGAGCAGGATGCTGACTGATGATGTATCCAGCCCTCTCCTAGTAGTAAAGTGCCCTGCAACATGCAGTGGCTGGGATCTTTGCTGAGTTTTGCTGCAGCTTGTTCTTTTCCGAAGCAGGATCTTGGCTTCAACTGATAGTTTAATTATATTTTAATTTTTGTATGATGCAAACTTTTAGCAGCATCTGTTTTAACTTTGGTAAATCACCTTCAGTCCCAGGGCTGTGAAAAAGTTTGGATGGATGGATGGATAAATAGACAGATAGATGATAGATAGATGACAGATAGATAGATAGATATTATTGGGTACTATATTCTCTGTCACCTATCCACCTCTTCTTTTATTTCGCCTCTCACTCACTGGGGAAAAGTTAGATTCCTGCCATGCCACAATCTGTCCATCCTGCTCTGATCCTTTTTCATGAAGAATTAGTCCTATGTATCACCAGTGCATTTTTTTTTTACCAGCAAAGATCATTCAGGAATCCTTGTAGAGAAAATATCATATACTCATTGATTCTGTAGGAATAGGTATATCCCCACTAGCTAAGTAAAATGAAGCTGAGAATTGTGTCACAAATGTTCAAGAGAAAACTAGACTACCTCAGGAGAAGATGAGATCTCTTTCACCAGAGGTATTTGAGCAGAGCTGGATGGCAATCTCTCAGTAATACCGAACTTGCATCCCGCTTTGCAGATACTTTATACTGAGCATGAAGTTAGTTCAGATCAAGCTTGGGCAGCATGTGGCCAGAGGATCTCATAGACTCCCTTTTCTCACCTGAACCCCCCAGCCACTCCCATGTCCAAATTAAAATGGCAACTCCTGAACGCCTGGTGTCTGCAACTGATGAGAGTTGTACTTCAAAACATATGGAGGGCAAAAGGTTGCCAAATCCCACTCAAAGCATAAAAAGTAAATAGAGGAAGAACCAGAAGGCACGAGATGGCTGACACAAATATGTTTTAAGACATGTTGGGAAGGAAACACTGGTAGGCATTCAGAGCAGGATCCTTCCCCTGCTCCCAACTTCACCTTTCAGTTTTTCATGTATTTAGTTCTGTTATACTGAAGGGATACAATACAAATTCCTCTGGTGTGACAGAGGATGCCGCCTTCTATGTTAATCAAAGCAATACAGGCACATTGAGTTGCATGAACAGTAGTAATCTCACTACAAGGAAAGATTATTACAAAGGCTGAGCTTTGAAGTGGGCAGGAATGGGAGAAAGAGCAAATGCTGGCAGAACTAAACAAACATGTGAGGGGGAAGAAACATTAAAGGGCTCTTTGTTCAAGACACAAGAAGTTAAGTACCCAAGGTTAAAAAAAGAAACCACCCCTTTAACTTCTCAAAGCTGAAACATTGACAGTTTCTGATATCTGGTAGCGTAGAACCTAGAGATCCTCTTATGCAGTTCTAATTTTTGCACAACTAACATGGAGCTAAAGGACATTTATGTATTTAACAAAATGGAAAAGGAGAGAGAAAAGTGACTGCAAAAAATGTATCAAAGAGGTGTGTGCATTTCTGTAGGAAAATGTAATGAGGCTGCTTTTATCATCTGTCACAAGATCATTTCATAGATAGATTTTATTCTTAAATGAGCATGGGTTCCCCCCCCCCTCACGTTCCTATTCATCACCGGTTATTGTTTTTGTCTGTTTATTTGTCTGCGTGGAGTTTGATTTCTTTTGCCAAGTTCTGTGTGGGGCATGGCAAAGTTAGGTCTGATGCAGAAGGAAGCCAATGCATGAATGACGTGTGTGTGCAGTGGAATTCCTCTTGACAGACCAGAGTCTGACCCTGTGTGATATCAATAGTATTTGAAAATGTTTGGGTACAACTCCTGTAATCCCCGAGATGGGAGGAGTGGTCATTTTAAAATTTATTTTCAAAACCCCGAATAACAAGAAGCTGGCTCCAACAGACAGAGACATCTGGGTAGTAGCACCACAATTGTTGTTATCTTTAGTTAGGTAAGAAAGCTTTTTTTCTCCTATCATTCAGGGGTCGCCAATGTAATTCAGTCTGATCACATGAAGTTTCTACATTATGTGTGAGCAACTGTGTTGGGCTGTGAACCAATCTTCTGCATATGGGGCCCTCTAAGGGCTGCATGGACCCCTCAAAATTGAAAAAAAAACCACTTCCCCATCTTAACAGAAGAGGCTGGAATCCCACGTACAGTTTTGAAAAACTGGTATGTGGTGTAGAGGTTTGAGTATTGCACTAGGACTTGGGAGACCATGGCTTGAATGCCCACTGGGATGACCTTGGACAAGTCACACACTCTCAGCCTAAAAGGAAGTTAATGGCAAAGCTCCTTTGAATACATCTTCCCATGAAAACCCTATGATAGAGTTGTCATAAGTTCAAGTCAACTTAAAGCCACATATAACAAACATAACAACATAACAATGGCAACCAGTACAGAGATGCTCTGCAACCTCTTTAATAGGTTAATTATCATTCCTGAATGCTTCCCCCCCCCCCCATTCATCCTTTTTATGGCTAGAAAAGAAGAATCCAGGGAACTGGGACAGCTCAAATGCTTCAAAAATACCCTGTTGGGGGGTAATGAAAAGTCAAGTCTGCATTTTACTTACTGCTGGTCTATATAGAAACAACCATTCACACATGGACTCCTTTTGTGATACAGTGGTACCTCGACATATGAGTGCCCTGATATACGAGTGTTTTGAGATATGAGCCGCCGAGCGAGCAATATTTTGCTTTGAGATGAGAGCAAGATTTGAGATACAAGGAATCACACACTACACCGCTGCACACGACCCCAACAATGGGGAAAATTACTTTGAGATATGAGCAATTTGACATACGAGCAAGGTTACGGAACGAATTAAACTCGTATGTCAAGGTACCACTGTATATCCCTTTCATGGGCATTGGGACTTCAGGGGAGGGAGACATGCGATGCTAAGATGGAGGCAGGGAGTAGTGCCGGAATCCTATATGACCATTCTGTACTATATAGCACAGTAATGATGTTGCTATGTAGTAAATTCTAGCATGATTTCCCCCCCCCCCCAACTTGGCTTATCAGTAAGCAGCCACTGGGACTGACAGGGGTACATTCCCCGTCAACTGAGAATCAGCTGCCTGATTTCCACCACCTCCCATGAGCAATCTCTGGTGCAATGGTCAGAAAAAGAACACTTGTTGCGAGTCCCCCTTACTCTGGAGATTTTTTATGCAGAGCTGGGAATGTCAGGCAGCTACTTCCCAATTGACGGGGGAATAGACTGTAGCAATCCCAGTAGCTGCTTACTTGCAAGTGGGATTTAGGGGACTTTTATGGTCCCTACATAGGAACTGTGAATACGTAGCAGTTGTGAATGCATAACTATAGTTTATATGTTCACAACTGCCCAACAGGATTCCAGCCCTGGTTTTTGCAAAGTGCAGGGTTATCATTATCACCATCTCAGCTTTTTCCCAATTCAGGATTCAAGTTGTTTTTATAAAAGTTAAATACATCTGATAATTCATATCATACAAAAGTTTAAAATGTAATTAAACAATAAAATTAAAACCTGTTTACAAAAA
>CM034710.1:90035851-90073822 GCA_020142125.1 Phrynosoma platyrhinos | reverse complement strand
GGACTCAATTTGCACTATTTCTAGCAGTCTGCAACCCCCCTTAGTTACCAAAGGCTCCTGTTTAGCCCCCAGACCAGCCATGCTAAAACAGTTGTAACCAAGAATATATTCACATTGCAGAATTATAGCAGTTTGACACCACTTTAACTGCCATAGATCAATGCTATGGAATCCTGGAATTTGTAGTTTGGTGACGCACCAGAGCTCTCTGACAGACCAGGCTGAATACCTCACCAAACTACAAATCCCAGAATTCGGTATTATCAAGTCATGACAGTGTCTGCAGGGTGGCTAAGCCATTAATCACGATTCCTTCATTTCCTATAAGAGTTTCCATTCCTGTTTGTGGCCATATTGTTTGGTCATGTTTTGGCCATAACATTCAGGACTGGCAGAGCAGAACAGATGAGGCATTACAGATCAGTGCAATGAACTGTTGTGGCCTAGTAAAGGCATTACTTGTGTTTGCATCTTTGTACTGAGAACGTTTACTCTTTAGTCCTAAAACATAGCTGGGGGGACAGATTTGGAGGGATTTTTTGCCATTTGAAGTAGTTGATTTTGTACCAGTCACACTCTCTTACCCCGATCTACTTCACAGGGTTGTTGTGAGTTTAAAGGATGCTAAGAGGAGAGCCATATGTGCCATCTTACGCTCAATGGTGAAAATCTGGAACATAACTATAGCCAATAAATAAACTTTGCATAGACTTTTTTAAATTAAAAAAAATCACTCCCCATTAAGAACTAATGAGCTGACTTTTTGCAATTTGATGTATCTGCTCATGAATTTTTGTATTTTTTGTATTCCACAACAGCCAGAATTAGCCATGAAAAACAGAAGACAGGTGAAAAGAATAATGTCCAGTGCTTCTTCCTCCTTATTAACCTGCTTCAATTTGTGTCAAATCCTTTGAGGTTCTGTTATTGGGATTTGGATGTGGGGTGGGGGCTTCCTCTCTCCCCATTATTATTTCCTTAAAGGATCAAATTAAATAAAGAAAAAGGCATGGAATCTCTGCTTCCCAGGTTGTTCTGGTTTCAAAACCCTGCTGCCTCCTGCTGCCATGTCTTTCCTTTTGCTTTGGGGCAACATCAGAGCACTGCAGCGGGTGACCCGGCGCACTTGCTTCAAATGAGTGTAAATAGAAGATGATATTACTTGTCTGAATGAAGTGAACTATCCCATGGAGGAGAATAATAGCTGTCGCCTAGCACCAGGACTCTTTTTCCCCCTCTGAAAAAGACAAGGGAGAACTTTAAAGTCAAGGAGACCCAAAGATGAGAGTGAAAGTTGATTACTTTAAGGATTAAACTGTTACCCTGGTGAAGTCAGCAAATACTGTTTCTAAGCAGTGATTTCAGTGTCTCTCGAGCACTATGAATCTCAGCTTGGTGATTAGGAATGCAGTGTTTTAAAGATATAAATATCATTTTATGAGACTTTAAAAATGTTATTTGGTGTTTTGACTATTTTTTTAAAAAGGAAAATTACACTCGACAGTGATGCATGACACCAAGGAATTTCACGGTTATGTGTGTTTGAAAGCTGTATTAATGTAACATAAAATAATCCTTTTGAAATATTGTAAAACTCTTCATTTGCAGTGCAATATGAAGAATGGCAGCACTTTTAATAAATGTATTGGCATGATACACTGATTTTCCCCCACTTCTGGTTAATTGAATTTCCATAAGGAACAGTGACTGTGTAATATCAAGCCCTGCCACACTCATTGAAATTTTAGCTCTTTCTCAGCAAAGTTTGAATTGTTATTTCATTAAGAAAGTAGGTAGGTATTAAAGCTTGACCAGATGGTTTATATATTATAATAATCTTCTTCATAGAAATTCTCACAAAGAAAATAATTAAGCATAAACAGACTCTGATCCTCAAAAAGCGCCATGTATTTTAACTTGAAAGCCCATAATAGCTATGACCTCTAACCCTGCTGTAACCATTTCTATCCAGGCTACTCAGAGAAGGACACCAAATAACACAAGTGAATGCAAAGGTTAACAAAGTTAGTGGACCAAACAAACTTGATACTGAGAATGAACTTTCACATGCAGCAAGTAAATAAACATATCTATCCCAAGTTGATCTACACAGGAGGGTTGAGATACCAAAATATTAAATGTTATTAACTGAGTAATCTCTCTCTCTCTCTCTCTCTTACAGATAAGTGTTTACTCAAAAGGTTAGTATCCTTTCAAACTGATAAAATGTCATTTCTCTAAAGAGTTCATGCACTAGAATGTGCCAAGTGAGATGACTGTAGAGTCATTTCTTCCAAAAGTCATTTCCTAATGATGAGCAAAACTGCTGCATTTTAAAATACTAATAGTATATATTGTTTTGGTTAAAGGAAAAAAAAAAACTAAGCCAACAAGTCTCTGGCAAAGCAGAATAATATACCATATTCCAAAGCAGCTTTTTATTTTATTTCTCTCTCTCTTTGTAAGCTGTGCAAGAAATGTGAACCCCCCAACACGCTCAGGAACTTGATTTCTTAAAAGAGAGTTGCACTGGTTTTTTATGGTTTCCATTTCTTCCAACTTACTTTATTACCCCATTGATGCTCTTTTAGCAGAATAGGCATTAGGTAATGCTTTGCTAACTGAGTTCAGCAGTGCAAGTCATTTCGGTTTCTGAGTACTATGCTGGTAATTCCTTTAAAATGAAACCAGCCATGGGCAGATGCAAAGCAGTACCAATCCTGTTCTGATCAGAAGAGCTGGTTCTGGCTGTGGAAGGGCTACAGCCTAGTGGCAGAGAATGTGCTCTGAAGGCATCTGATCACTGGTTCAGGACTTTCATAGCTGCAACTAAGAGGCTCTCAAATAACAAGACTGGGAAGCAGCAGCGTTCCTGCACCAGGTGTCACCCGGTCCAGGGAATGGGACCAGTGGGAGGTGGGACTTCCAGCACAGGATATCTGGTGGACGGGACTTCTGGGATTAGACTTCCAGGACTGGACTTCTGGTGGGTGGGGGATGGCGTGTGCTCCCTCTTCCCATGCCACCTCTTCCGTGTGTCATTCCATCCCCTGTTCATGCTGGTCTTCATCCCCATGGGGCATAAAGTGGCACGCAAGGGAGAGAGCAGCACGTGTGGGGGCATAGCCTGCATGCATTGGGAAAAGAGTCTGTGCGCTGGGAGGAGAGAGCAGCATGTGTAGGATGTAAAGCCTGCATGCATGGGGGACAGAGCCTGCATGTGCATGAGGCAGAGCATCGTACGCAGGGGAACATACACAGGAGAAAGAGCAGGGGGATGATGCGGGGCTGACTGGGTGTCACTCCCTCCTAGGGTGTCACCTGGTGCGGCCCCCACACGCCACACACCCCAGTGATGCTACTGCTGAGAACAATCATTACCTGAGACCTCAAAGAGCCATTGTTTATCAGAGTAAACAATATAGGGCTAGACAAACAACAGTGAAAAGTAATTTCATATACACTGGGCCCTTGTTATCTGCTGGGTTTTGGTTCCAGACCCCCACGGATAACAAAATCTGTGGATGCTCAAGTCCAATTAAATACAGTGGCATAGCAAAATGGTGTCCCTTATATAAGATGACAAAATCAAGGTTTGCTAGTTGGAATTTATACTTACTAAAAACATTTTCAAGCCATGGATGCTTGAATCTGTGGATAAAAATATCAGTGGATAAGTAGGGCCAACTATATTGTGAACTTTTCATGAAGAAAAATTGCTTGGAAAAAGCTACTACGATGAACTACAACTTCTAGAATCCTCAATCTGCCTGTTGTCAGAATGACATTAACAACAGAACAACATAATCATAATCATGGCAAAATCATCATCATCATCATCATAATCTAGTCATACTGCTGAGAAAGTATAAAATAAGATTGAACTTTAGAAAGTCTGCCAAGTGGGTTACCAAGCCAGAGGCAGTCAGTTACTATTTCAGTCTCTGTTGTTTGAATAATACAATTAAACAAACAAATTTTGCAATGGTAAAATCCAGAGTGTGATTAATCACTATGTGAAGAAGTACTTCTTTTTGTCTATCCTGAATATCCAATGATCACTGAACGATACCAAGTTCTTTTTTTATGACTGTATCCAACATCACATAAAGGGACTTACTTCATCTCACGCAAGGAGACTTCCATTTCTTCTTTGCTCCTCAAATCTGCACCACTAGAATTTCCTACTCTAGAGCAGACATTGGGCCCATGGTGGGTACAAGAGTGTGGTGGAGTCTCCTTCTTTGGAGATTTTTAAGGAAACACTGGATGGCCATCAGTCGGGGGTGCTTTGATTGTGAGTTCCTGTATGGCAGGAAGTTGGACTGGATGGCCCTTGTGGTCTCTTTCAACTTTATGATTCTATGATTTTAAAAGTGAGTGGGTAGCTATTCTACCAATAGTGTCTGTTTCATTGGCAGATGGGCACCATTCAGTGCAACCATTTGGGATGTATTTCCCACCCACTTTCCCTGCAGTGTGTATAATTCTACACATTTTCACTACAGCACCACCATGCCAACTCTTCCCTTTTAAAGTTCAAAATCCTCACACACTGCAAGATTTCCTCATATATGAATTTCAGTGCCAAATGTAGAATGAAAGTCCTATGCCAGTACACCTTTCCTGAATTACACTCTAAATTAGAATGTTTGCATATGACATACTAATATAGCTCACAAGACGGTAGACCTCTTAGAGTTCTTCTTTGTGAAGAGAAAGGGGAATTTCTTCCCTGCTATAAGGTAAACTTTGACAGCTGCAGAGGTCATTCTCCTAGTCCACAAACTATTAAGGCTGACCAAAAGAAGATGCATATTCTGTTAAGTTTCCCCATTTTAACAATGTAAAAAGTCGTTTCTGAAGCTGATTGTCTTTCTTTGAAGATTCAGAAGCTGTTACTCCTATTTGGGAGATGGTTATTGAATAATTCCTGCCTGTTATGAAACTCAATATCCTCCAGATGGTTCTTTTATATACTGTTTTAAAACAGATTTAAAAATATCCTGTGTTGTGATTGACTCAACAAGTCACAGCTGCTGTATACAATTTTCAAATGATTTTCATTTCATTTGGCATTTACTTTAAGATTAAAGCAATGAAACAGCAGTAATGACACAACTGTTAAGTTCCAAATTTGCAGTGGTGTTCTCCTGGACATACCAGAAAAATGGAAAGGAAAAGAATAATAATATTGATAGTTTTGGCCAGTAGTTATTCTGGCCACGACTCAGAGAGCAGGCGTTCAGTACAACATGACACTGGTGGTTACAATGGGATGGTCTTCTCCTCACTTCCCACCTTCAGCCCTCTGGGTTGCCCACAAAATGGTTCCAAAGAATCTCCCACTCCATCTTATGGGGTACACAGGATTTTAAAGCAAGGAGAAGGGATTGCCTCTTCCCAGTGTCACTGGATTTCATCATTCACTATTGGAAGTCCACTGCTGGATCCTGCCCTGCTGTGTCGAGACTAGATCCAGGATATCTGAGGAAACAGCAATGGAAGGACCTTCTACAAATATCTTCTATTCTAGTAAATGTACTATGACACAGGGAATTTTCCATACCATGAGTAAGACCACTGAGCTATCTAGTCCAATCCAGTCAACACTGACTAGCTAAGGCTCTTTAGGATTTCGGATAAGAGGACTTCCCCCTCTAGCCATATCAAGGGAACTCTGGTATGCCCTGGTGGTATTCCATTCAAATACTAACATGGTGAGACCCAGCTTCACTTCAAAAAACAGATAAGGGCAGTATGGAGGTTGCAGATGTATTTCCACTGTGAATCATTTTTGTATGTCATCTATACTTCCAACCATTGTCCTCATTAATTGGTGATTTTTAATCTTTTCAAACTACTGTTTAAACAATTCTTTCATTCATTTATTCATGATTTATGTATTTTCTCTCAAATATGTCTGAGTGTGTACATTCCAAAAATGACATATTAAAATACATGCTTTCTCAGGTCTGAACCTTTGACAACTGAGGATGTATCAATCAGTACTTTTCAAGCCATCTTGACTCCCAGTTTGTGAAAAGGACAGGGTACAAATAAGTGACACATAAATGGATCAGTAAAGCTAGTGGCGTCCCACACTAGGGTGTCACCCAGTGTGGGGATCAGGGCTTTGGGAGGGGTGAAGCTTCAGGAGTGGGTTGGATTTGGGATAAAGAATGTTTTAAATTGTACGTTTTTATTATTGCTGTTCCCCGCCTCGATTGCGATGCAGAGAGGCGGGTTATAAATAAAATTTATTATTATTATTATTATTATTATTATTATTATTTACACTTGAGTAAATCCATGATGGGCAGGGAGGAAGGGGTGCCTCAAGTCCCCCTTTCCATGCCCAGCATGGCTTTACACTCAAGTAAACCCATGATGGGCAGGGAGGAAGGGGTGCCTTGGGCCTCTCTTTTCCTGCCTGGTGGGGCTTTACACTCTAGTAAACCTGCACCATGCAGGGAGGGATAGGTCCCTCGGGCCTCTCTTTCCCTGACTGGCATGGCTTACTCTTGGGCAAACCCATGCCAGGCAAGGAGGAGTGTCCCAGGCTTCTGGAGGTGTGTGTGTGGGGGGGTTAGCTCAGCCAGGTGTCACCCCTCTTCTAGGGTGTCACCTAGAAGAGGTGAGCTCAAGCATTCCACATCCCCTGAACTCTCTAGTGACACCACTGAGTAATGCTTGAGCTCAACAACACGCTTAGTTTCCACCTTGAAGCTCTCTCCAACTTGTATCTATAAGTGTGAGCAGTTGTTTTCCTCACAGAAGTTCACAAATGTGTCAACACTCTTTTTTCATAATGTTTGATTCCTTTGGACTCTTCCCCCCCCCAATTCTACACATTTTATGAGTTTGTTGTTTTGTACAACTTACAAAACAGGCTTGTAAGCATTCCAGTTTCTGACCCGAATTGAGTTTTGGTCTGCATTTGGAGCAGAGCAAATGGGGGATCCATATTATATAATTCCATATGTTTAAAAACCTGTTGAATTCTTCACACATCTCTGTTGAGAATTGTACAGCAACTTTGATTAAATAATAAATCCAGGAACTAAGTTCCAACCCACACATCAGTCAGAGAAGCTCCAATAAGTTCACCTTAGTGAATCTTTATAATTAAATGTTTTTACACCCTTTCTCCAAGCAGCTCCTAACACATCTGGTTCTTTCCAACCAGCAGCTGAGAAAGTGACAGGTTCAAGATTACACACTTGACAAAGTGGAGATTTGAACCTGGATTTCCCCATTTCTAGACGGATACTTTTATTTTGTATGAGAATTAGCAGATATCAAATCCCTTAACTAATGGAAATAAGCTTTCTCTATTACCACATTGTGACATAAATCTCACCTGTGCAAGAAGATACAGCATGATTAGACAAAATGTGGCCCTCCATGTTGTTGAACTACAAGTCCCAGCACTCTGCACCACTGGCTATGCTTGTTAGGGCTGATGGGAGCTGCAATTCAGCAACACATGGAGGACTACACATGCCTAACCCTTGAGAAAATGAGTTGTTATTTGTTACATTCTTCTAAAGGAAGAAAAAGGAATCCATGTGAGTGAAGGGCAATGTGATTTTGGCTTGCCTTATAAGGCAGTAAATCCCTTATCTCTGCCTCATTTGGGTAGAGGAGTACCTAGTTACTTCTAGCTTCACTAGGAATGTGAAATTTCATCCCACATTGGCCTTTTACTCTCAAGAGCTAAAGACTCATAAGATCTTTCTTTTAACAAAAAAGAACAATGATTTTTTTAATGCCACTGTCTATATACTATGTTAATGGATACTAGCCAAAGAGCCAGTTAAAATTGTTGCCTCTCCTGAGCTTGGAAGAGGATGGGGATCACTTTAATCAATTCTGAGTTATTCTGTAAATTGTCAAGATACATAATTTATTACTGAATTTTCCTTTTCCCAAATAGCTTGCCTGTGTTCCATAGTTTTAATTTAATATTACTAATAGTGTCTTTTGGTAAGGGGGGGGGGAGGGGAACCTCCAAGATTAACAATGTACTTGAACACCTGCAAAGTTCATTTGATGATGGGAATTGCAAATGTTGCAAATTCTAAACTATATTTAACATATTTGCAGTTCAAATATTAATCTGCAGCTGCTTTAATGCTGTGGGTTAAGAACCTTGGCATGTACTATTTTATGCATCCCAAGGAAATGATTTGATTGATTGCTCTTTCATGTCAGCCATTTTGATTTGCAGGAAGATCTGACCAGAATTATGGCATTGTTGCCTGAATTTGGGGAGAACTGCCTAGCCAGCAAACATTTATGGAGCGAGGAAAAGGACAGATTGCTCTGCCTTAATTGAAGTCCCCAAGGATGGGAAGAGAGAATAAATTAATTAAGAGAAAAGAAGGCATAAATGGTCCATTAGTGTATGGCGTTGATCTCCTCGCATCCAGATAGAATGCCCTAGAGTTGACCTCAAGGGTCAATAAGGCAAGGCTTACCCACAGCTGTGCACATGTGATGTGTAGGTATTTCAGCATCCCCTGCCAAATCTTTATGCGGATCATTCACAAATCTTGCAGAGGGACCAAAATCTCTCCAGTCATTGGCATCAATAACATTTTTCCACAGTACTCGGTGGTTGGCCCAGAGCCATTACACACACCTCTCAGAACATTCTATGAACCTCATTCTTCTCTCACAGCCAGTAAATGTGATACGTCTACATTACTCTAGTGTGTACTTCAGTAACACTGCAGTCCTAAAGCAATTTGACATTGAACTCCTTTCCTACTCACCTTTGTCTCAGCTGGAACTCTACTTTGGCTTTTTCTCTCATTCTCATTCCTGATTTTGAAGAAGGCAATTCCATTCAAACCCACAGAAAGGGTGTTCATGTTGTACCATGCAGATACCATGCTGACAAGCATCAATATGCAGAGAAAAAACAAAAACAAAAAAAACCCCAAAAAAACAAAACCCCAAACAAGTTAACAGGCAGAAAGTCATGGACTAAATAAGTTTTGGTTTTTAAGCACAGCATGCAGAGTAACTTACTGAAGGCTTTTGTCAAGTGGTCTTCCCTTTTTCTTTCCTGTGCTGACAAACTACATCTTCTTGCATAACTCTGTTGTATCCAGACACTTACATTTCCAATGCAGGATTTGCATCAACACGCACACCCTGGCTTGCAAGTGAAGTTACATTTCTGTTGCTAATGGAATTTAATTTTTATTACCTGTCTTTTATTGTCCTTTGTCTCTAGTCCACATGTGGCCAAGAAGAGGAGTGGCCTCTGCCAGCATTGATATCCCTCTAGACCAGGGGTAGGCAATGTAAGGCCTGGGGGCCGGATGCGGCCCCTCGAGGCCTTTGGACCGGCCCCCGTTGCCGCCCGCCATGATGATATTGATTATTGTTGTTATTACTTGTTCTTGGGGTTTTCTTGGCAAAATCTCCACAAGGGTTTTGCCATGACTTTTCTGGAGCTGAAAGAGTGTGCATGCATATATTTTTTAATTTTTTTTATTTAAAAAAATATATTTTTATTTATTTATTTATTTATTTTTGGTGCTTCAGCCCTCCAGTTGTCTGAGGGACAGCAACCCGGCCGCTGGCTCAAAAAGGTTGCATACCTCTGCTCTAGACCATCTTAACTGACAACAAAAGTAACATCTGATACAAAGCATAAGCCTGTGGCTCTAACGTTGTCCCTTTTCTTCTCCTGTATGATTTTTAACATATTTCCTCAATGAAGAAGCCAGTGAATCTTCAAAAGCTTGCATGATTTATTTTCTATATTTTGGTTGGCCAGTAAAAAAAATTGCTATTCTGTGGATTTCAACTTAATGGTAACCCTATCCTAAGCAACAGATCCTAAAATTCGCTGAAGATGCCAGCCACAGATTCTGGCGAAATGTCAGAAAGAAACTCTTCTAGAACATGTCCACGCAGCCCGAAAAACCCACAAAAAAACTATGGGTGCCAACCATGAAAGCCTTCAACTTCAGATCCTGAAATTTATTGAGAGGAGGGTTGCCATTGCCTTGCTCAAAAGCTGAGAAAGTGGGTTTTCATGACTAAGTAGGGATTCAAACCCTCACCCTGGAGTCTTAGTCCAGCACTCAAACCACTATATCACATTGACTCTGCGTCAAGAGTGATAAGCAACCATTAATAAATATATCCTACATGAATCTGCCAAATCTGCTTTAAAAAAATCTTCTAATGGTTGCTATCAATGCATCTAATGGCAATGAAACCTGTAAGATTCTTCATGTGAAGTATTTCCATTGGGTTGTACTGAATCTCCCACCTTTTAGCTCTGTTGGAAGACTCACTCCATTCTGGACTTGTCTTCCTTGCAGTATTCATGGGCTCACATCCAATTCTTTATTGAATACATGAAATGTTGTGACATCTGTACTTATGTAAGTTGCATTGTTGGGTCCATTGAATTAGTGGGACTAATAATTGGATTTTAGCCATGGTGATTATGTTCCATAGCAGAATATTCATTCATGCATTCATTCATGTAGCTACTGCTAGTATTTTTTAAATATATTTCCAGTGTTGAAGATAGCATATAATAACAAATAAACAGAATAAAGGATAATCTGCCAACTAGCCAAAAACATAATTATCTTCATCAATAAAAACAAACTCTATGAGCTAGTACCGGTAGTTGAATCAAGATCAAACAGAAGAGACACATTCTGTCTTTGTTCTCATTACAATATGGTTCTCAGTTCATTATAATATGGAGAAAAAGAGGGGAAGAACAAACAAAAGAATGAATGCAATTATACATAAACAATACATACATAATACATCTATAAATGAAGCTGAAATAGCCCACAAATGATGAAAAAAGAACAATAATGGTACATACATGTTTTAGTGCAACTCATATATTTCATATATTTCATAAATAGTGCATTGCACTGTTATAGTGCTATTATTTCACTTTTACTGCTATGGCTGTCTCCTATGGCATTCTGAGGTTTGTAGTTTAGTGAAGCCTATGAGATCTCTGAGAATTCTAAATGCCCTCCCTAAACCGCAAATCATAGGAAGCATAGGAAGCAGCTGTAGTAGTAGAAGTGGAATAATAGCAGTATAACAGTGTAGTCTGGTAGTGTACATAAGACATAAACAGATCAAAGGGCCAACATATATACACAATAATTATTAATACACAGCATGGCACAGTAATTTTATAAAATAACTAAAAGCTCCCATAATTGCGTAGTATTTTTGACAAATAGTCACCAAAGTTCCATTTTTCTCGAAGTGTTCATTTCATCAGGCAAAGAGAATATGCCTTATATCAATATGGGAGCATGACTCCCTGAAGTATCTCCACTCTGGTGTCCACATATTTGATAAAAATGTCTGCAGGGATATAATTTTTGCACATATAGTACTATGTGTGAAGGCAGTGGCATTGTGATTTCCATTTCAAGGGGGCAGTAAATTCACTCTGAGTTTTAGCCTGAAGCTATATGGGCTCAAGAACAGAGGCTCTTTCTCAGTTCCAGTGCTATGGTTTCTTTTTAACTGCCATGTTTCCATCTTATGGGGTCCTGGGATTTACAATTTAGTGTCAGATATTTAGAATTCTCAGCCAGAGAGCTCTTGTGCTTCATCAGACTACAGATGCAAGGGTTCCATAAGATGTTATCATGGCAGTTAAATGGAATCATAATATGGTATTTCTGTAGTGTGAAAGGGCCTCAGATCTGAGCGTCCTCTTGAGCTATCCAAGGTGCTGAATAAGGTTTCCACACAATCTAGAACCCCAGCTATTCAGAGTCTAGATCAGGGGTAGGCAACCTTTCCCCTTTCAGGGCCGAGGGACTTCAGCTCCCAGAATCCCAGGAGCTATTGGCCAACATGGGACTATTGGCCAACATGGCTGAGACTTCTGGGAGCTGAAGTCCCTCTGCCCTTGAAGGGGAAAGGTTGCCTATCCCTGGTCTAGATCATGATGAAGACTTTGTGCATGCAACTATAGTTTGAAGACTCCCTCCTTGAAGATATTTAAGGTTACATTTAAATGTATATTTACATTGTACATGCAGTAGGACTGTGTAGTTTTGAAAACAAATGTAAGGAGTCTGAACAAAGCTTACATCCGTGCACTCCGGTCCTCTGGGAGGAATTTGCTCCATCCATTAAAATCTGCAACCTTCCAGAGGGCATTCTCGGTAATCGCCCCCAGATTATGGAATGGCCTGCAAGACGAGATCCGTCAGATTACAATGCTAAGCAGCCTCAAAAAGGCTATTAAGACGGATCTCTTCCAGCAGGCCTTTCCTGATTAGTTTTCCCAGCTTCAGGAGTCTCTCTCCCCCCCATCTCTTTTTGCCCATTTTGGTAGCACTCTCTGCACTGTCAACTGTTATTTATTTGTTATTTGTTTTTGTTTAATTGATGTTTTAATTATCATGTTTTTAATGCACCTTGGATAGCTCAAGAGGATGCTCAGATCTGAGGCCCTTTAATTTATTTATTACTGGTTTAATTTATTACTGGTTTAATTTATTTTTAAGGGGTGGGAGCGTTTGGGGACTTTGCAATGTATTTTAATATGTTGTACAAATTTTAACTACTGTAAGCCACCTTGATTGTTCGTCAGAGGGGTGGGGTAAAAATAAAATATTATTATTATTATTATTATTATTATTATTATTATTATTATTATTATTCATCCATGCATTAAACCCACAGGTATCTATTTGTCACTATCTTTCTGTCTGTTTATCCATCCATACATCTATGTATCTATTTTTCCTCACCTTTTCTCCAGCAAGAATTCAATGTGACTCAAGGCAGACTGGGATTCAAGGAAGCTTAAAAAAATTAAAATATAAGCATACAAAACTTCACTAAAACATACAAATGTTAAAATATAATTAAACTATCAGTAGAATTAAAAGCAATTTAAAAGCATACCCATTGAAAGCAACAAGTGCAAACAATGCAGCACATGGTTACAAGCCCTTTTCCCATTAGCAGTCATTTATCAAATACTGGAGAAAAAAGGTGCTTATCTGCTTCTGGAGGAACATTGTAGAGGGCAACAGTCTTGCCTCTCTAGGGAGGAACTTCCAAAGCCTGGGAGCAGCCACTGGAATGGCTCTGCCTCTTATTGCCACCAGATGTACATGTGAGGTTGGTGGGACAGAAAGAAGGGCCTCTCTTCAAGATCTCAAAACCTGGGCAGATTTGGGTCCAGGCTATTTGAAGGCCATATCTCCCTTTGTGAGCCCATTAAAGCTCTAAGCTCTTCTGGAAGAGTCCTTCTCTCTGTCCTACCACCTTCTCAGGCTCATTTGATGGGAGTCTTCCCTGTGACTGCTCCCAGTCTTTGGAACTCCCTTCCCAGAAGATCACAATGGCACTCTCCTTACTCTCCTTCCATCAACAACTGA
The DNA here is from genome assembly GCA_020142125.1 of Phrynosoma platyrhinos. Classification (NCBI taxonomy): domain Eukaryota; kingdom Metazoa; phylum Chordata; class Lepidosauria; order Squamata; family Phrynosomatidae; genus Phrynosoma; species Phrynosoma platyrhinos. The sequence continues at coordinate 90,060,404 of CM034710.1, read as the reverse complement.
AAACATTTGTGTGCTACCAGGCTTTTGAAAACTAATTGGGATGGATTTTTTTTATGATGGGCTGAGCTATTTTATAGTTTGTACCAGCTTTTAAATAATGTTAATGTTTTAATATTTATTGCTTTATTTTATACATTATTTAATTGGTTTTAAATAGCTTTTATATTTCTACTTTTATCTAAGTTTTGTTGTTAGCTACCTTGAATGTAAATGGAAATGAATGTAAATGAAATATAATGGAATATAAATGAAAATAATAATAACAATAATTATAACAATAATACAAATGTCTGAAGGATAGTGCTTTTATGCAAAAAGGTACCTTTTGTCAATATAGATTGATTGCTTAGAATAAAAAGTTTTCAGTGTGAAGTCATAGACTTTCATGGCTGGCATCCATAGTTTTTTGTGGGTCCTTCAGGCTGTGTGGCCATGTTCTAGAAGAGTTTCTTTCTGACGTAAAAAGTTTTCCTTTAAAATATTCTGTTTCCCACACTCTTCCACATGCCTTTTGCTCAGTGTGCCTGCACATATGCATGTAGGATTCTCAACTCCCACACAGGAGGGGGAAGGACAGTCTCTCCAGTGTCAGAGATAGAAGAAGCACACATCAAATTTCCCAGTAACTTCCCACTGAGTAACTACTAAAGGGGGTGGAGAAAAATCACTGGATGGTGGCAGTTCATCTAGAGGATCTTCAGGGGTACCATGTCCTACTTGAGAATAGGAGCAGGAGAAAACAAAGCCTCATTCATTTCAATAAGCCACCTCTACGTAGGACTAACATGAGAAGACATGAGGTTCAAGCCATCACACTTCAAGTGCAATTTACTCAGATAGGGTTTAACCCAAGCAATGGCAGCATCAGCTCACAAACACTTGCTAAAAATGTTCTGGAAGACAGATAAGCAAAAGCATTTGGCTACATGGGTGAGCATTACCATCGAACTTTGCATTTGAATCCCAGTAGAACTAATTAAAAGTTCCTACGACCTGAGGAAAGGCATTCCAGCTGAAAATTGCTCATTCTGTTTTGCTTCATTAAAGATGAAACCCCCGTAAGGGTTTTACTCATTAGGCTGCAAATATTCGTTATTTTTGCAGCCTATCAGGCACGCATCTTCATCTCACTCAAACTTATTTTTTAGTCTCAGTATTTCCATTTTGACATTACAAAAATATACACCCCAAATCTATAAGACTTTGATTAAATGTTGATACAGCTGATTTCAACACAGCCAAAGCCAGTGACCATACATGGAATCTAAACAACAGCTAGTAATTACAATGTCAAAGGCATGTATACACTGTGTGTTATGTTTCATTGTCTGGCATGCAAATATAGCTTTGGTTTCCTTTGCACTATTTCCAAAGTATAAAGAAAGTTAACCAGAGAGTTCTGTTTCATTTACACAAAAGAACAAGGTTCAATCATGTTTGATAAGTTGCAAATTACTGGTAATACCGCAAGTGTTGTTACAGCTGCTCAGAGTGGTCAGGAGGATGTACAAAATATGGCAACGGCATGAATCAAAAGAAAAAGTCTAAACAATTTGAATGATAGTATATAGTATGTGCTAACTTTAGCCTGGTACTGGGGCCTATCTCCACCATCTTAAGGCAGTATGAGATAAGCAGAATAAGTTTTTTACTAAAATAACCACTTCTTTTTGCAAACAGTATTTGTCCATTTCAGTTACTTTGAGAACACAGAAGTAAAGACAAGCTTTAGAGAATGTCAACGTCTTCAGCTTCTTTTAGGATACTTTCTGTCAAATTAATTTACCACTGTGAGAAAAGAATCACACATTCATATGTTGTAAACCCAAAGCCAGACATTGCTGAAATGTGTGAATAGAGTCAGATAGATAGATAGATGAAGAAATTTAGTAGATATGGAAAAGAATTCCATTTGAGTTGAGAAGTCCCCTGAGCTAGGGTTTCTCTGGAGGTTCAGGAGGATGACCTCTTCCTCCTCCTCCTGGTGGCTGCAGTAATAGAGCTGACTGTCATCTTTCCCTGTGTCCTCCCCAGCCACCGAATGGCCATGAGAAGAGATGCCAATCCAGAAAACAGGACGTTTGAATAGGCAGGGAGGAGGACAAGATGGAACTATGCCTAGTGAAAATATATGGTCCCCAGTATGGTGCAGGATCTTGGCCTCAGTTCATTTGGCCAATAGTTCTGGGGGGAAATGTGAGATTCATATGAGAGGGGGGGGGGAACCTATTATCTTTCAGTATGATAGATGCAAAAGAAAATACCAATTGAGTCTCCTGTATCCAAAATGCTTTAGACCAGAAGTGTTTTGGATTTTGGGGTGTTTTTTGGGGGGAGGGATACCTGCATTTGCATATATGTACATAATGAGATATTTTAGAGATGAGACCCAAATTGAAACTCAAAATTAATTTATGTTTCACATATATCTTATACATATACCCTGAAGATAATTTTATACAATATTTTAAATAATGTTATTCATCAAAGTTTGTATATACTAAATCATCAGGAAGGAAAAGTGTCACTATCTCAGCCAAGGTTTTGTTTTTTGGAGTAATTCAGATTTTGGAATTCTGGATAAGCAGAGACTCACCCTATACTGTGAAGCATAACCTGTGAAGGAAATGAAATGGAAATGTCTCCTGACATAAGCTTGATAAACATATGTGTTTAAAAGTATTTGTTCAATGGCTTATCTTTATTTGAATGATTCCCATTCTTTTTCTATTTCTACAAGATGCCCATGTGGTATGAATCAAGATATCTCATTTTATCCTCATTTTACACTTTACCTGTAATGTTGCCTAGGTTAAAAGAGGCTGACTTTCCTAAAACCATCCAGTAAATTGCATAGCTGAAAATGGATATATAGATTTTGACCATCTGGATGGTTGCTGTCTAAGATGTTGGGTAGACCATGTGTGGATAATAGTGCTACTTAAAAAGTTGACTAATGACCAAAAGCAACCAAGGAAAAATAGAGAAGATAATTTCTCAGACATTCTTCATTATTTCTTCATCTTCATTATTTCTAAAAAACCTTGCTGTACAGTTACAGATACTGTAACCATTCACTCAAAAACCACAATATTATGAATTCAATCCCAGCAAAGGGCTCAGGGTCGACTCAGCCTGGCATCCTTCTGAGGTCACTAAAATGAGTACCCAGCTTGTTGGGGGCAATTACGGTAGCTTACAGTTGTAAGCTGCTTAGAGACTCCTTAGTGCAGCATGAAGCAGTATATAAATGAAGCTGCTATTGCTATTCTAAATGCTAAGCATCAGAAGCATTTAGGTGTCACATTCATCTCAATTTGTAAGTTACAACTTCACCTTTAAAAGCTTTGTAAATCCCTCAAACTATGCCTACCTATTGCCTGTCAGTTTCTAAGACCCCAAACATTTGTGATTCCTATTTTTATTATCTTTTTTTTTTCTTTTATCTTCCTAAATTGTATTGTAAGGAGCCCTAGTGGTTAAATGCTGACACTGCAGCCACAATGTTATGAGTTTGATCCCAGGGCTCCAGAGTTGACTTAGCCTTCCATTGTTTCGTAGGTCGGTAAAATGAGTACTCAGCTTGTTGGGAACAATTGGCTTAGAGATTGTAAACTACTCAAAGAGTGCTGAGTTCACTATACAGCCGTCAGGAAATGTAAATGCTATTGCTATTGTTGTTGTATTGTACACCTGAAAAGTGCATAACTAAGGGGTGAAACAGATCGGCACTAACAGATAGCAGCATGCCCCCAAACTGCCAGGAAGCCGCAAAGCTGATTACACATGCAGCAGTTTCACGGCATTTCTGTGGTGTGGTGTTTATATATGCTACACTGGAGAAACACTGAAAAGCCACTGCAGTGGCGGGAAAGGCACCTTTTTCCCAGTGCAAAATGGAGCACCTTTCTGCTGCTTCTTTTTGTACCAGGAAAATGCCGGGTTGGGGGCATGGCATCAGTTGCTGTGGCCCCAACCTAGCAATTAAAGGGGTGGCAGCAAACCACTCCTTCCAGGCCATCTGACCCCTAAATTTATGTATTTTTAGGTCTTTGTGAACAGATATCTTCTTGGTACAAATTGAACTCTCTGCTAGATTTCCTGAAGCTACTACCCTCTACATGTGCTGAACTACAATTCTCACCATGGCAGCCAGTCTTGTCATACTACTGACCATTATGGGAGCTGTAGTCCAGCCTCATTGCAGAAGGCTACTTGGCCAATTATGCTATTCTGTCACTCAAAAGAAATCTTATATCTCACCCTGAAGTTCCAAAAACCTTATATGGCATTCCTCATAAGGATCTGATGTATCAGAAATCCACTTAGATTTCAAAGCATAAGGTTCCCCCCCCCGTTGCCCACCCCCCGATCATTCTCTGGGGCCAGGATATTGAATCTTAAAGCCTACGCTTACTGGACACCAAATGGCAGCTGGATGCCTCTGCATCTTTCACGGTCCCTTTCTTCCAGATAGTTTGCACAGCCCAACACAGCACAGTAGTAAGTAGTACTTTGGTATAGAAAGTAGCCATCATGGTGTAGGGGTTTGAGTGTTAAACTATGACTCTGCAGAACAGAGTTGGAATCCCCACTCAGCCAAATGAGAAACCAACTTGGAACTAATCCACACTGCATAAATAAAACTGTTTGACACCATTTTAATTCTCATGGTTCCATCCTGTGGAATCCTGGGATTTGTCATATGTGAGGTATTCAGCCTGATTTGTCAGCAAGTTCTGGTGTCTCACCAATCTACAAATCCCAGGATTCTGTAGGATAGGATCATGGCAGTTAAAGTGGTGTCAAACTGCTTTATTTCTGCTGTGGGGTATACCCTTGGTGACATTGGACAAGTCACACTCTTTTAACCTCAGAAGATGGCAAAGGCAAATCCCCTCTGAACAAACCTTGCCAAGAAAACCTTGTGATAGGTTTGTCTTAGGGTCGCTGTAGGTCAGAAACAACTCAAAGGCACACAACACATATGGTTCTGAGTAGCTTTATATGTCTTAAAATCAGTTTGAGTGCACAAACTCTGCAAAGTAGAATTTGATATCTCACCCTGAAGATGCCATGCCCCCAACCCAATATTTTCACCAGTATTTGGTGAAAATAACATCTCCTGATGTAAAAGAACCTTCACATACAGCTGATGCAGCAGCCAATGCCTTAAGATGTTCTCAGAAGCCCCAGCCAGCATGGCCAATGACCAGTGATTCTGGGAGGTAAAGGTCAAAACAATACCAAAGGCTGAAATCCAGTGGTTTGACAGACACTTGTGCTGATCTGATTTCCTTGTCTAGTCTAGTCATTATTAGACTGTGATATTAGACTGATGGTACATTACTCATACAAAGTATTTGGCTGTGTCTGCATACAACATCCAGTTCATAAGACATGAGAAGTATCTCTTAACTGTGGAACCATAGTTGACAGTGTGACATGATTTTCATATTGGACAACCCATCTGAACCTTTGTATTTCAATTTTCATCTTGTTTTGCTTTTGGACAGCCTACCAAGATAGACTAGGTCAAGGCAGCATTGGAGTGTTCAAGCCCACCCAGCAAGTGTCATGCCTGAGAGAGGTTTCAGCTTTTTAAAGCCCAGTACCATTCAGGTCCTGGCCCTGCAACTCTGATCAATTTCTTCTAGCCTGTAGCCTATTCATTCAGGCTGCAGTCCAAGAAGAACAGCTTGTGCTGGGTTAGCCCCTTGGGAAAGTTCTAATTTACAAAACTCTGTTTAGAAAAATCAGAGATATTGAAAGGCATTATGGTATAAACATAAACTCCCTAATGAGCTATAGTGAAATGGCTCAGGGCTATAACTTGTGAAGTTCAAATGATTTTGCCTTTTTTCCCCTCTGCCATGTATTATTTTCATTTAATCTGCATCACAAGGATTGTAAAGAAGCCAGCTGTTCACAGTGAGTCTTAACAATCCCAGCCAACGGCTGAGGCCTTTGTGATGGTCCCCCACTTTACAGTGTTTGGCTAAAGGCTTATTAATTGATAGATCAAATGGCTCAAAAGTATAAAATACAAGGCAGGCATTTGACTTTACTGGAAAGAAATACAGATGCTTGGAAAAAATATTGGAGAAGGATGGGGTGTAAAGGGCTAAATCCAATGCAAGTCCTACCTAAAGTAGACCTATTGAAATGAATAGAACTTTCTCCAAATAACTGAAGTTCATAACACTGGGTACAACCCAAAACATCTAGCTATAACTATTATAAAAGTGCAATCGCTAGCATGTATACACTGAAATAAGTCAAATTCTCTACTGTCTCTGTAGGTAACACAGACATGCACACAAAATACGTAATACTGAGCATATGGCATTTCCTTACTAATGTAAAACAAAAACAATTTTATTTTTGATTAATACTTCCCAATTTATCTATGGGCACAAAAGCCAAAATAGTTAACTCATGGTGCAGCAGGATTGGCTCTTCCAGGATAGTCAACTCTATGATGGAGTGACCAGTCCAGCTAGTCTCTCTAGATTAAATGGGTTGCTGCCACCTAATCCTTTGCTTCAGGCAAGAAACTGTTGTGTGGTGACCTTACAGAAGGAAGGATATGAAAATCTGAAAGAACTGCCCAGTCTTCAGCAAATTATTCATTAAAGTCATGCTACATTATCAAAATGTGTGGACTGGATTGCTACATCTGTTATCTTTGGTTGTGGCTACCCTAATCAGAAGAAGACTAGGAATAGGAAAGGCAGCCATGAAAGAACTAGACAAGACCCTAAAGAGTAAAGATATACGATTGAACATTAAATATAGAATTGTCCAATCCATTGTATTCCCCATGTACAGATGTGAGAGCTAGACAGTGAAGAAAGCTGATAAAAAGAAATTCAATTCATTTAGATGTGGTGCTGGAGAAGAGTGCTGAGCATACCACAGACAGCCAAAAAGACAAACAAATGGGTCCTAGAACAGGTTAAGCCTGAATTCTCCCTGAAAGCCAAGATGACTAAATTGAAGCTCTCATACTTTGACCACATCATGAGAAAACATGAATCATTGGAAAAGACAATAATGCTAAGAAAGATAAAAAGGAGCAGAACTAGAGGAAGACCGCATGCCAGGTGGCTAGACTCAATCAGGGAGGGTCATGGGCTTGAATCTACAAGACCTAAGCAGAGCAGTGGAGGATAGGTGGTCTGGAGATGCGTCATCTACAGAGGAGATTATCACATTGACCTTTCAGCCTGATCCATGCACAGGATGAGATTGGGCTGGAGTGGGGCAAAATGGGTTTTATTGCACACAAAATTGCTGCTGTGCTGCCGGCTGACCATAACCCGTCCCTGAGCTGTGCTCTGTTGGCTGATTGTGGTAGTACAGAAAGCTACCATTCTACCAAAATTGGCTAGCAGAACATGGCTCAGGGATGAGTGATGGTCGGCTGGCAGTGCAGCAGCAATTTTGTGTGTGATAAAACCCATTTTGCCCCATTCCAGCTCAATCCTGTCCCGTACATAGATTGGGCTGAAAAGTCAATGCAATAATCTCCAGAGTCATCATGAGCTGAGATTGACTTGAGCACAGCTAACAATAACACACCCTAATTAACAGAGGTAGAGCTGAGTTGCCAGAAACAAAGATCTGAGATCTTGCACCAAGGAGTGGGGAACATTAAATTCTGGGGCAAAATCTGGCCTCCCTGGCCTACAAATCAATCTGTTTCAGGTTCCCTAGAGAACTAATCCCTCCCCCTCCCCCCCCCCCGACACCATAATTTTCTGGTTTTCCAGATATTCTTTGTCCCCAGCTCCATTCTAGAGATCAAAAGACCTTTCCCAAGATTCCTGTCAGTCAGAACCTTAAGAAAAAAAATATGCTGGTATTTTGAGTCCCTTAACTCGGCTGCTGCCCAGTTTGAGATTACATGGAATGTGTTGGGCCAAAAGTCCCAACCAGCATGGACAATGGTTAGAGATTCTGGATGTCTTCTAGGGACTCAAGTGAGTGAACCACTGATATAGATCATCTATTTATTTTTCCTTGGATTCAGTAAGTACAGTCCAGACTCTGAAATAAGTAAAATACATATTTGCAGAAGTATGCTGTACCGAACTAAGATTAATAGTATACTAATGATATTCAGCAACAATAAAATGTGCTGATTGATTCTCAGATTGATGAATAAGTTATGACTTGAAACGTGCTTAGGATAACATCTGACAACAAAAAATAGACATTGAAACAATTATGCATCTGAAACCACCCAGTATTCAATTTGTGTTAGCATGCAGTTAAGTACACATCCATACTTTATTTAAATACACACTGTGAAATAAATGTCAGTCATTGCCATGTTTTGTTGCCTTTTCATGAAAGTGCCCTGGCCATTACTTCCGTTTTCCTGGAGGGAATAGATTGAACTTCACTCTCATGGGAGGAAAAAAAGCATTGACTATGCAGCTTTTCGTTACTCAGGTTGCAAACGGTTGGTGCCAGGTCAGAAAACAGCCGATTCTCTTTGGAAAGATATCCCTTGTTCCCCCTCAAATATGTAAATTCAAGGCCTGATTTAAACAGTCAACAGCTGCCCCCATGTGATCTGCTGTGAATGCATATGGAGTCCCTGGCAGTCACAGAAGCCAGTGAGGGATCATGTGGAACTGCTGGGGTTAAGAAATCTTCCTGCACACAGGGACCTATCTATGAAGTTATTGTAGTCTGCACAATTTCAAAAGCTCACAAGTCACATGTCCACTTGGTGGAGGCATCAGCCCTTTAAGAGGGGTTGCAGACTGCCAGAAATAGTGCAAATTGAGTCCACTTTTAGTTTTAGGGTTAGGGTTAGGGTTAGGGAATCATGGCAACTGTAGTTTATTGTGGCACCAGAGCTCTCTGACAGAGAAGGCTCAATGCCTCAGAAAATAAACAATTCCCAGGATTCCCTAGCACTAACCCTAACCCTAAAAGTGGACTCAATTTGCACTATTTCTGGCAGTCTGCAACCCCCCTAAATCTGTGGCTGCATGTGATTCCTGCAAGATCAGGGGTGGGCAAATTGCAGCCCACAGGCTGCATACAGCCCTTGGAAATCACCTTTGTGATCCACAAAGAACCCCACAATTTCCCTAGTCACCCCTCCAACTTACCCCCAAGATATCAGCATGACATTTGGGCAATTTTTTCACCAAAACCAAACCAAAAGATCCCCAAATGCATGAAAACACACAAAAACACCAACCCCACTCCAGAACCCTGCAGTACCCCCCATACTTCAATTTTCATCTGCAGTTTGTCTCAGAATAGTCACTTTCTGTTTCTACTTTGAGAAGAACTACAGAAAAAAAGAGAGGCATCATATCATCCCACTTTCTTGATTTGGCAGGGATAGTCTGCATTAATCTTCTGTTGTCCTCCTTTTTCAGCTCACTTTAAAATGTCCCAGTTTATCACTCCTCCTCTCACTTTCCCTTTTTGTCCTCGGCCTACTTCAACTGGTGCAAACTGATTTCTAAGTGCAAAAGTTGTCCTACTCAACTCAGAGTGAGGAAAGGAGGTGGCAGAATGATGCCTTTCCCAGTAGGCTCAGGCAAAAGCAAATTGCTGCAACCTCTCCTAGCTTGTGTTCTTCCTCATTAATACTTTTTGCTATCTTGACCATACTCTGATGTTGCTTGGACACACATGCAACACACACATGATTTTTACCTGTGAAATATTCAAGGGCATGAGGCCTTTGAGTTTTTCATGATATGATGTGTTCTGTGGGGGTTCTGAGTGCACATTTGCCCCTGGCCTCCATGCAGTTGGCCATGCCATCATAATTTCAAGTTTGAATTGAGCCAATGTGATCTTATTCACAACATTTCTCACCTAATAGTAATACTACAACCCACTCTCCATATCCACAGATTCTGCACCCACAGATTTATCCATCCACATCTTTAAAATGTTTTTTTTAAAAAAAATAAATAAATTCCAAAAAGCAAACTTTGATTTTGCCATTTTATATAAGAGACACCATTTTACTATGCCACTATATATAATGGCACATGAGAATCCACAAATTTTGGTATCCACAGAGGCCCCGGGACCAAACCCCAATGGATACCAAGGCCCACTGTATTATAGAAATTAATCTAATTCTGGTCCCTAAAGTAGGTGCTAGTTTTTTTATTTCAACATAGTCATTTGGACGTACTGTTGCAACGCTGAAATGCATCTAACTGCAGCCCCTGAAGTGGAGGTTAGTTCTTTTATTTCATTGCAGTCATCTGAACCCAATGCTGCAAACCAGAGCTCAGTTCCATGCAATAGCTAGAGAGTTTATCACATGGGGAAAATTGGAAGTTTAAATGGGTAAGAACCTGTGATTATCCAGCATGTTAGGCACAATTGCGCAAATGGTTTTCACATGATGTTGCACGCAAACTGCATAGATTCCAACAAGAAAGTGAGATGAACCAGCAAATAGGCATTTTTGAGAAAATGTAATGAATTCATTTCCATTTTATTCATGATATCGCTTTTGGGGGGAATTGCTATAGTGTGAGAGCTATTTGCCCCAACTTAGCAATCAAAGGGGTGGCAGGGACACACACACACAGTGCAAAAGCTTGCTTCTCTCCCTCGCGCACCTCTCTCTGTATGAATGTCTCTCCTCCTCCAGCCTTCCCCCATAACCAGGACTCTTAAACAAAGAGGTGCTGAGGGAAGCCAGGGACACAGCGAGAGAGAAGTTTTTTCTAGCTTTCCTATTTCTTTTGGGTAATGTTTTGTTCTTTTTACTTAGGTTGAATACCATTTCTTGGAAAGTAAGAGACAGTAAAGTACATTTTTATGAAAAAAATGTGTAAATAAAATTGTTTATTTCTCTGGGGGATTTCTGGTGATGCAATTACTTTTTCTGTGCGCACGTGCAAAAAAGTTGTTTCCAAACCATCAACGGGATTTGTACACATCTGTGTTAAAACCAAATGCATTTTCTACCCACTTTCTCGCATTAATAATGAGCTTTTAATGTGTTATTGTGCTCTGTGTGTGAAAATCATTTGTGCATTTGCACACTTTTCCAGGATGCAGACAATTTAATCATTTTTGGGATGGAAGCACATAGGTCCCCGTATGATAAACTCCCTAGAACTAAAAGTTGGAACTCCACTCAAAGGATGCAAACCAGAAATAAATTCTATGCAGCAGCTTCCCACATGACAAAGTTATGTTCAGTGCCATGCATGCAACAGCTTCTTTTAAAGACTATCTCCACATATTGATTTTTTTAATTGTTAGAAGAACTGAGACCATCCTGTTTTTAATTAGCCCAAGTTAACAGAATTTGCACAATATATATAGATGACATTAGGATTGTTAGAGAGTGTTGGCTGTGTATGATACTATATGCATAAATGATTCCCTTGAGACAAGACGGCAAGTCTCAAACATTTATAAAACCATCATAAGAGATTCGTATGGCATACAAAAAGGCACATTAATCTGGGAGTCAAATCTTTAAAAAAATATTTCAGGTAAGAGCTGGGGGGGGAATTGGACTACCCCACCATATCAGTCAATTTAATCTTTTTCCAAATAATTAGTAATTAAAACAGTTCAGATGTTGCATTAAAAAGTTGCAGGAAAAGTGAGTTGACAGAGGATTGATTAACTGGGACTGTCTCTGCCAAATGGAGAGACACTTGGAGGATATGGGAAAATACCAGTCTGGGTTCCTCCTCAGTTACTAGTTTCATTTTGTTTTTATGTAGAAAGATTTCTTTTTATGAAAAAGTATTCGTTCAAGTGTTAACCACTTCCTCCTCAATCTGAAGTGGTACAGCCCAGATGCAAGTTTACCACCGTATTGACAACTAGTCCTTGGACTAGTCTGCATCCTATGTGGTGGCTTCATTAGCTCTGCTGCTTTCAACAGTAAAGAGATTATCTCACTGTAGGTTCCATTCTTTAATCTACGTTCCTCCCCTAATGACTTAACTCAATTGAAAGATGTATGAGGTAAATGAAGATTATGGTTAACCAAGGCAGTATTCATTACAGTACTACTGTATAAATTAGCAATGGTAGAATCAGAAAGAGTTCTGGTCTTGATTAAACTTTGGTCTTGGCCAAAAGCTTTCAATGTGCATTTCTATTTGAATCCAAGCCAGCACCTGTTAGAAGATAATAGAGCAGAGTAAAACCACATTTTAAAACTCTTTAATCAGGAAACAAACTAGCAAAAAAACAACAAAAAAAAAACAAAAAAAAAAACAAGGCAGAGGAAGAAAATAACATTGATTCTGCACTCCCAATACTCCAGTAAGAATATTTACTTATAGAAAAGTAGAACAGTTTCACATCTGTGCAGTAATTTTGAGACCAAAGAATTAAAAAAGGAAAAAAAGAAAAAACAACCCCCTGTATTTTTAAGATATGAAGCACAAATGTTTCTACTGTAGCAATTTCCCAGTATATATTGTATCTAGCTAATACAGTATTCCCCAATCTGATGAGTCTGAGATGTATTGGATTATAGCTCCCATCATTCCCAACCAGAATGGCCAGTGGTCTGGGCTCATACACAGGATATAAGCTAATATTTTGAACATTTTTGTGATGCATTTTCTGAGATAGCAGTGTGGTCTTCAGTTATGTCACTGGCAAATTAAATCATAACATGAATTCACTTCTCAGCTTCAGTATGTGACCAACATGACCAGGAAGAGAAATGAACCTTAGGTGACCAACATGACAAGGAAGGGAAATGAGCTTTAATTTGATTTGAATGTTTGTCATTTGTTTGGATGGTTGTTGTGATTAACTTTATTTATATCCCACCTTTCCCCAAAATCTGGGGCTCAAGGTGGCATGCAATTAATCATAAATTAGAAAGAATTAAAAAGCAATGTAAAAACCCAATAAAAGCTAAAATGGCACAGCATCCTCTTAAAGGTGCTTTCTTTAAATCCTTCAATTCTCAAACGCCCATTAGAATGAAAAGAAGTCTTTGCATGTCAACAGAAGGACAGCAAGCATGAGGCATTCTAGTTTCCTGGGACCAGAGTTACAGAGCTAGGGACAGACTGAGAGGGTCCTTCTCATCAGGGGTTCTTTTCTGTTAGGACAGTGTCAGTGTCAGTAGTCCTTTCTAACCCCATGGCATGAACTGAATTCAGTTCCAAACCACAATATTTTAAAATAAGTTTAGTCATGTACCCTCAAAGTGAATTGTTGTAATAAATCATTATATAATTATAATTTAAGAAACTAGTGTAAAAAAATTAAAATAATTCAGAATATCAATGATTAATTTTTTTTATTATTAAGCAGTGCAAAGAAGACATTAAAGAAGCAATTTAAGTCCATAAGGTTAAGCTAGACACTTCAAACAAAATATATATTTGTATCCAAGAATCATAGACTCATAGAATGATACAGTGGGAAGGGACCATACAGATCTATTTCTCCATGTCTTTTTCATCGGCCTCGAATTCCAATGGCATCTCTTCTCTCAATGAATGTCTTTGGGCAGTAATGGGCTGGATGAGGAAAAACAGATTGAAACTGAATCCAGACAAGATGGAGGTGCTCACGGTAGCAGCCCCGAAACCAAGAATTGGGTTGCAACCTCCAGTCCTAGATGGGGTCACACTCTCCTCTATTGACTGTGTTCGCAGTCTGGGAGTGCTCCTTGACTGGTTGCTCCTGATGACAAATCAGGTAAATGCGATAGTCAGGAGCGCCTGTTATCAGCGTTGGCTGATACGCCAGCTGCGCCCTTTTCTGGAAGTAAGGGATCTCGAGACTGTTGTGCACGTGCTGGTAACCTCATGTCTAGATTTCTGTAATGCGCTCTACATGGGGTTACCCTCATACTTAGTTTGGAAACTACAGCTAGTACAGAATATGGCAGCCAGATTAGTGTCTGGAACATCTAGGAGGGACCATATTACTCCAGTTTTAAGGTCCCTCCACTTGGCTGCCTATAAGTTTCCAGGCCCAGTACAAGGTGTTGGTTATCACCTTTAAAGCCCTAAATGGCTTGGGTCCAAACTATCTCAGGGACCGCCTTCTCCCTTATAATCCTCCGTGCACTCCGGTCCTCTGAGAGGAATTTGCTGCAGCCACAAAGAGCCAGGCTTGCAGCTACCTCCCAGAGGGCTTTTTCAGTTGTTGCCCCCAGATTATGGAACGGCCTGCCGGATGAGATCCGTCAATTTACATCTTTAGACCGTTTTAAAAAGGCTGTCAAGATGGATCTCTTCCGGCAGGCCTTTCCGGGATAGATAATCCTGGCCTCAGGAATCCCTCTTGTAAGAGGGCTTCTAGGTTTTTAGTTTAAATATGTAATTAAGAACCACAGCCATATGGTGAGTTGTTTTTAAATATTGTTGCTATGTTTTTATATTATGTTTTCATTTATAATTTGATTTAATAACTTTTTAGGGGGGGTGGGAATTAGATTTTATTGTTCCATGTGTATTCTATTGTTGTTAGCCGCCCCGATTGATCTCAAAAGGGTGGGATATAAATTTATTTATTTATTTATTTCATTCAAGCCCTGCCAATGCAGGAATTTATAGCTAAAGGATCCTTGAGAGGTGGTCATCCAACCTATATTTAAAAATCTCTAACAAAGTCCACCAAAGTAGACTGTTCCACTGCTGAACATCAGTAAGCTCTTCCTAACGTTCAATTAAAATGTAATTTGAAAATATTGATTTGAGCCATACACAGACAGAGGAAAACAGGCTTGTTCCATTGTCCTCAACATCTATTTGGTTATCTGAAGATGACTATCTTATCATTTATCATTCTTTGTTTTCCAGGATAAATATGCCAGTTTCTTCAGCCTTTCTTCACAGGGCTGCATTTTCAGACCTTTTACTATCTTAGTTGCCATCTGGTTGCATTCCAGCTTGTCCACTGCCTTGTGAATTATGGTGCCCAGAACTAGACATAGTAGCTCAAAGAGATCTGACCAAAGCAGAATGATATTACTTCTCTGACTTTGGACAGTATGCTGTACTTCTGTTGATGATGTCTAGAATTGCATTAGCTTTTTTTTTTTTTTTTATCACCACACTACACTGTTGACTCATGTTTAGGTTGTAGGCTAATATTACTAAGTGAGATGCCACTTATTCTATATTTGTGCATTTGACTTTTGCCTACTTAAATGAAGAACTTTACATATATCCCTTTTGAGATAAATCTTTCTAGCTAAACTTTCTGTTAGAGTCATCTTTAATCCTGATTCTGAGGTATTAGCTACCCTGCCATGTTTTGTTTTACCCAAACATTTGATGTTTACTATCACTAATCCTGCATCAAGATTATTTATAAAAATGCTGAAAAGCACCAGGCTCAGGACAGGACCCTGGAAAACTCCGCTTGTCTTTTCCTCTATGATAAGG
The DNA here is from genome assembly GCA_020142125.1 of Phrynosoma platyrhinos. NCBI lineage: Eukaryota > Metazoa > Chordata > Lepidosauria > Squamata > Phrynosomatidae > Phrynosoma > Phrynosoma platyrhinos. The sequence continues at coordinate 90,045,012 of CM034710.1, read as the reverse complement.
AATAATTGGTGACCACTGTTTGGTTTTGGTCCATCAACCAGCTACAAATCCATCTAAAACTAGTATTGTTCACCCCACATTTTGTTAACTTGTCTACAAGGCAATCATGCGGGACCTAGTTAAAAGCCTTGCTGAAGTTAAGATGCTTCCACAACATTCAACAAACACATCATTTTGATATGACAGTCCATCTATCTATTCATTACATTTGTATCTCATAAAGACTTCCTCATAAAGTATAGCTATTCCCAGCCTGTAGTACCAGCCTGTTAGACGGGCTTTAGAGATTAGAAGTCTGTGAGGCACTAGCCCCATTCTGCACTAATATTGTTACACATTTGAATATGCATGTATTCAAACATAGACTTTTAAGACTTACACACTCAAAAACCTAGGCCTGGGTGAGTGAATATGTCTGCTTTTCCCCACTTTCAATTTTTAGAAATCTCAAGTACTTTCTGTCTCAAGTATGAAAAAAATTAACATATTTTGTAGATTCTGAATTAAATTGAACTTAAATTCTCACCTATCCCTAGTCAGGGACAATGGGAGTTAAAGTCCTACAACAGTTGGAGGGCCATAAGTTCTTTTAAAAAAAATAAAAATAATAATTTTTATTGTTAAAATTTTAAAACATACACATCCCATATATGAACATACATAAACACTGCATCCTTGTATTTGTTACATTTTTCCACTTAGTTGAATCAATTATGTATCTTCTATTTGTGTAAGCATATGAGTATATACATGTTCAAATACCTTAATCACACAAATAAATCGTAATTATAAAATCAACAAGCTTAATAATCTTTCTGTACATCCCTCTCATCTTCCCTTCCTATCCCCTCTTTATCTATTCCCTCTCCTTTTCTCTTCCTTTCCCCTATCTATTTCCTTCCCTATTGCCCTACTTTTCCCTTCCATCCTTCCTCCTTTCCCTCTCTTTACCCATTTCTCTACCTTTCAACCTCCTCTTCTGCCTCTCTCTATATTTCGTGATCCCTCCATACTTCTTTCTTTCTTTCTTTCTTTCTTTCTTTCTTTCTTTCTTTCTTTCTTTCTTCCCTCTTCAGCTATCTACATTATCATACCATCTTCTACTTCCTTATCCTTCCTTCTAAATCTACCTTTCATTCTCATAGCTTAACTTTCCATTCATTCCTACTTCCTACTTGTCTTCCCTGGATTATTTATTAGTATTACAGTCCTCCTTAGACCTCTAATTGGTTGATTTTCTCTTAAACCAGTTATATACCCAGTTTTCTCAGACTGTCAAGAACCTTTAGTTGAAGCTTTAATTAATTTTGTTTCTTTTTCTATTATGTGATCCATATGTGTATTGTTTCATGTTGTTTGTATTTATCATTACTTAATGCTAGATATGTACTGTCCTAATATCCTACTCCTTTATATTTATTTATTTTTGTCTGCTGTTTTTGTTTTGTTCCTTTATCCCATATTATGAAACTTCTCTAAGATGCTGGGTTTTTTGGTGTTAATCCTGCTTTGTTCCATATACACTATAACCACCCTTCATCACCTTTAATAGTTTCCATTACAATGGTCTTATTGCAAATATATCTTACATTATATTAGTTATAGGAATATCCTCCTTCATAGTTATTTTATATATCATTATTATTCTCTATATATTGCCGATAGCTGACTGTGGCTAGATTTCCCCACTGTTTTCTAAGGTAAGTTAATATTGGTAACCAATCACTAAGCTCTTCTTCTATACCTTTATTTCTAAGATAATTTGTTAATGAATCCATTTCAATTACCTCATGAAGCTTGATTAGCCAATTTTTATACTTGGTACATTTCTTGATTTCCATTTTTGTACTAGCATTATTCGTGCCATTGTAATTAGATAAAAGAGAATTTTACCCACTTCCTTATCTAACTCTTTGTCCCATATATTTAATAAGTATATCTCAGGGCAATTTTTTTCCTGCAGTATCTGGTTTATAATTTCATGTACTTTATTCCAATATTTTAAAACTATTTTACATGTCCCCATAAACAGTGGTAAAGTGTACCTGGTTCTTTCCCACATTTCCAACAAATATTACTATTAGATTTATATATTTTGGCTATCTTTACCGGGATTAAATACCAATGGAAGCAAGTTGGTGAAGTTGTATGTTTTAATCCTTTTGTCCAAATGTACTCCAATTTTTCAAATTTTATTGGATATTCAAAAATTTTAGCCCATTGAATCATGTTTTCTTTTACTGTCTCTTCTTCTAATTCCCATTTCAATAATATTTTGTAAAATTTTCCTATCATTTTTTATTATCCCCAATCCAAATTTTATCAAATTAATTCAAATTTAAATTGATTCCCTGAAACTTTAGATCTAATTTGAGGGCCATAAGTTCTGAACCACTCAGATAAGAGTTCTGTTTTCCCCATCCCAACATTGTTGTCCTCACACGTATACCCTAGGGTAGGCTAATGATTGGCCAAAAGTCAGGTGCCCAGGCTTGGCTGGGGCTTTCAGTCTTGGTGTCTCCAGAATCTAAAACCTTTAGCCATTGTGTCACTGATGTGTCATTGATTTCATTATATCTCTTAGCTAATAATACCTTTATCATTCTTTGGCAAAATGCCATGCAATTTGCTCTTATAAGGGGACTGGCTGCAAATATCAACTGTATATTCTAAATCATTAGTTTCTGGATTTTTATGTTATAATTTTTCTGTTTATAAAATATTGGCAGGTGTTCAGATATTACAGCACTTGGGGGACCCTAAGATTTGGGCTTTAGTCCAATACACTCTTATAGTAATTCAGTGAGATTTAAATACACATATAAATGGGCTGTTAGAATGAGAGACACACAAATAGGACTCACCCTAATCCTCTTCGAGTATATCCTTTTAATACAAACAAGATATTTACAATGGCAAAAAACCTGTTGAATGATAAAATGTTTTCAAACCCAAAGAGGCAAACTTTCCAAGTTATTTATAAATTACAGCTTACATGTGAACGTCTGCCAGGAACTTTACTCTGCTGTGTTCCATAGGGCAAACAGGTTTCATAATCCTCTGCTGGAGATGAAGAGCAATGCCTAGAAATTCTGCTCCCCTCCTACATTCCCAGCTCAAGAAAGAGATAGGAATCATAGTCATTGCTGTGCATGTGCAAGACATCAAAGGTTGTTGTTGTTAGCTGCCCTTCAGTTGACTGACCTTGTATATAAGACATCTGCAATCCCCCCTATCCTCCACTGTTCTGGTTAGGTTATGTAGATTCAGGCCCATGACTTCCCTAATTGAATATATCCATCTGATATGCTGTCTTCATCTCTTTCTACTGACTTCTACCTTTCTTAGCATTATTGTCTTTTCTAATGAGTTATATCTTCTCATTACGTGGCCAAAGTACAACAGTCTCAATTTAATCATCTTGGCTTCCAGGGAAAAACCAGACTATCTGTTCAAGGAACCATAGGTTTGCTTTTTGGCTATCCATAGTATTCTCAACACTCTTCTCCAGCACCACATCTCAAATGAGTTGATTTTCTTTTTATCCGCTTTCTTCATTGTCCACCCCTCACATTTGTACATGGTGATGGGGAATACAATGGATTGGCCAGTTCTAACACTAGTGTTCATTTATACAGCTTTACTCTTTAGAATCTTGTCTAGTTCTTTCATGGCTGCCTTTCCCATTCCTAGTCTTCTTATTTCTTGACTGCAGCCTCTATTCTGATCAAAGTTTGATCTAAGATATGGGAAATCTTTAACTATTTCAATTTCTTCATAGTCTAGGTTGAAATTATGTAGATCCCATATCGTCATTATTTTTGTTTTCTTTATGTTCAGCAGCAAGCCTGCCTTTGCACTTTCTTCACTGATCTTCCTTAGGACCTTATCCCACGGGGCCAAAAGCAGCAAGAATCCACTAAGAATCAGGCACTATAGCGCTATACATTCCCGGGTGATCACACGACGTCGCTTAGAATCGGCTAAGAATCAGGCGCTATAGCGCTATAGTTTTCCGGGTGATCACACGACGTCGCTCAGAATCCGCTAAGAATCAGGCGCTATAGCGCTATAGTTTTCCGGGCGATTATACAACGTCGCTCAGAATCCAACAAGAAACCGCTCGGAATGCAGCATCATTCGGGTTCTTTTGAATGTCGGTTTCAGCGGGCATTGCAATAGCGCTAGCTTATCCATAGCGCTATTATAGCGCTAGCGCCATATTTATACTAGCACTATAGTACTGGAATGATGCTCATATCGCTTTCTTGCCACTTTTGAGAGCAGCGTGGGATAAGGTCCTTAGTAATTGTTCCAAGTCTGTGGTCCCCCCACCCACTAATAGTATGGTGTCATGTGCATATCTTAGATTGTTGATGTTCCTTCCACCTATCTTTACTCCTTCTTCTGAGTCTAAACATGCTCTTCATGTAATATTTTCTGCATACAAGTTGAACAAGTAGGGTGATAATATGCAGGCTTGCCTGACCCCCTTGCCATTTGGAAACCATTCTCTCTCCCCCCCCCCCATGTTCTGTTCTAGCTCATTATTATCCTCTAGTCAATGCACTTTTTATTGGTCTTTGTGCATATTCACATGCCCTTGGGTAAAAGTGCCTCTCGGGGCTTGGGAATTGCACCAGAGAGAGAACCTATTTGAGGGTCCCGCACTTAGTTTATTGATTTTTCAAGTAGTTATTAGTCTTCTTTTACAATATATTTCAAGGTGGAATATATTTATAGTGGGAGTCTTTACCAAAAGCTTTAGAATTACATAAATAGACATGTCCCCTAAAATCATATTGGCTAAATTCTGCAACATTTTAACTGATATTTTTTATATTGTTTCACAATTTCCACTAGTTTTCCAGTGGTCCTGATATAACCAAAGGGGATCAAAATATCCTGATTGGAACATTCTGAGGAATGAAATATGATGCACATACCATATTAGAATAACTCTCCATTTGTTAGCATTTCCAATTATAAGATCTGAGCATGCCAGGAAGAACTGGAAAATTAATGTAATGAGATCTTGCACAATTGTACAAGGACCTCCACAAATAGCTTAATGAGATATGAAATTTCCTTAAGTCTGCAAAGTGCTGAGAGCTGGATGGAAAGAGCAGGAACTGTTGAAATACAAAATCTCTCTATTGGGCACAAAGCTAATAATGAATCTAGCCATTATAGATATATTAATTAAATTGAAAATAGAGAAGGAAACTTCAGTTTAAAGAAACAGACCCAATCCTGCTAGTAGGTACAGTGAAGCAGCTGCCTCAGGCTGCAGATTTGGGATGACAAGGAAGGCCTTAAAATTGTTGGTGATTTACCTGCTATGGTATTTTTATAGCCAGGGAATGTTTGTGGGATTTTCTGCCTCAGGTGCCAAAATCATTAGGCTGTGTACATATCTTGACTTGGAAGTTGAGAGTGCCATTATTCATTACTCCACCTCAGGCAGCAAAGTAGTTCGGCCAGCGCTATTGTGTAGGAAATATAACTCTCAATCCTTGTTACCACCAATCACAGCAGAATCACTGAATCAAAAGAACTTGTATTAAGTGTTGATTTATCAAGTTCCCATGGACTCAATGGGTGGGTCTAGGTGGCACTAATAGTTGATTTTTTTAAGGCTCTGTGTGTCTGTCTCTCTGTGTGTCTGTCTGTCTCTCTGTGTGTCTGTCTGTCTCTCTGTGTGCTTACCTTCAACAAGACTTATAGTGACATCATGAATTTCATAGGGTTTTCTTAGGCAAGGAGTACCTGGAGATGTTTTTGTCAGCTCCTTCCTCTGAAATACAGCTTACAGTACCAAGTATTCATGGGGAATCTTCCATCCAAGATACTAACCAGGGCATACCCTTCTTAGCTTACAAGAACAGACAGGATCTGATACCTTTAGGGTATTTAAAACCATTTAAGGCCATATTACCAAGCTAAAGGGAATACACCAACTAACAGAAAATAGCAGAGATGTGGAACAATTACTGAAAAAAGTCAAAGAAGAAAGTACAAAAGCAGGTTTACAGTTGAACAAAAATAATGCATCTACCTCTAAAGTAGATGATGAAGACATTAACATAGTTCAAAGTTTTTCACTGGTACAGTCATTAATCCGATGGAAACTACCATCCAGGAATCAGAAGAAGGTTAGGACTTGGAAGGACAGCTATAAAGGAACTAGACAAGATCCTGAAATGTAAAGATGTATAATTGAATACTAAAGTTAGGATTGTCTGTGCCATTGTATTTTCAGAATTTTTGCCTTCTGGTTTCAGTTTTTCAGTTAAACCATAAATTTTAAATACAGTATTTTCTGGCGTATCAGACTACTTTTTAACCCAGGAAAATCTTCTCCAAAGTCAGGGGCCATCTTATACGCCGGGTGGAGGAGGAGGAGGAGGAAGAAGGGGTGGCGCAGCACGAGGCGGGAGGAGGAAGAAGAGAGGAAGTCAGGTTAGAGGAGGCGGAGGAGGGAGGAAGGGGTGGCATGAGGCAGGAGGAGGAAGCAGCAGCAAATAGAGGTGAACCCCTATCCTGGGGTTTTCTTGGCAAAACTGGTTCAGAGGAGGTTTGCCATTGTCTTCCTCTGAGGCTGAGAGTGTGTGACTTGTCCAAGTTCATCCAGTGGGTTTCATGGCAGAGTGGGGAATCAAACCCAGGTCTCCAGAGTGGTAGTCCAACACTCAAACCACTACACCATGCTGGCTCCTAATCCCATGTACTACCTATGAAACAACTGCAAACTTTTTTGTTGTTCTTGTGTGTCTTCAAGTCCTTATCATGGGGTTTTCTTGGCATGTTTCTTCAAATGGGGATTGCCATTACCATCCCCTGAGGGTGAGAGTGTGTGACATGCCCAGGGTCACTTACTTGGCTGCAAATTCTACATACTCCAGAATGCATCACCTAGTATATCGGCAGTCCTTCCCCCCAACACTTTCTCATTTTCCCCCATTGGAAGAGGGGTTTTCTTATACCAGAGGTAGGCAACCTTTCCCCTTTAAGGGCCGAGGGACTTCAGCTCCCAGAAGCCTCAGCCATGTTGGCCAATAGTTCCATGTTGGCCAATAGCTCCTGGGATTCTGGAAGTTGAAGTCCCTCGGCCCTTAAAGGGGAAAGGTTGCCTACCCCTGTCTTATACGGCAAGTATATCCCAAACTCTGTATTTTAACTGGAAAAGTTGGGGTTCGTCTTATACGCCCAGTCATCTTATACGCCGTAAAATATGGGTAATTGTATATTTTTAATTTTATCTTGAGTGTTTTTAATGTATTTATGTGTTAAAACAGTTTTATGTGTTTTAATCTATGTTGTATCCTACTTCAAGCCTTGGGGAGAGATGGGTTAGAAATAAAAGTTATTTTTATTCCTTTTATTATTAGTCCTGCCATAGCTTGTTCAGCTTGGCTGGGGAGTGATGGATAGTTAGGATGAGCCTGCAAGTAATGGCCAAGAAAATCATGACTTTGGCCTTGCTTACCATCAAAAAACTCCAAAATATTATTTTAACCACATAAAATGCACAAAGAAAAAGAAATAACTGCATATAGTCAAGCCACATAAAAGTCTCTCAAGTCGGCATCAGAGGATTTCAGAAGCCATGGTTGTATCTCTCCTTATGTTCAGGATATGGAATGCTTTGCAGAATTACTATAGCTGGTTATAAATGACATACAAAATGAATTATCCCTGCCTAGAGAATATAACCAGTTCATGCATTCACATAAATTGGCTGTGAAATGTAGAGTAATCTTTCTAAAAAAAACCAAAACCAGCAGCCTTCCCATATATTTTTCAAATTTGATTCAATCTCATTCCCTTCTTTTCTTCCATTTATATTCCAAGACCTGCCAATGCATATAACAAATATTTCCCATACACATCAAACACTATCATAGGCAGCTTTAACATTTATGGGAAGTCCTGTGAGAAAAGAACGTGCTTGAAGTTCCTAAAACTGAGAGCCACAAGACAGAGCCTTCAAGTGGCTAAGAACCACAGTCCAGACAGTAGGAACCTATGGCAACTACAAATCAATCTCTTTCAACCAAATATATTAGCAGATAATTTTCCCTCTGCCTATTCTACCCTCTCCAATTCTGTTTCCTTTTCAGATCCATATATAGGCAGAATGTGGTAAAATTAGGAGTTTTGAAAAATAATTTTTGGAGCACAGGTCCCAGAATCCTGCTGGTCAAATTGAAGTTGTAGTCCAAAGCTAAATTTGGCAAACTGTGGTAAAATGAATCAGAGGCTGCATCTATAATGCAGAAATAATCCAGTTTGATACCACTTTAATTACCATGGTGCAATGCTGTGGAATTTGTAGTTTTGTGGATATTTAATAATAATAATAATAATAATAAATTTTATTTATATCCCGCCCCTCTGTCAAACAATCGGTGTGGCTCACAGCAGTTTAAAACTTCATATAATATTAAAATACAATCCCAAATCCCACAACCCTCCCACCCCTTAAAAGAAAATTAAACTAATATTAACGTTAAACCATGATGGTTAAAACACTCAAGTAAAATGAACAGTCCTAGGACCAACAAACAAATAGTAGGCAGGGCTGTAGTTGCCCCCAAAATAAAGAAGGGATAAGGGGACTCCTGAGGCCAGAAAATCCAATCAGGAAAGGCCTGTCGGAAGAGATCCGTCTTAACAGTCTTTTTAAAGCTGCTTAAGGTTGTCAACTGATGGATCTCATCTGGCAGGCCATTCCATAATTTGAGAGCAGTGACCGAAAAGGCCCTCTGGGAGGTTGTCGACAGCCTAGTTTTCATCGGCTGTAACAAATTCCTCCCAGAGACTGGAGTGAGTGGGGGGGATTATATGGGAGGAGGCGGTCACGAAGATAAGTTGGACCCACGCCATTTAGGGCTTTAAAGGTCATAACCAACACCTTATACTGGGCCTGGAAACTGATAGGCAGCCAGTGAAGAGACTTCAATATCGGTGTTATGTGGTCTCTCCTGGATGTTCCTGAGACCACTCTGGCTGCCATATTCTGTGCCAACTGAAGTTTCCAGACCACATACAAAGGTAGCCCCATGTAGAGCACATTACAGAAATTCAGACATGAGGTTACCAGTGCATGTACCACTGTCTCAAGGTCCCTTACTTCCAGGAAAGGGTGCAGCTGGCGT
>CM034710.1:90020015-90034331 GCA_020142125.1 Phrynosoma platyrhinos | reverse complement strand
ATTTCCACTTTATTATCGCTTTCTGGCCCACGTGTGATAACATCCATATACACTTGTAACCTCTAGGCAGCATGCAATTTTCCTATTTCCTACTCCTAAGGCTATTTAGGAGGGAGCTTTTTCCAAAATAGGATATAATCAGAAGCAATCCCAGAGGGGGCTATTTTGAATAAACTATTAAAAGTGGGTTGCCCTGGGTTCCATTGCAATAGCAGTAGCATTTACATTTCTATACCTCTTCATACTGAACTAAACACTCTCTAAGTGGTTTACAATGTGTTAGCCAATTGTCCCAAACAATCTGGATACTCATTTTACCAACCTATGAAAAGATGGAAGGTTCAGCCAACTTTGGGGCCCTTAAGATCGAACTCACACCATTGTGGCTGCAGTACTGGCATCTAACCACTGTGCCACCAGGGCTCCTTCCACATGTAGCTCATGCCTGTCTCTAATTCCATACATACAACACACATTCCATGCTTGGATTCATCACAAACAGTGAGAAACTGAGGATCAAGTTAGTCAGCTGACTAACTTGACTATCAACTTTGCTTTGTTTCCCCCTTCTCCTCTACTATAGCATATAAGCCCAGTGAGACACAGCAACATCTTCTCTAAAGTAAAGCACATAACCTATGCAACTTTATGCCTTCTGGCATAATGGAGCAGGGAGTGAAGGCCCAAGTGTAAGAAACACAAGTCAAAAATCCCTATTGGTTAGATTATTATTATTATTATTATTATTATTATTAGCTTTATTTATTAAGAGCCGTAGATCTACACGCCGCTGTACAAAACCAAATAAAATCCAGAATATATAAAAAGCCTGCCTGTGGCGTACAATCTAAAAGTAAAACAACAAATGTAAACATCATAAAAACAAGTGAAAACATCAAATATCAATATTAGGTCACACATCAGGAACAACCAGATAAAACTGTTCAAGCTTTTCTTTAAATCTAGGGCCAGGTCTACAGGGTTGACCCTAGTGTAAAGCGACTACTTCCACCATGAAAAGACACCAAATGCTTATTAACTTGATTGGTGTTTATTATATGTTTATTGCTAAGGATGAGCAAAGGTGCCTGTTGGGTTTTCTGTCTCGTGTGTAAAAATAATTTTCTTATTTTGGGTACTGTCATCTTCACCTTAGATAGGCAAAAAGTATTCAGGCAGCAAAGTGTTTCAGGGCAACTTTTATTTCTGTACCTTGTTGAGAGTTATCTTCGTAGATATAAAAGTGTAAAAAGAATCTTTTTTTGCCTCCTCTCCCTCTTTCTCCCAATTCCCCTTTTAACACGTTCTAGCTGTAGATTATGGATTGTTTGATAGTCCAGATGTTCTCAGGGATTGCTGAATGAATTCTTAAAATAACACTTCTACAGTGTTAATAACTGTGAACCACCACCACAGTTCCAAGAGAAAGATTTTATGAAGATGTGAAAAATTTCCACAGAGGTTTCTCTTTAATGTTTCCTTGAAAATTAATTTTTAAAAGACTTTCCAAGCCATTGATAATGTTCTCAAGTTTCACACCAGTGGGTTCTTGGGCCTAAACACACACATATTATATATACAAAACCATGGACACACTAGCCTAATGGCTTCCATGCCCTGCCTGTGGAAAATACTGACTTTAGCTCCATGCATGCTAAAAAGCTGGCTACAATTGTCTACATATGGACAGCAGCCTTATAAATGTCCCATGAAACAAGGAATAATAACTAAAATGGAGTAACTACACAGTGAACTCAGCTAACTTGAGTAATCAAACAAACCTGGTGTCTGATTGGCTGATTGAAAACTATTTTAAACAACCAATAGCAGAAATTTCATTTAAACATAAGCAAAAAAAGCAATTTTTATGATTTTGGAATTTGCCAAGTAATTGTGGAATTATACCATAGCCTTCCTTTTCTACATGAATCTCAAAGTTTTTAACAAATTATGAAGCTAGAAAGATAGTGGCAACAAAAGTATCAGAAAGTACCTCCTTTATAAAAGACGTGAATCCCAATTCACAAAAAGTTAGTAGAAATGAAGCACTACTGTTAAAACTTAATTGTTCAGCAGAGCACCAAATTATACACCCATTACTATTGTGTTGTATCCCTGTGGATACCAAAATCTGTGGATGCTCAAGTCCCATTTAATACAATGGCAGAATAAAACGGTGCCCCTTACATAAATGACAAAAATCGAGTTTTGTTTTTTGGAATGTATATTTTTGGAATAGTTTCAATCCATGGATGCTTGAATCTGTGGATAAAAAAATTGATAGATATGGAAGGCCGAATGTATTTTAAATTAATCAATAGTAGTTTGTTGATGTTCCCTTGTGCACATCTATATAAACAAACCAATCTTTCAACAGAAATGACTGAACTAAAGGAGAACCTTGTGAATCCAATTAACCATCTGAAGCAATACTTAGAAACAATGTACAAATCAAAAACTGAACTAATTACTAATGGCTCTTGAGAAATTCTTATTTTACTTTGTTCTAGTGTCACTATTTTATCAAACAAAATTTCCAAATTTTGACCTCTGTTGTATGAGTACTTGGCTGGACCAAGGGAGTCAGAGTTCTGAATTTGGGAAGGCATATCACATGAACCTTGAAAACATTACCACAAACTATAGCATCTTCCGTTGTACACATGAGGGTGATGTTATATCCATCAATCTAGTAAATCATCTGCCTGACTGGAAATTCTCCCTGTACATAGTCTGGCATTAAACGAGTTGAAACAGTTGAAATAGTCCAAAGAGATGATCCCAGAGGCCCTGAGATGGTATTGGAGTACTGCCCACTGATATTGCCAATTGTGTTGTGCAGACAGTGTAACTCACCACATCAGACAGATAGATGAATAGCTATTATGGGTGAAGCACAATGTACAAGTTCTACATGGAATTGGACTGCTTCATGAAAGAGTATCAGTTAGTAATATCTTTACACCAGCAGAACCTAGTCAAGATTTTAGAGTGTTTTCATCCTTTTCATTAGGGGCATTTTACTAACACAGAAATCACTTGGGGGGTATTTTCTAAAGTAGTGATTTCCCTAAACATTTAAGAATTTTGCCAAGTTCTATATTTATTTATATACTACTGGTGGGCTACTGTGACCCAATGTGAAGAAAGAGAGATTGGGAGTGGGAGGGGGGGAATCCCTTTACACAAAGATAACAGTGCATATGGGGAGAGGGGTGTTGCTGTTATTGTTTTTGCACATCAGAACCCACATTTCAAATTGTACAGACCTATCATTATCTTCTTTATCAAAAGAACTATCAAAAGAACTAATAAAAAAACCCATAATACCCTAACCAAAAGATTAAAATGAGACTCAGAAGCCTGGATCCATAAGTCCATTTTAGTCCCATTGAAATAATTAATGAGTTAAATTAGCCATGATTAATGCATTCCATGTATTTCAGTGGGATAAAAGAATGACTCGCTATATCTAGATGCAATCTAAAATACTACACACACCAGAAAAGGGATGCTTAAGGAATTTGATTTTGGTGAATTCCAAAGCAAAAACTGTTATGTTCCACCTACTTTAATACACTGATTAGTAAGTAGTTTTAGAAAGTAGTTAAGTAGATAGTATCAACCAAAGTAAACCAATTAAATTAAAGGGATTTATATCACTATTGATTCACCACTCAGCAGCAGTTGATTCAGTGAGTCTACACTAGCTACAATTACAAACAGATTTCATACATTCAAAATATGCATTCATATCTATGTGTCTATTTGTATCCTGTTTTCCCTAAATGCACATTAATACAAACATAGGAAAGAACAGACTTATGAAGGAGCACCTGCAAGCTTTAAGACTGGAAATAGATTGGAAACATCCTCCACTTCTAATAACCATAAAACAACTCTGTACATGTTTCCCATCAGATCAGTTCTCTGCCTATCCAAAGCAAAGAGCATACTTCATAATTTATTTACACTGGTAGCCTAAGCATGTCTACTTAGAAGGGTAGTCTGACTGAATTCAATGGGACTTACTTCTAGGTAAGCATGAATAGGATTTCAGCTTTAAACTGCTTCAGAATAGGACTTTTTTTCCCTCCCAGGGTAGCATATTATGCTTAGTGGCATAAACATTTTGCTTAACTTATTAAAGCCTCCCAGAATAAAATAGCATTCAAGTTAAAAGTTAAGAAGTTGTAACCATAAGTAAATTTCATAGAACCACCCATATAATTAAAGAGAAATTTTCTTTTAATTAAATAAAAAGCAGAATGTGAGCAATAACTACCACTTAAGCATTTGTTTAAAAAATAAAATCAGCTAACCCATTTTATCTTTGTCTTTCCTAATTATTTTTTTCCTTCCCCCCTGCAGCTGTGCTCGCTATCACACTTTGTCACATTATCCATCATCCAGCTACTGAAGCCAACTCCTTGCAACAAAGACGAACTCTCATGAGTTTATATTACTGCCATAAATTTTTGGACAATAAACTTCTTTGCAAATAACCCCATAACTCCTGGATGCACTACACAAACCAGTTCATCAAATAACCTCCATGCTGGGAGTTGAGGAATGTTCCATCTTTCGTCAAAGCTGGAGACCAAAAAAAAAAAAAAAACCATTAAAAATATTTTAAAATATGCTGGAAAAAAATCATGACTGTCACTGGGTGAATAGGAAAACCCCACCTGTGGAAGTGGGGGGCGGTGAGGAAGAAAGCCAATTCCCCACCCCCCAAGTAAACTCTTCCATTGTCATGAAGCACACAAGCCAAGGAAAACATTTTTAAAAAGGTTGGGACTTTGGGTAGTCATCTGTCCAGCACCACTTTGTTTGATAGGCTGTCAGTGAAAAGTAATCTTTTTGAAGACATCTTTTTAAAGGACTGCCCAATCAATGTCCAGTTTAAAGAAAAATTTCAGATAAGGGGGCACTTACATTCATGATAAGAATAATTGTTCAAATGATTATGCTTCCTCAGAGCTATGTAAGCGCAGTCAAAAGTGCAGCCAATACTTTCACAAGCACACCCATACATACACACAATTTTTGTTATGCTTTTGATGTAGTTGATGAGGTGCTAATTGCACTATTTGTGGTTTTCTGAAGTCTGTGACATCTGTGGATCAACTTCAACTTTTTTGGAGTTTATCACACTGGAGTCAGTCTCCAAATCCCGTGAAGAAACAGGATTTAAAACCCCAGAAAAAAACCCGCAAAAGCAGGTTGATTTTCAGACAGTTAGCAATAACGCGATCCCACCTGTGTGATAAACTCTATAGGTATTTGCTTTCAAGTTGACTCCAACTTATGATAACCTTCTTGTAGAGTTTTTTTCTAGGTCAGATTTAAGGAGATTTGCCATCGCCTTTGTTGGAAGATCTTTGCATGCTTTCCCCTCCTCCTTAGATAGATAGGGATTCCTACTTGGAAACTCCTCCCTCCCTCCCTCCCTCATTCAAACTAACCACTCCCTCTTTGGAGACTAACAAGCTTTCTCTCAAGATTCTCAACTGAGCTTTTCCCATCTTCCTGCTCTCTCCACTTTGTTTGAAAGTGAGATCTTTTCTCTTTACCTAAACCAGGGGTAGGCAACCTAAGGCCTGGGGGCCGGATGTGGCCCCCCGAAGCCTTTGGACCGGCCCCAGGCCAGTCCTGCCACCGCCCCCCACTGCCCACCATGATGATATTGATTATTGTTGTTATTACTTGTTCTTGGGGTTTTCTTGGCAAAATCTCCACAGGGGTTTTGCCATGGCTTTTCTGGGGCTGAGAGAGTGTGCATGCATATATTTTTTAAAAAAATATTTTTTATTAATTAATAAATTTATTTATTTATTTATTTATTGGTGTTTCGCCCCCCCCCCAATTGTCTGAGGGACAGCAACCCGGCCCCCGGCTCAAAAAGGTTGCCTACCCCTGACCTAAACCATCACTAGTTAGATTAGGATATAGCTTTTTATGTAAATATAGGTTAAAGCCATTGTTTTGAACTACAAGCTACGTGTTTGTTGTTTTTGTCAGTCTCAGTTCTTAGGGAAGCATAGGCAAAAGTCATTCTTCCACTACTCTGCTGTCTTAAAGCCAGACTCTAACAGACTTGGCTTTCATACTTTGATATTTGAATATTTGAAGACTGCTAGAAATAGTGCAAATTTAGTCCACTTTAACTGCCCTGGCTCAGTGCTAGGGAATCATGGGAACTGCATTTTTTTCTGAAACATTGAGCCTTCTCTGTCAGAGAGCTCTAGTGCCATGATAAACTACAGTTCCCATGACTCCCTAGAGTCAGGGCAGTTAAAGTGGACTCAATTTGCACTATTTCTGGCAGTCTGCAAAGGTGTTTCCTTAAAAAGGCTAAAGCCTTGGGAAACTTAAATTACCTCACAGCCTTCCTGTAAGGCTGAGAAAAAGTGAGTTTCCCAAGGTCAGCCAGTAGGTTTCCATGGCTGAGAAGAGATTCAAACTGGTTTCCTGGAGTCCTAGTCCAACACTCAACTGCAACATCATGCTGGCTTTCCATTCAACTACACTGGTACATATTTATGTTACACAAAATAACCTAAGCAAGGAAAGCAAGAATGTTAGGTTTCCCATTGTTGTTGTTCCGTGCACTCAATTCATTTTCAGCGTATGGTAACTTTGAGGCGAATCTGTCATGGGGTTTTCTTGGAAGTTTGTGCCAGTACCTTCCTTTGAGGCTGTGAGAGTGTGACTTGCCAAAGGTCACCCAGTGGGTTTCCAGGGCTAAATGGAGATTCAAACCCTGCTCTTCAAAGTCCTAGTCCAACACCCAAACTACCCAGATAGCAGAATGAGAAGGCAGTGAGTCAACATTAGCTGTTCAAAGTCTTCCCCAATAAAAATATGATGAATTATATCCCCCTTTACAGAGATTATTCCCAAATTTGCATCCACACATATATATGAGCATGTGTAGATTTTATGTAACTCTGTCTTTTCTCTGTTGTTATCTTTCCTTTTTTGACCAAAAGTGGCACTTTAGGCACAATTGATGAAATATTAAGTTTTGAAGGAATAGCTTGTTTGTGGGTTGAGACATCTGCACTAGGGAGTTTATCACATGGGGGAATGTACAGAAATCCCGTGCAGAAACTTGATGGAAAAGCCAGGGGGAAACCACAAAAGCAGGTTGGTTTTCACACACATTTGGGCTAATGTGAAATCAACCTGAACAGAAACTAGACAAAACCTGCCACTTTTTACTTTTTTCCAAAGGAACGGGTTTTATCTACTTTCCATTGGAATTAATATCACGTTAATGCTCATTAACCCTGACGTTGTGTGAAAATCAACCCACTTTTGTGGGTTTTGTTGACTTTCCGTTTGGGTTAACAACACATTAACAATGATATTGTGTGAAAATCAACCTGCTTTTGTGGATTTTTTTTTTTTATTTAAAAACCGATTTTGCATGGGATCACTCCTGTCTGCTTCTACTGTTAACCTTCTCTCAGTATTTCTATGTTAACATTTTAACATGGCCAGCTAGGAGGATGGGGGAATTTATCACTTAGGGTTGCTCATTGTAGAACATGGCTCCCTCTTCAGTACTACTTTATTGAGAGCTATAAAGTGTGGAGGATTTTAGGAATTTTGTATAGGGTAACTATTTACCACCAACAATGATAGCACTCCTTATTGTTGCTCAGCACCTTTCTTTCCCCACCTGCAAGATGCACATTGATGGTAAGAAGCACACCCTCTGAGAGGGCTTCATGAGATGATGCCACAGAACTAATGAATTATGGATATATGATGAAGTCTGTAAGGCTAATGGGAATCTGGCTATGATTGTGGCATTTTGTAAGTTTTTTTTTTTTAAAGAAAAATGCCACCCAGCAACAGAAACTGCTGCTGTTACCGCCACAAAACAGGAAACATATTCAAAGGCCATACAAAACCTGCAAAAAGTGATACCAATTGGACCAACTAAAAAGAACAAAATACATCATGCATGCTTTTGAAGCTCTGCTGGCTTCTAAATCAGGCAAAAATGTTAAAACATCATACAAGAGAAGTACAGTGACGATGGTTATATCTGCACTGGAGAAATAATGCAGTTTCCCATTGCTTTAACTGCCATGGCTCATTGTATGGAATTCTGGGATTTGTAGCTTTGTGAGTATTTAGCTTTCTCTGTCAGAGAACTCTGGTGCCACAATAAACTACAGTTCCCAGGATTATATAGCATGGAGCCATGGCAGTTAAAGTGGTGGCAAATTACATTATTTCTGCAATGTAGATGCAGCTGATGTTGGAGTCATGGGCCTATATTTTGCATTAAATATTGTTTCTGATGTAGTTAAGTTGGTCTGGGGGGATCTCAATGCAGGCAAAGGCCACTCTGAAATAGCCAAATATGTACCAGAGACAAGGAATCTGTGTGAATGTTGTTAGACTCCAACTCCCATCAGCCCCAGCTAACATAATTAATAATCAGATAATATTATAATAGCCCTCCAATATCTGGTGACCTTTAAGTTCCCAATAGCTGACATAGGTATAAATCACAGAACATGTGAAATCTCTAGGCAATATATGGTATGGCCAACCCCACCACAATAATGTGAATAAACAGCTCCATGTCCTGTTGTCAAAATATTTATCCTTATGGGTATGATGCCCATTCTGCCATCCCATTTTATCATCACACCCACCTTATGAAATAGCATAAGCTAAGAGACAATGACCAGACCAAGAACACACAGTGATGTTCAAGGCCGAGCAGGAATTTGAACCCACATTTCTCTGGCTATAGTGCAAACTACAGTCGCCCCTCCTTTTTTGCGGGGATCTGTTCTGGACCACCCCGCGAAAAGGAAAAACACAAATGTTCAAGCCCTATTGGCTTGAATGGAGGTGCGTGTCCATGGGAGTGAGCAGGCGTGTGCTGCGGGGGGCGCTGCATTTTGTGCCCCTCCGTTCATCTCTTGCGGATAAGCGAGAGTCATGGACTTCAAGCCTGTGAAAACAGAGGAACAACTGTATATCCACTACTAAATCGTACTGTTACTCAGGAAATAGACACATTGTTGTAGTTATTTGGATGGGCAATGATAATAAAATATCACGCCTCTAAATACTGTATTTTTAATTATCAGCCTCAAAATTTTCACAAATAAATTGCTGCCAAAGAATGTAATTTTTTCTAGAGACATGAGAAAAACATGCACTACAAACAGTTGCAATCTGATTAAAGCAAGCAAGCCAACATAATTAATAGAAAAGTACAACATATTCCTAAAGAATGGGCAGGATGAGTTTTGCTTTAATTGTTTGTTAATTGGTATTGCTGGTTTTAAAATGCACAAATTGTGTTATAAAACATGCATTTTCAAAAGATAGAATTTCAAAGGAAAACATGTTTCAGCTTTGTAAAGTTGCATTTTGAATGCTGAACCTTCCTGGGGTGATTTTTTTTAAATAAAAAAACAAACCCAAATGTTATGTTAACAGGTTTAATTCAGCTCAGTTAAAATCCAGAGGGAGGTGGTAGTGTCATGCTTTTCAGTGGGATAAGTAAACCCTCAAAAGTTTACTGCTGAAAAGTTACATTTATTACAACCAATAAGAGCCCTGCACAATAGAAAAACCTGGGAACTAGGGGGATCACTCTGGAGATGCAGAGAAATAGCAGAACCCCTTTATAAATATCTGCTATTAAATGCAAGGAAGTATATTTCAAAGGGAAAAAGAAAGTGCTCCTTTAAAATATTTTTATGGGACAGGGATTAAAGTAATCAGTGTTGAAGATACTTCACAGAACCCAGAAAAGAAGGCTAAACCGAACAACAAAGGCCGACTCCTCTTTCTACAAGTCAAATAATTTTTATTTCATTGACACCATCGACAAAAATTATATAATGTCTTAAAAGGTTAATGGCAATCTACACTGACCACTCCTAGTAAAGAGGTTGAAGAAGAAAGAGGAGCTGAGAGAATTTAATGCAGCCAAGGTTAAGTATTTTACAATTTAGAGTATCTGTCTTTAGACTGCAGCTCCCATCATCCCTCAGCCAGCTGGGGGATTCTGTGAGCTGTCATCCAAAAAGGAACTTTGCCAGGCCCAGGAAATAACATACACAATTGTCAACCTGATGCTGTTTACTGTTAGAAGGTTACTGTGCATTCCTCAAGGCAACACTATAGTTTGCTTTATTACATTTGGGGATTCAGCTGTGCTGTTACATTATAGTTTAAGGATTCTTGCCATTTAATTTAAAAAGAACTTAGTCATACAATATAAATCTTTGTTCAATGCAGCAAAAATGTTTGCTAAATAGCATACTTTTCCATCTTGATGATTGAAAATAGACCCTGAGTATTTCCTGGTTCAGTTCTAATCCATTTAAAAGTATTGGTATTTGTCTTTTTAAGTCATATGGATACAGTCAAGATTTGTTCACACATATATCATTTGACATTCCCAGTACTTAAATAACATTTGTTGTCTGGTTCAATAACCCCCTTTTTGGTAAAAGATGTATTTGGAGCCAGATTTAAATTTTCTAAATTTTACGATTCAGCATGACTTAAAATAATACTTGTTGCAATTTTAAAGAAAATTATTAATTGGCAGTGATGGTTAAAGAAACACATGCACACACAAAGCAGGAAGAATGATGAAGTGGAGTAAAAAGTATACTTGTATATAGCAATTGCTATAAGGGGTATAGTCAAGTCCTGAGTTTTAAAATGCACAAGTTATACATGAACTCAGTGGTCATCCATGTATTTGGTTGTACTGTTTATTTATATCTGTTTTAATATTAGAGATTTTAGGAATAACAATGTTTTAGGATTGGTACATGTAAGCTTTTAAATTGGTCACATCTGCTGGAACATACTGCAACGGTCATTGGCTTGATGCAAGTATGATTTGATTTGCATATACTTGAACAGAAGTCTAAAATCCAGAAGAATTTTAGCTAAATAAATAGAGAAGAAGACAATGCCTCCTAGGTAGATAATACAACTCATCTTTGCAAAATCTATCCATTTAACTGAAGAAAGCAACTTTAATAGTTCTTGTGGATGGAATTCCACCTTGGAAACTACCTGAATATTCCTCCCATTGCTGCTCACCACTAACATTTGGTGAAAGAAATACAAAAAAGTGGCACTTCCAGTCCAGTATACAGCAGTTCAACTGGAAAACAAGGGGTACGTGAGTTTTTCACCTTGTTTTAAAGAAGATTTGTGCTTCTGGGGGATGCCATCATGGCAACACATACCAGAAATATGTTACCCAGTTCAGCAAGGGCCCAAAAAAATAGGTCTTGGCCACATTTGGCCTGCAGGCTATGTGTGTGCCCCCCTCCAGCTTTGAATCAACAAGTGCATGAACTATTAATTCTTCTTTGGGAGGAGTCTGATGTTGTTACTATGAAAAGTGTATTTAAAAAAATAAACCACTTTTTACATTTGAAAGTCATGTAGATGTGAAACTTGTTAGAGGATACAGATGCTACAGGAGAAATTATTTTCAGAGATTGTCTGACTGAGTAGTCAGAGGTCACTAAACTAAGATCTTGAACAATACTGACACCAGCATCTGGTTCATTGCCACACTTCCCAACAATAGGGCATAGCTGATCAAGTTCAAGAAGAAGAAGAAGCCACCAGGGCTCAGCCTTTCTCTCATGGAAAAAGTGGGGTCATATTGATCTACCCTTATAGGTTCATTGTCAAAGGGAATTACAGAAAATGGATGACAGGGTATTGTCTCACAAATCCACAATTCAGAGTTAACTACTACCTGTCCTTCCACAAGCTACTCACCATGTTGCAAGAAATGAAGAATGATGACATCTGATGACAGTACACCTAGGTAAGAGTATAAAGGGTATAGTGCAGTGACTGTCCACATTACCGCACTACACTCTTATAGTGCTGCTATTCTACTTTTATTGCTTTGACTGCCTCCTATTGCATTCTGAGGCTTGTAGCTCAGTGATGCCTAAGAGGTCTCTGCCTGAAAATTCTAAATGTTCCTCCCTAAACTGCAAATCCCAGAATACCACAGGAGGCAGCCAGAGCAGTTAAAATGGAATAGCAGCACTATAAGAGTGTAGTGTGGTAATCTAGACAGGCAGGTCTATGGGTCACTTTGTGGCTGGCAATTGTGTCACTAGTGGGTGTGGGGGATGTGGACCACACTGGGTGACACCCCAAAAGGGGTGACACCTGGTTGGACCTTCTTCCCCTTTCCTAGCTGCTCTGGATCTGTGCTTCCTCTCAAAGGAAAAAGCCTGAGACAGAGGAGGAGGAGAAGAAGGAGCGTGCACATGCCCTTGCAGCCTGCTCTGTTTCAGGCTTTTGTCCTGGAGAAGTAGCCTGGGATGGAGAAGGATGAGGAGAATAAGTGTGCAAGTGCATCACCCTTGCAGGCTGCTTCATCATAGGATTCCTCCCCAGGGAGAAAGCTTAGGACAGAGGAGAAGCAGGAGAAGAGCATGCGTGCCCTTGCACACTACTCCATCCCAGGATTTTTCCCTGGAGAGGAAACTCAGGAGGGAGCAGCTTGCAAGTGCATGCATATGCATCTCCTCCTCCAGCTGAGGACTTTCTCTCTGGAGAGGAAGCCTGGGACAGAGGAGGAGTAGGGCATGTACTCCTTTGCAGGCTGCTCTGGCCCTGAAGGAGGAGGATGAGCTCATGCTATGGCGAAGCCTGGAGGGCCAGCATGCCACCACACACACCCCACGGCACCACCAGCCCACCCCACACCAGGTAACACCCGGCATGGGGATGCTACTGATGCCTGGGACTTTTCAGACACTACCTGGATTATTGAAAAGTAAAATTAAAAAAATCAAAGTGGCCAGAAATCTATTTCTGGCTCTTTAAAATGTGTATTATTTGGTGTTAAAACAGTACAGTGAAGACTTGAAACTATTTAACAAGTAAGTGTTGCAATGTAGGGTTTCAGGAGTAGACGTTCACTCTCTTTTGGGGTTAGAAGGTGGACAGTCTGGGGATTTTAGAGGTGTCAAGGGCCACACAAACATTCTTCAGGGGAAATATTTTGCCCACCCCAATGTAAACATTGTGACTCTAAGCAGTTATCTGATCTAAACTGAAGGACTTTTGCAACTACTGCACAGTTGGCCCTTTGGATCTGCAGGGGTTTGGTTCTGGGATGCCCCCCCCCCCCGATTTGAAAAAAATGTGAGTAATTGCACCTCATCTTATTAAATAGCAGTGATATGAACACACAAACTTCAGAGTGGCCACATTCAGATCTCCACAAGGCTATGACGATCTGCAAATGAACAAATTCACGGATCTGGAGTCTGCAGATCCAAAAGGCCAACTGTAGTTCTATGCACTCTAGTAACTCATAGAATCATAGAATCACAGAATTGGAAGAGACCACAAGGGCCATCCAGTCCAGCCCCCCTGCCATGCAGGAACTCAAAATCAATGCATCTCCGACAGATAGCCATCCAGCCTCTGTTGAAAGATCTCCAAAGAAGGAGACTCCACCACACTCCACGGGAGTGTGTTCCACTGTCAAACAGCTCTCACCATCAGTAAGTTCCTCCTAATGTCAAGGTGGAATCTCTTTTCCTGTAGCTTGCACCCATTGTCCCGGGTCCTATTCTCTGGAGCAGCAGAAAACAAGCTAGCTCCCTCTTCAATATGACATATCATCAAATATTTAACCAGTGCTATCATATCCCCTCTTAACCATCTCTTCTCCAGGCTAAACATACCCAGTTCCCTAAGTCTTTCCTCGTAGGGCATGGTTTCCAGCCCCTTCATCATTTTAGTCACCCTCCTCTGGACATGCTCCAGTTTTGCAACATCATTTTTGAATTGTGGTGCCCAGAAATGGACACAGTATTCCAGGTGGGGCCTGACTTGACAGAAGATGGTGATGTAATTAATTAGTTAATTAATTTGTCCTTTTAATCAGTGTGACAGGTACCTAGGACACATACCCTTCAACTGAAACCATATCCTATGAGGAACTGGGTATGTTTAGCCTGGAGAAGAGATGGTTAAGAGATGACATGATAGCCCTGTTAAAATATTTGAAAGAATGTCATATCGAGGAGGGAGCAAGCTTGTTATCTGCTGCTCCAGAGAACAAGACTTGGAGCAATGGATGCAAGCTACAGGAAAAGAGATTCCACCTCAACATTAGGAGGCACTTCCTGACTGTAAGGGCTGTTCGACAGTGGAACACACTCCCTCGGAGAGTAGTGGAGTGTCCTTCTATAGAGGTCTTTAAACAGAGGATGGATGGCCATCTGTTAGGTATCCTTTGATTGAGAGTTCCTGCAT
>CM034710.1:90006499-90019915 GCA_020142125.1 Phrynosoma platyrhinos | reverse complement strand
TGGATGGGAGAGGGCCTTCTCTGTGGCTGCCCCCAGACTTTGAAATTCCCTTCCTAGGAAAGCCAGGATGTTTCTCTTCCTGCTCTCTTTACACCAGCAAGTAAAAGCTTTTGCATGCCATCAAGTTTTTAGGAATTTACCATACTGTAGTCTTTTTAATGGTGTGTTATTTTGTTGGTTTTTAATTTTTTAAAAAAAGAATTTAAAATTAATTCTAAATGGGTTCATCTCTACAGAATGGTTGTTTTTAAATAATACTAGGAGATTCAAAAAGCATGGCGCAAAAGTCAAACTGTTCTCATTCATCTTTGAGAGATACTTACGGTTTTATATGGTTTTTCCTTTGTACTGGTTTCAGTCATTTTTAAGCTAGCCCCATTATTGGGGAAAAGGCAGGATATAAGTGAATATAATAAAGGAAAATGCACATACAGGAAAATAAATCAGTAAATAAAATAAATCAGTAAAATAAAAAAGCCAATTGGATTAAAAGGCAACCCATCCAGCAAGTCTAAAGTTAGTCCTCAAAGTCCTGGGGAAATTGTGAGGCCTTTCCTTGACTCCTGATAAATCTAGGGAGAACATTCTGCAGTAGGACAGTGTGCGTAGTGCAATGAATCCGCTCCATGATTTAAATGAACTATACATATTTGGGGAGAAGGAGTCAGCCAGCTCAACAAGCTGACTTCCCCTCACAACACAATATAGAGTTCTGAAACCTGATGGCAAATAATAGTTTAGAATAACACAGGCCTGCAATTAAAAACTTTTTTCAATACTGTAGCAGTTTTAAATGTATTTCTGGGTGCTGAATTTGAAAAGCACAATAAAAATGTCATACCACACACAGTTCTTTCACAAATTTGATATTTTTGTCAATTAATTTGTTGCTCAGCTTTGATTAAGTGCAGATGCTGATGTTCTAGTGAGATTTCTTTTAGCACTTTTGAATGGATTTTTGTGTTTCACATTAGTGAATTAAAGTGTTTTATTTAGTCTGTTAGAAGACTTTACCCACTTTCTTTCTTTTTGCAGGATACTTTTTTGCAGGATCATTTCATTCAGTCACGTATTATAACAGAAACATCAAAGAAAGTTGTGGAAAAACTGTACATGGGGTAAATCTGAGGTCATTTTTGATTAATGGTGATGCATTTCCTTGTGTTTTGCCAGGTTTTGCCAGTTGTCACCTCCACATCTACTCATTTTGTTCCATTCTTATGTGGGAGCTTTTGGCAGCAATTTCTTGAATCTGCAGCAAGGCTCTTATAATGTTTTTTGTTTGTTTGTTTGTTTGTTTCTGTTTTTTTCTTAATGGGGCATGGCTTGCTGAGATGGTCCTATGGTTTGAAGCACAAGTTTTGTCCTCTGATATTTTTTTTTAAAAAGCATTACAGTACTATAGTGTAAAAGTGCCATTTCATTGATACACTGATACAACTCTAAAATAAATTATCAAGAGAAAGGAATGAAGGATATCCCCCCCCCCATATTTCTCAGAATTAAAAAAACAATGTAATCAAGGGTACAAATAAAATGTTGCAGCTGACACCAAGAATTGCCAGAAGATAATCCAGGATAAGAGCAATGTTGTTTAGATATTTGTGGTTGTTTTTAAACAAATATGAGAATGCATGAAAAAAATACTGCAAGCCTCCAATGCATTAGCTTGACTGTGTTTTTAAAAACTCAATGTGGTATCTCAATGTGGCAGTGAAAGTGGTGTCAAACTGGATTATTTCTGCAGTGCAGAAGTAGTGCAGATGCAGCCCATCATAAACTAAATAACTATTTGCTGTATGTCCAGAACATCAAAATATGATATGTGAGGCTCCTGCCCTACTCCATCTAATGATAGGGTCAGCCACTATTTCAAATAGACAATTTTTTTTGGTAATTTGAGCTGCTAAGTGCTTTTACTTTCTCACCATAAAGGAATATTTATGGTACATTTTAATTATTCTTTTACAGTTAATATTATACCGGGGGGGGGGTTGTACCCAGTATACCCAGGGAACATGTGATAATGAACGGCATCATCATCATTATCATTAACATCATCTGCCAAAAAAGCATTGGTATATTTAATAACAATGTATATTGTAATGTGATTTGTGTCTGTGCATTTTAAAATTCTCGTTTATATATATATATATATATGGAAACTGCACAGAACAGGCTTATGGATAAACCTAAGCAAAACTGATATAGATAGAAAATAGACTGGTTCACTATCCATCATTTCTTTTATTGCTGTCAACACATTATACCACTCTACTTTTTGCTAGAATAATTACTGCTTACTACAATTGCATGAACACAAAGAAACTTTGACTTTTAACTAATTTTATTTAAATATTTTAAATATATTTATAAACAACAGTTTACTCCCCTCCAAAGCAGTTTACATCTGGGCTTGATGTAAACATGCTAAATGAAAGATGTATAAGACCATGATAGTTGATTGAATTAATTTAAGAAACTTTGTTACCCACCTTTGTTTTTCAACATGCATTTGGAAAAATTAGGAGGGGAAAAGATCTGAAGTCTTTTGTAGTGTCAAAACAATCAAATGCAAGAGAAGTGATACGTGAACTATGTAGATCTTACTAAAGATTTGCAAACTGAGTACTGCATATGCACATATGGCCATTCTGGCACTTACACATTTAGACATTTGCCTGTTTTCTGGTATTATTTCAGCTATGAAACATCATCTGAGAACATCATCTGCTATTATCTCCCCCTTTTTTTAAAGTTTTATGCACCTAGCAAAGAAACCAGTTGCATCAGTTTCACAAAGGAAATAGAGCGCCCTCTAGCCATCATATTTTGAAAGTGATTATATATTTTCCTCAGACTTTTGCATATGCAGTGATAAAACTATAACCTATCCATGATCAGCCAGTCAGCCACATAATCACTAGGCTTCTCATTAACTTGCCTGTTCATACTAGGGGAAAACCAAATACAGAGTACATAATGCATGGCACACATTCACAAATCAAGCACAAAGTGGTGTGCAACCTTTAGTGAATTAATTTGTGCAATTATATACATTTCAGTCACAATGTTAAACTTGGTTAATTGGTGGTAATGACATCAACCATCAATTTTGTAGTGGTTGTTTCAAGGGCATATCAGAGTGGCTGAAAATGCATTTCCGCCAAATTTATAATTGTTGTTTGCCTTCAAGTTGATTCCAATTAATGGCAACTATATCATTTCTTGGCAAGATCAAGGACTTGTGGGCCATTGGAAAAGGGATTTCTATGCAAGTACTCATGAATGGACTAACCACATTCACCAGTCTGTATGTTTGTAACATTATGATATCACTGACAGAGCTTGGAGAAGTTGCTTTTTGAACTCCATCCCACAATTCCCCAGCCAGGCTTAAGGCCAGGCAGATGTACTGCTGGCATTTTACACATGGGATGAGTGTAGGATCAGCCATCTAACTAGATGGATAGAGGCAATGGATTTTGAATGTCATGAAAAGACAGCAAATTGTTATTTATATAATTGTTGTAGATGTAGTATTTTTATGCCATGCATGGGTGTGATGCTGAGATTTTCTGCCTAAAATAACTTTGTGAATGTTGATTTGCTGGGGAGGTGCAGGCAGGGGCAAGTGGTGGGAGACATGTTTGATGCTCCATTTCATGTAGCAAAACACCTTAGACTGGACATCAAGATACTGTTAAGTGTACTGCTTCAGTGTGAAAGTGGGGAATACTATCTTTGAATATTCCTCCTTGTAAAGAATATAGCTCCATGAATCAAGAGAAAGAGATAATAGTCATCTTCCTCATCAAGGAACAGAGGTTTCCAGATGGATAGACTCAATCAGAGAAGCCACTGCCATAAGTCTGTAGGAGCTGAGCAAGGCGGTTGAAGACAGGATGACTTGGAGGTCCCTCATACGTGGAGCTGCCATGGGTTAAAGTCAACTTGAAGACAGTTAACAACAAACAACAAAAGAATTATGTGTTTAACTTATTCATTTTTCAGCATACTTTTGTTTTCTTATACTGGGCATATATAAGTCTGGCAATTCCTTCTTGCAATAAACATACCACGAAAAAAGCCAAAGGGCCTCGGCAGACGACTAATAAAGTCGTCTCCGAGGCAAGGAAGAGGAGGGGCAGCTGCACGAGCGGCGCCCCTTCCTCCTCCCAAGGTTGCTCTCGGAGCTGCTGGGCCTCCGCACGGCCAACGCTCCGGGGGCAACCTCCCGCCGCAGCGTCCTCACATGCTGTGGTGGAAAAGCCAGGGAAAGTGCGGCCTATGCGTTTAGGGCGCACTTTCCCTAACTTCTGAAAGGAGCGCTATTTTTGCTCTCCTTTCAGGGACGCCGTCGGTGCGCTGTGGTGCGGATGCCGCGGTCCCGCGGCGCGCCGTCCCAGGGCGTCCCGGACACCCTGGTCTGCATCCCCCCTAAATTACAAAACTTGAGCCTGTTGCTGGGTCAAGCTGATGAAATCTCTGTCATGTGGTGGAGACAAATCTGGAGACAAATGTAATGGATGTACCTCACAAAGAAGTCAGCAGTTTTCATGAAACATTACATTATTATCAGAATTTTGTCCTTTAGCTTCAGTTCTAGTACACAAGAAAAGAATGGAGTAAGCAATGTTAGCTAAATTATTGTGGGTTGAATATAAATAACAGCCACACTCATAGGATTGCCCTTCCTATTGGTTAAGGCCATTGCTAAATAGACTAACTGGAGTATTGGTGACTGACAGAAATTGGTGGAGCTAACATCAGTGAATGGAGCAGGTGATTTTTCAACAACTCCCTCTTATCCTTCAAATCTCATGCTGTAGGTCACCTCATACAGTATGATATCCCAACTCTTGCAGAGACATTGTAGGAAGATTGTGGGGGCTTGTAGGGGGAGAGAAAAGTAAATTTCTGTCTGCCTTACTCCATAGTCAGATCCGAACCTACCCATTTCTTTCTCCCTGGCCATCCTCTAAGATGCTTATTGTTGTTGTTAACTGCCCTCAAGTCCACCCCAACTCATAGCAATGCTATGGATGAGGTGTCTCCAATCCCCCTTATGCTCCACTGCTCTGCTTAGGTCCTGCAGATTCATGCCCATGGTCTCCTTGATTGAATCTAGCCATCTGCCATGTGGTCTTCCTTTCTTTCTACTATATTCTACCTTCCCTAGCATTATTGTATTTTCTAATGAGTTGTGCCTTCTTATGGCCAAAATATGACAGCCTCTGGTTTCTCTTCAGATTGCATAAATCTTTTGCCTTTTACTCCAGCAACACATCTCAAATGAGTTGATCACCCCCCTTCTTCTCCAGCTCCCACATCCGTACGTGGTGATGGGAAATACAATGGTTTGGAAATTCTAACTTTAGTGCTCAGTTGTACATCTTTATGCTTTAGGGTCTTGTCAAGTTCTTTCATGGCTGCTCTTCCCATTGTATCTAGGTTGAATTTATGTAGATCCTCGTGGTCCTTATTTTTGTTTTCTTTATGTTCAGCCTGTCTTTGCACTTTCTTCTTTGACCTTTCTTCATAATTGTTCCAAGTCTGTAATGTTTTCCGCTAGTAGAATGGTGTCATCCGCATATCTTAGACTGTTGATGTTCCTTCTTTCTTATGAGTCTAAACCTGTTCTTTGTATGATATTTTCTGCATACAAGTTGAGCAAGTAGAGAGATAAAATGCCACCTTGTCTGATCCCTTTGCCAATTGGGAACCATTCTGTCTCTCTATATTCTGTTCTAAGAGTAGTCTCTTGCTCTAAGATTTTTCTTCAGTACTATCAAATGTAGTTGCAATGCATATGGTGTTTCTTCCCCAACCCACCTTCATATTTCCCCTCATGTTTACTCTGTAACTTTCACTAAGCTGAGAGAATTTGACAGATCAAGGTCACCCAATGAAATTCAAGGTTTTACAGGCATTTGGACTTTAGTTTCTCCTTGGCCCAAGTATATAGCATTCCAGTTTTATTTCATGTTCAGTGTGGTACAGTGGCTTTCTCTCATGTTAAGAGGAAAGACAGTGGAAAGAAAACTAGTCTAATCGTGGAAAAAGAGAAGGGAAAGAGAAAGAACTGAATAGAATAAAATTGATAGATTAGAAAAGAGTGCCATGCAAAGAAAATAAAGTTAAATATAATTTAGGAAGGTGTCTGTTTTAATGCTGAAATACTATATGCACTTAGAAAGTAGGAGTACTTCTAGATTAAGTTTTTACTGCTGTCTTCCTGCCTTGTGCATGGATTTTACAGCAGGTCCAAAGTCAGACAATATTGCTGTCTATCTTTTTTCCTTACCAGAAAAGATATGTGAAGGAGGGAAGGATAGAATAGCTGCAGTGTCTTCAAATTATCTTCTAGTCAGATCCTTCTGCCTGCAAGCCCCTGAAAAATCTCATTTATCTCACTGGGGTTTAATTCTGAGTAGACATATATAGGATTGCACTGTAAATCAGAGGCAATCCTATCAAGATGAGAATTTTCTTATTGTGTGTGTACTACCATCGGCTCTGCTCTCATTCAAAAGAAAAAAAGAAAAACTGACAACACTTCTTAAAACCTAATGATACATACAAGCAAATGACACATTCATTAATTGTTAGTAAAAATGATTTCATATGCACAATACCAAGATGGGAATTGTGTGTTTCAAAGGCTGATGTTTTTCAGGGAGCAGAGAGACACTTAAGAAGAACATGTTCAGGGCAAATATATTTTTCATGGGGAAATGGGAGTCATTACAAATGTGTTTAGTTGCCTTGAAAAATGCTCTAAGATTGCACCGCATCTAAATTAACAGTCATGATATCTATGTTACTATTTAGGTGACTGCCAGAGGTTTGATTTCTCCAGCAACCACAGCCTATTTGAGGGTGAGGATTGGCACACTAATACAGAAGACTTCTGCAGTGTGGATTATACCACCTTAGGGTTGAATTCTTTCTCATTAATCCAAATGTATGAACAGAGTAAGTGTGAAAGGTGGCTGGGGAGAGTAAGAGCAAGCATTATGCTAAAGCAAAAGTGGTAGATGCAAACCTCAGTGATAATAAGTACTTCTACTATGATGAGGTATTTCCTGTGTGCTTATGGGTTTGTTGTTACTCTGTCAGGGGAAGTCCAACATCTGGAAGTACAATTAAAGCACAGCCTTCTCAGATATGAAATGGGTTGGTTATAGCTTCCTGGGACTTTGGGTGTTTCACCTTCAGAAAATGCTGGCTTTACCATCTCAGGCTGGCCCAAGGATGGAGTCAAATCCTCTGATGAATTTTTTAAAAATCATGCCTTGCTTGTGTCCAATCCAGAGTGTTCATATGTAAGCTGCCAAATTTATCCACTTTGCCTCGCTCAGCTGCTCTAGCCACACCAAGGCTAGAGAGATGCCGACATATTTGAGTGCTGTGGGCTGCATGATGTGGACGATTTTTGCAGGTGGCCTGCTCTCTTCCTGGCAGTAAAGTAAAAGGACTGCATTAAAATAGTGACCAAAAAAATCTTGGTCAAGGAAGAAACAGCCATGCTGCTGAGCCATCAAAGTGATGGTGACCTCAGTCACATATTGAACTTCCAACTTGGTGCTGATAATAAACATTTTGGACACATTGGCCTGCGTTATAAGAATCCTTTACTGCCTTGAAATGAGTAGGTGTCAGTGGTTTCCTTTTGAAACCTCAACTTGTTTGATGGAATTTTAAATTCAGGCCCGAAACTGTCATTCAGCTTTTGGAAGTCTGTAGAGATGGTTGGAAAAAATGAAGTTGAGATTCTTGACAGAAGTATCCACTTCACACCTCCTGAGACATGTGAGACAATGTGTACCTTGACTCAGAAGTGCATACCTTTGCAAGGTCTGCAAAGCATTTTGGAGAAATAAAACACACACAAAGCCATGAACACATTTTTAAAATACATATAGCTAAGATGCATAAAATTGAAAAATATGCAGAAACATATTTGACAAAATCAAAACAATGGGGAAAAACTTCACAAAGTCCATACATTAAAGAAAATGTATAGCAAAAGCAAAACATTAAAAATGTGTGTGGAAAATGTGCATAATTTCTCATGCAGAAAAAAACACCCTTACAATCAAAAAAGGTAAACCAAAAATGCAAGTGTGATTTGGAGACATAAAACAAAATCATGACTGTTTTTCACATCCAAATTCTGTGTTTGTTACTGTTATAGTTCAAGAAGCCTTGCTAATTGCAAGGTGATAATTATCACTGAATACATCAAATAAATGCATTATATTTTAGCAATTTTGAGCATAAAAAGCCAATAGCAATGACTTGGAAGGATTACTAAGAAATGTCAAGAAAATCCAAAGGCAGGCTTTGAACCTTAAGAAAATAAAAATGGCCACAAATGATTTCATATCTTTAAGGTAGATGATAAAGACATTGAAATAGTTCAAAAATTTCTGGACCTTGGCTCAGTCATTACTCAGAATGTAGATTGCAGTCCAGAAATCAGAAGACTAGGACTTGGAAGGGCAGCAATGAAGGAATCAGAAAATATCCAAGTGTCAAGATAGATCACTGAATACTAAAATTAGGATTGTCCATGCCATTGTATTTCTGATTCCTGTGTATGGTTGTGGAAGCTGAACAGTGAATAAAGCTGATAGGAAGAACATCAATTCACTTGAAATATGGTGTTGGAAAAGAGTTCTACAGATACCCTGGACTGCTAAAAAGATAAATAAACGGGCCCTAGAGCAAATCAAGTCTGAACGCTCCCTAGAAGCCAAGATGACTAAACTGAGAATGTTATACTTTGTTCATATCATGAGAAGACATCACTCACTAGAAAAGACAATACAATAATATCCAAAATCTACAATGTTATTGCTCTGGGTGCAAGATCTAAGCAAGGCTATTAATGATAGAGTGACTTGGAGGTATTTCATTCACAGGATTACCATAAGTCAAACTTGACAGCAGTTAACAACAATGTATGCTCTTCCTAATGAATAACATTTGATGTCTTGTTGCCTAGCCACATCCTTCTGACCATACTTTGACATGGCTTGGGCCCATGTTTCCTGTGAGGTGTTGACAGGTATGTGAAGTTAGTGACATAGGTATAGTAAAAACTGAACCTGAACACATCTGTATAACTGCCATTAGCAGTGGTAATTCCTAACAGGAGAATTTAAAAAAAATAAACATTGTCATGTGTTTCATGAGCAAATTAATACAACTGGGTAACTGAATTCTAAAATATCATATACTTTTGATATTTTAGTGGTCTAATAAAGATATTATCTAACCCTAGTTTTTGATGAAACTGTGGAAGAGAAGTATTCATGAATGGTACATTAATCCAATATAAATAATTGATTTATTACTGATTGTACCTATCTAGTGTAGTTGTTACAGTGATTCAGCTAGGAATACAAAGACTCAGCTTCAAATAGCTGTTCAGGAATGAAGCTTCTTAGTTGAATTTGGTCACTTTACTTCATGTGGATACAATGAAGCAGTAGAAAAACTGCCCACAGCACTTCATTTCATTGGAAGACTCATGGGATATAAATCATTTTTTTAAAAAAAAATGGTTGGATTCAAACTAGAATCATCTGTACTCTAGTTCCAATGAAGGCTTATGTTAGTATTAACTCAGCTTATTGATTTCAGTGGGACTAAAATATGCTTAAATCTAGATCCAAGCCAATGTATTCATTTCTTTTTATCTTCCCTAGATACAATAACTGGAGAACAGAATGCATAAGCAAGTGAGCCAACAGGGAAGCAAAAGATTTAAAATGGTTGTGTAGATTTTGGGCACAGTGAAAAATAAAATTTCCAAAGTTTATTGGAACTCTTACTTATTTACGGTATATATATGTTTCTGTGTATATGTGTCATCAAGTCATCAAGTCATCGGTCAATGAGTGCTGACCTCATGCATTTCATAGGGTTTTCTTTGGCAAGGAATACTCAGAGTGGTTTTGCCGGTTCCTTCTTCTGAAATATATTCTACAGCACCTGAAATTTGTTCACAGTCTCCCATCCAAATACTAATCACAGCTGATCCTGCTTGACTTCTAAGAGCAGACTATCTGGTGGCTTTAGGATGCTTATTTACCTATTGTAGAAGTAATACTAAATGTGTTTTTTCCATTTTAGTTCAGAATCAAAAACATAGTTTTCAGAAATTTGGCAGGCATTTTCCTATTTACACTGAGAAATGTTGTGTAAGAAAAAAATATGAATATGAATATGAATTATAAAAATACATTTTATTCATTATGGTTTACTGTATTAAGCATGTAAACATACAAACAAGGATGATAATGCTATTCTCAAAGTTTTCTTAAGGGACCCTACCATCTTATCATTTTCCAAGATCAAAACTTTTTTGTTTCCAAGATCTCATATAAGCAGAGCCCAGACTGTAATGAGCCAATAAATAACAGAACATAAAGGGGAAAAATGAATCATATATAAGCAAATCATGTGGCTAAGAAATGGTCTGGAAACAACTGTTTTTGTAGGGTTTTATCATTTGTTAAAACAGAAGATTGTGCTGCTTAAAAGGGAAATAAAGACACTGAGTTTTAGAACAAAACAAAAACATGTTTCTGATAAAGGTACCCCAAAGACTTAAAAGAGTAAGATGAAGGAAACCACAAAAAAGATAAAAGGAAAATAAGTGAGAATGAAAATTAAAAAGAACAAAAAGAAAAATCCAGTAACTTCTGGAGAAGTCATTCCATGTATACATGATTCCTATCATAATAAGAAGTTTTACTTCCTAAATTCTTAATAGAGAGCTGACTTTTTTTTGACATTGAAATGCTGTTAGAATTAGGCCTTGTTCCATGTTGGGCCTTTGATATTATTATATCCTAGTGTACAGGCCAAGACAGAAGCAAACCTTTTGAAGGTAACCATAGACATAGTCCCACTGCTGGAATACTTAACTTTTATTACCTTTACCACTAAAATTAGACAAGTCTGCCAGCCTAGTTCACGAAAGACAGCTCTGAGATTCATTATTTTATGAAGTGAAATACAAGCAATACTTTCAGATGAGCAGCAAAGTATTGCCCACTGCAGATTCCAATAAATGCCTGCTCCTTTCATGTTCAAGGTTCAAAGCGTTGCAGGTCTGGAAAGCTTGATGGAGGACCCTGGGTGAGCCAGATTCAATTAATTAAGACACATCTTAGCTCTTGGCTTGTAAAATACATGCTTAAGCACCCTGCAGAAGATGATAACTTAACCATACAAAGTCAGCAGACAAAGATTTCACTATATTAGCCTGCAACATGGCACAAGGATAATGAGGCATTGTTCTTTCCTCAGAAAACTTCAGTGGGAGTGTGAAATGGACTAGCAAGTTCATTCATAATTTTGGATTTCAACTAGTAAGATTTTTATCATTTGTGAAATCATTTATCTGCAAGAGTATATTGCATGACAAACAACTTGGTCCACAAGACCCCATCCCCAAACAATAATCGGGGGAAAGGGGGAAAAGGACTTATTCTTCACCTTTCCTTTTCAAAAGATGTTAAAGTGTAAGTTTCCATTATTCAGTGGAGAAATCATCCTATTATGATATTCATGCAAGAAAGTCTTCTTGAATTTAATAATAATCTATAATGTGAGTAGATCAAAGAGTAAAAATAAAGATTGTATTTATTTATTTATTTATTTCCAAATGTAATGTGGCTGACAGCAAGTTTTTTAAAAAAAACACAAAAAGTTATAATATTAAAACACAATTATAAACACATCAGAGCATTAAACACAAATTGACTTAAGAGCAATTTTAAAGCAAATTGATTTTAAAAGTTCAGCACTTACCTTTTAAAGGCTTAATAAAAGGTTTTAGCATGATGGTGGAAGACAGATAGAGAGGGGCCAGTCTAACTTCCCTTAGAAGGGAGGTCCAAAGCCTGGGAGCAGCCACCAAAAAGGCCCTAAGCCTTCTTCAGTTTTATCAAAGAACCAGCAGCAGGCCATGATCCAACAACAGCATTTATACAGTGGGCCCTTGGTATCTGCTGGAGTTTGGTTCCATGACTCATTAAATACAGTGGTATAGTAAAATGCTGTCCTTTATATGAAATAGCACAATCAAGCTTTGCTTATTGGAATTAATATTTTTTTAAAATATTTTCAAGCTGTCATGGATAAAAAGTTTGTGTATATGGACGATTGAGTGTACATACGAATACAGATGTGTGAGTGACTGTACCTCTTTAAGGTTCACACAAGGAGGCATCCAATCCTTCTTCACATGAGAGGTTCTTACAGTTAGGTATGGTTCTATGCCCAGCCTCCACTAGCTAAGGTTACTGGTTGCCACATGATTTTGTGGATGTTGTGTTGTCATTCAAGCCACTGCTATACTTCCGTTATCTCACATCTTGAAATCTAGCATGAGTACATTGGTGGAGCTTTTCCCTTCATGACTGTTATATTGGATCTCAGTTTCAGAGCACCGTGAAAAAAGGAGGTGAACGTGCAGTTCAGCAAGTGGAGGAGTTTGGGGCTTCCCTTACCATTTTGTCTCTCCTCTCTCACAGATCTTTCAAACACCACTTTATGTGTGAGTAAGGCAGAGGCATGGCTGCACATGTTGAGTTTGGTCCAGAGAGATTTTTTTAAAGGTGTGGAAGAATATAATTTAATGCCTTACCAACTTACCAAGAAGTTTTTTTGAAAAGCATCTCCCATAATACCTACAGTTCTATGTTTTCTATTGCCACCCCCTTGTAAAAGTGTCTAACCCTATTTAGAACAAAGAGAAGGGGAAACAATAATTTTCTTTGATAAAATGCACTTGTGTGGCTCTGAGGAAACATATTTTGGGGCTGTTAAAGTGGCTGCCCATCTGTTTATACTGTTAAATTGAAAAAAGAAAAGAAAAGAAATAGTGACCTTATATTCCTCCCTGTAAGAAAACAGAAATGCCAGTTCAGACATCGGCAAGGGCTCTGGTTTTTGTCCTATCACAGCTTGGCATTTAGGTTAGTTTGCTTGTCAGTTTTGTATTATGGATTCTGTTTCCACCTTGCCTAGTTAACAACTATCAAACAAAGCTCTCTATGACCCTCCTAGAGAATCACTGATTTTGGGATTGTTTTGCAGTTCAGTTTAGCAAAGTATTAATAAAGTCATTAAAATATTTATATCTTAACCTCTATCTAGGGTACCTTTGGTGGTGGTTCAAATACAATACTAAGAAAGTTATCTTTTAAAAGAAATGTGTTACATTTATGGTATGGTGGGCTATATTTCAGAGGAAGGCAATATCAAAGGACCTATGAGTATCCCTTGCCTAAGAAAGCCATATTAATCTCATCAGAAGTCAACGGAGTCATCAGAAGTCAATGGGGTTTTTGAAGGCACATACAAACATAATAATAATAATAATAATAATAA